>QEPC01009081.1:395165-412446 GCA_003113815.1 Sphenodon punctatus | reverse complement strand
AAGGATTAAATGGAGGGGGGAGGAAGAACACAGGGAGGGGTAAAAAATAACAAAACACCACCTAAATCTAATATAATCTAAATACATGATAATATGGAGGTAAATGGGTTGGGATGGGTGAAACAGGAGGAGGATGGTAATGGAGAACAAAACTGCTGGGAGAGGGAGCCTTCTGAAACGCCTGCTGTCAGGAACAGTGACTAGCTCAGAAGAGGGGACGGCAATGAATTTTGTTACTTGCTGCACCCGCCTCACCGCAAGCCCCATTGGCTCCATGCAGCCTAGCTCGTGGCCAATCGCAGCCTGCCAAGCCAGTGGTCTGAGGAGAAAAGGGATGGTGATTAGGCAGGCTGGCTGCTACTCCAAGTCTCTCCACCCATGGTGCCTGGAAGTCTGCTCCTCAGCAGGCAGGCAGGCAGGCAGGCAGGCACACACACACACACACCTGTCAGGCAGTGGTCAACTGGTCACTCACTGGTCACGTTTCTCCCGCCTGAACCATCCGAACGCGATCCAAATCGACCGAACTATTTGGTCGTTTCAGGAGTTAGGGTATCAAGGTTCGGTCGTCCGAACGGACCAGTTTTGGTCCGAACTTCAGAACCGTGTTCGCACATCCCTACTGGACAAGTTTCTGGAGGTAATGTCCATTAGCAGCTATTACCCAGGTAGGTTTGGGGAATGTAACTTCTTACTTCTGGGATCTGGGAGTGAATAACAGAATGGATTGCCCCGTAGTGACCTGTTGAGTACTTCCTCCAAGTGACCAAGATTGGCCACTGCTTGACACAAGATGCGGAGTTCAATGGACCATTGGTCTGGCCCAGTACAGCGCTTCTTATGAGAACTCTAATCTCTTATAAATATTCTGGGTGAGCTACAGGCTTTCATCCAAAGCACTAGTGCAGTTCCCACAAGTTATGTGAGGAACAGCTGAAAGAACTGGGTATGTAGACGACTAAGGGAGGATGTGATAGTCTTCAAGTATCCACAAGGATGCCATCAAAATATAATACTAATACTAATACTAATAGTACTATTTTTAAAAAGATGGTGAATATTTGTTCTCAACTGCCAGAGACGATAGAACTGGTCAGATCTCAATTGAAGTAGTTTGTCAAGTTCTGGGTACCTCATTTTAAGATGGAGACTGAAAAATTGAAGGGGTTTCAGAGGAGGGGGACAACAATGAGAAAGGGTTTGAAAAGCAAGTTTTATAAGGAAACCTTGAGGGAACCAGGCATGTTCTGCCTAGCAAAAAGATTGCTAAGGGGAGATATGTTACCAAGTCTTCAAATGGCTAAAGGGCTGCAGCCAAAAAGAGGGCAACAAATTGTTCTTCAGTGATACAGGGGACAGGAGTAAAGATAATGGGCTCAAGTTATAGGAAGATAGATTTTGGTTAATTATTAGGACATCTTCCCAACAGCAAGAGCTGTTTGAAAAATGAAACAAGCTGCCTTGTTAGAGAGGATGTAGGTTCTCCATCTCTGGAGGTTTTTATGAAGACTTTGGATAGTAGGGATGGGACTATCGGCAAATTATCGGTTTTATCGGTATTGGATTAATCAGATACCGGGTTTATTGATATATCTGTTTTTTAACCTTGCCGATTTTTTGGATCTTTAACATTGCGGCCATTATTAAAACGGCTGCAATGTTAAAGATCAAAAAAATCGACAATGTTAAAAAAACAATGCTGCACCAGCCTCACTGCAAGCTGATACCGTTATTATCGGTATTATCAGATTAATCTGATATCGCCAATTATCGGCATTATCGGATTAATCCAATACCGATAGTCCAATCCCTACTGGACAGTCACCTCTTGGGAACGTTGTAGCTGTAGTCATCCTGCATCCACGCAGGAGATTGGACTAGATGCTCCTCGCCGTCTCTTCCAACTCTAAGACTCTAATATTCTAAAAGGGAATGGGCTTAAATTGCAGCCATGTAGATTTTGGTAAGATTTATGAAAAACTTCCTAACTGTAAGAACCATTGAGCAATGGCATAACTTGCTCTCAGAAGTTGTAGAAGCTCTTGGCTTGGAGGTTTTTAAATCCATGTGGACAAGCATCTGTCTGTGATGCTCTCAGATGAGGATAACTTGCCTTAGGAGCAGGGGTTTAGACTTGATAACAGTTGAGGTCCATTCCCATCCTAAAATTCTACCTGGCTGGTGCCTTCATGGACTCTCACCTCTATTTCTGGTTTTCAGTCTGGCTCTTGTCCACAGCCACTGATGGCCTTTGGCTTCCAATCTTCTGGCCTGACCTCAAATGTTCCTGACCCTATGCTCATCTTGCCCCTCATGGTTCGATGACCTCCATCACCCCACATGGAGCTACCCATGGTGAAGGCTCAGAAATTGCAGCTGGTGAAGAATGCGGCGGCCCGTCTCCTGACACGACTGGGCCACCGGGAGCATATTACGCCAGTTCTCCATTCTCCGCACTGGCTGCCGGTAGTTTTCTGAGCCTGATTCAAGGTGTTGGTCTTGGCCTATAAAGCCCTAAACAGACTGGGCCCTACCTATATGGATGGCCCTGGATTCTGAATTGGTCCCTGTGGTCATCTGGGGGTGCCCTGCTCGAGGTCTTCCGGGGGGCAACACTGGGGAGGGCATTCACGGCTGTGGAATTCCCTTCTGGTGGAGGTCCGGTTGGCCCCAAATCTCCCATCCTTTTGAAGATGTTGTAAGACCTGCTGTTCAACTAGGCATTTGGCAGGGGAGATGGGTGATTGGGTTGGGGAGAGTGGTTAGTGTGGTGGCGGAGTCAGGATATTTCTTTCCTCCTTTTATGAGTTGTTTTTAGCTTTGTTGTTTTATGTTTGTTGCGATTGTTAGTCACCCTGAGCTGCCTGTGGCAGGGTAGCAAAAAATTATTAAATAAACCAATAAATAACTAAATCGGTGCACCCTTGTTCTATGAACAAGAATGGCAGTTGGTAGCTGCAAGAGGACACTCCAAGCCAACCACAAGGATTGTGGTGGGGAGCAAAGTAAGGAGAATCGGTCTTTTAGATGTGTGGGACCCAGACTATTTAGGGCTTTTAAGGTCAAATACCAGCACTTGAATTGTGTCAAAAAGTTATTGGGAGCCAGTGCAGACTTTGAAGCACAAACATGCTTTCAAGGACAAGTTCTGAGAAGAGTTGGGCCGTCGTGTTCTGCAACAGCTGCAGCTTCTGAACTATCATCCAAGTCAAGTGCATTACAGTAATAACACACTGAAGTTCTTACTCTTGAGTTTGTTAACGCATGGACATTGTGGAAGTTATGAAAGAATGGGCAGATATTGCATGTGGCTTGTTCTAATATTACAGACCTGCTAATATCGCTAGGAAGAACAGGATTAGCAATGAGCAATTTGACTGGTCTTCGCTGTAGAAACTGGGTCTCCAGGTCAGGTCTATGGAATTTGAACAAGAGGTATGGAAAGTTCATATCCAGCACCAAGGTCCTCAGTGGTTGGGCAAAGGTTTAACTATTTAACTGATTGGAAAATTCAGTATCAGCATCAATGTCCCATTACCAGAAGTATGGATTATTCTCTGTCAATCCCTCCCCACCCCCTCTCACTTTTTTTTAAAAATCACACACAAAACCCTGCCAGAAACCCATCCATAATGAGCAGAGAGCTACTGCCCCTTTAATGACCTAGCAGCTGAGACAAAGGATCGCTCAATGATAACATACACACACAGCAGTTGTCATAGGAACACACTTAGCAACAAAAAAGCTTTGGCCTTTTTCCCCATCTGTTCTGAACCTTCGCAGCAGCACATTAATTTCCTTAGATATAACCATCAGATTTTTAGAAAAGTAGAACAAAAGGATGTATTTTCTACGGCCTCCAGTGACTGGTAGAAAGATACGGCAAGGGCTCATCAAGCTAGAACCAATGTCTACGGCGCTCACGGCAGAAGGTCTGCTCTTACTGATACCCAGGAGCAGTATGCAGAACCAAGTCAAAAGTTTCAGCACTAGCTGAAATTAGTACCCACAAAAACTGGTATACCCGTTGAATTCCTGGTGCCAAAATAGATTCAAATACAGCGGGTACTAATCGGTACCCAATTAAAACCTGATCCAGATGCCTGATCTTTCAGAATGTCCTAGAATATCTACTTCTAGTCCCAAAATATTGGGGAGGGGGCCTGTTTTTGGTTTTTTGTCCTTTTTTGAGTTTTCCATCCTGATTTTTGGTTGGTAACCAGAAACATTTGTTAAAAACGGTTATGGAAATTACTGATTTTTGAGTTATCCAGGTAAATACCTGACAGTACTAAAAATGTGGGTATTACCAGTGGCTACCAAATTAGGTATCCATTTCAGCTCTAACCAAGAATCCTCTCTTCTAGCGACTAGAGAATCTGCTCGACCGGTAGCATTCCAGGTTGTGCACCGTTAGCACGGCTGCCCTGGTTGCACATCTGGCGCCTTTAGATGGACGGGCTAGCCCAGTGGTGAAGTGGGCTGGCATTGGCAAAACCAGGGCCACTATCGGTCCAAAAGCACCCATAGTAGGCACCTGACAAAACTAAACAAACATTTTTGCATTCATAATTATTTACATTTTTTTGAATAGCCAAATAGTCTTTCACCACCAAAACAACATTTCCATAACCACTTATTCAGATATTTCTGTTTGGTTAATTCCATTATTTTAGCCACTTTGGTATTGTGGTTACTTTCTTTGGGCATGATTAGAAGTATTGCAGACAGGATATGAATTTCAGCTGCTGACCAGAGAATCTGAAGCATCTCCTTCCCTCTTTTCATTCACTAGAAGCAAGAAGCATGCTGGGTATTTTGCATAAACCAAATCTGTCCCCATCTCAGGGAATATAATCAGAGCTAGGAGGTAACTCGAAGGTCAACTAGGCCAACCCTGTTTGGATGCAGGATGATGACCGCTACAACATCCATGACAGGCAGTCATTTAAAAAAACCTTCAGTGATAGAGAGTCTACAACCTTCCCTGGGGAGCTTGTTCCATTGCTGACCAACTCTTTTAAGGCTGGAAGTTCTTGGTACGTAACTGAATCAGGAGGAAACCATCACCAGAAGCTACTATAGAGTATAGACCAATGGTGCTTAGCCAGCAGGGCAGGACACACCAATAGTCTTGGTGGGAGAAATTCCATGAGGCCTTGGGGTTGGGTGGCATGGCTCCATTCCCAGAGCCGTGTGGGAGCCATGAGACTTAGCGTAACTGCCCTGTCCTCTTCCACATCCCCTCCTTCCCACTGGTTCAGGTCACTTGTACGGCTGAGGAACAGAGATCAGATAAGGATGAGATCACCTCATGGCAGTTCCCCATTGTCATCACCACTAGGATAAGGGTCCTCCTGCACCACCAGGATTGCCCATTGTCACTGCTGCTGCTTGCCGCTCTTGGTCCTTGGATTATTATTAATGATTATTATTATTTTAAAATGTGAAGCCTAGATTTTTAAAAAATGCTTTGGTGGGTCACACACAAATTGAGAACCACAGACTCTCTCATCCAATTTGCCCTGATGGATAACTGCTAGAGATGAAATGGGGGGGGGAGGAATTACGAGATGGGGGGCAAGAACTCGGGTGTTCTCACTCCCCCCTCGATTTCTCGTGAATTACTCGAGGGAGGGGTTGCACATGGGGGGGTACTGAAAGGGGGCCAGAAGTGAGCAGTGAGCAAAGACAACCCCCCTGAGTACCCCCTGCCCCTGTCTGGCCTCCCCATCTGAGGAAGGGAGGGAAAGTTCAGGCAGGGACAGGGGAGGACTTACCATCCGGGGGAGGAGGGGTTAACTCTCCCGCAGTGCTCTGCACTGGGCCTCTTCCCAGGTCTCCAGTTTAAAATGAAAAAGAAAAAAAAAACAAAGCTGGAGCAAGCTCAGAGCGCTTCTCTGATCTGCATGGCCTTTTCAAAGATGTCGCCCACAGGGCCAAGCAGCTCTTATAAGCACCCACAGCCCTGCAGCCGCCATCGTTAAGAAAGACCCATAGGGTTGAGCATGATCAGAAGAACTGCTCGGCCCTGCAGTTGCCATGTTTGAAAAGGGCACACAGAGTGGAGCAATGCTCTGAGTATGCTCCAGCTGTGGTGGTGGGGGTCTTTTAAACCGAAGACCTGGGAATGGGCCCAGCATGGCTTTGAGCACCGTAGGGGGGTCGGGATCCCCCTGTATGGTAAGTACACCCCTGGCCCTACCCCCACACTAGGACCCCAAACCTCTGCCCGAACTTTCCCTTCACCCCCCAGGTGGGGGCCGGTCTTTGGCCCCTGTTCACCTCTGGCCCCCATGACGCCCGTCCTCCCCCCCCCGCCTGCAACCCCAGTCCCTGCTCAGTCCCCTTGAACTCTCATCAGCTCTCAATGAGAAGAGGGTGGTTTCTCATCTCGGGTGAGACAGAATCCCCTCCCCTCCTTCTTGTTGAGAACAGGGATGGGCTAACAGAACGGAGGTCAGAAATTCATTTCGGTTTGAAATTCGAGTTCAGAAATTCGTTTCGTTTCGGTTTGAAATTCAAGTTTGGTTCAGAAGTCGGTCGACTGAACAGACCAAGTTCGGTCGAATTCCGAACCAAGTTTGGCCATTCAATACCAGGTTTTTTGGTGTGTGTTGCCACTAGGGATAGGCGAACAGAACGGAGATCGGAAATCCGGTTCGGTTTTAAATTCGAGTTCAGTTCAGAAGTTCGGTTCGGTCGACCGAACAGACCGAGTTCGGTCCGAACTCCCAAACCGCGTTCGCCCATCCCTAGTCGAGAACAAGCGAGACAATCGAACAGAGTTTCAGCCCTAGTATCTGCATTCAGAAACCACCTGTTTGGGTATCCTGCCATCACGTCTTAATTCAAAGAACAAACCAACCTTTGCTGTGGTGGGCAGGGGAATAGCTAGGTTGGAATGGGCCCAGGTGCAAGACATGGACTTGCCCACCCCCAACACCATCCAGTCCCCTGTCCCAACCCCTCATTCCTCTTCCTCCACTCGTAGCATCTGAGCCCTTGAAGCTATGGTTGTGCTGCCTGCCTTGTGCCATCGCCAGTGCTTGCTCCGTCCTGCGTCACCTGCCGGGTGGGACCCACACACGCCGCACTGCTTTAGGCACTTCCTCTCAGCTCAGTCTCCACCTGGCTGCGCTGCAACAGGACATGGTTTGTGCCCCTCCCCCACCCCCATTTTGACCCCAGGACACATGTCCCTCTGATGGCTACATCCCTGGTGCCAGTCAGGCCCCTAAGTTTGGAATTCACTCCTTCTGGATGTCCATCTTACTTCCTCCCTCCTCACCTTTAAAAGGCACCCAAAGACTTATTTCTTCTCTAGGTGCTCTTAGGATCGACTGCTGGTTCCCATGCGTGTGCGTTGTCCTCCCTGCTATCCTTGTATAATTGTTTTTAGAGAGATTTATAATTTTAAAAATGGATTTTATATGCTGTATTTTTATGCTATAAAGTGCTCCAATGGCCATTTGGCAGTGGGGTGCTCTAAAAATAAAAATTTATTATCTTTGCCTTATTCTGAGCTCTTTCGAGGGTTTGCATTAACACAAACTCCAGTAAAATTACGGTAACGCTAAAGTGGGATTCTCGGCATACATGAGACGAGGAGTGACCGCAGATGTATTAAAAGCCATAAATCACCAGCAGGACCTCACAGAAACACCCTCTCTCACCATTCTATTTATTGTGTGTGACTTAGGAAATTAAGAGACCCTGCTATTTAATTGCAGAAGTGAAGGGCAGGAACTGTAAAAAGGCTTTCTTGGTAACGGAAGCAATCTAATCAAGTACCTGGCCCCTTAATAGGTTTAGCAGCAGCTAGGTTCTTTGCACCGTGGGGAACTTAAATATATAAAGTATCAATTCAATCAAACAGGAAAACAAAATCAAATTAAGTCATACCGAAGAGAAGAAAACCGTTTAAAATAAATAAATAAATAATAATAAAAAAGACTCTTCCCTCTAGTTGCCAGGCCGTTATCAACAGTTAGTTTCATACAACTCAAGAAATTGAGTTGACATTTCAATTTTAATCAAAATTTAGGTGTGCTTAGGCCTTAGAGCTGAAGTGATCCCAGTGGGTCCATAATAATGCAATAACCTGCACGAAGACTTGTGCTCAAAAGGATTTTTTTTTTTTTTTCTAGGAGGACATCATAATTATTTCTTCCCTACCATTCATTTATTTGAAAATGAAATTTGTAGGGACGTATGGCTTCCAGAAATATTTAGAAATATTTCCCCACTTCCCCGGGGATGCGGGTTGAGACTTCCGAGTGTCAGCAGCTCGGAGAGTGAGGCAGGGAATGGGTCGCTCCACAATGACCTGTTGGGCACTTCTCTCAAGCGACCAAAGGTGGCCTCTCTTGGAAACAGGGTGCCGAGATGTTGGACCACTGCTCTGACTCAGTGGGTGAAAACAGACACGACGCTAACCACCCTTTAACCACCCTTGGTGGTTATTTATCCATGTTGCAGGGCTGTATTGGTGCCCTAGGCAGCCCTGAAACATGCATAAATGACCACCAAGGGTGGTTAAAGGGTGGTTAGCACCCAGTATGGCACTTCTTACATGCTGGTTCCCTTTTAATGTGTCTGTTTTGTCCCTCTTTGCCGTTTAAACTGTTTTAAGCTGGGTTTTAATTCTAAATATACTGCATATCATTATATTTTTGTGTTGTAAAGTGCTTCGAGCACCATTTTGCCAGGGGGAAGGGCTATAGAAATAATGTTATTATTTCTAATATTCACACACACACACACACACACACACACAAGTTATTTATTTATTGGGGACTGGATGTGGGTGAACCGATGGAGGCTGAATCCAGACAAGACCGTGTGACCTGGGGGACGTACAAACCCATGCTATTGATGGGGTCCTGCCTCCCTTGGTCATGCAGCCTTGGGGTGCTCTTGGATCCACTGCTGCACTGGATTGCCAGGTTGTGGCGCTATTCAGGAGCGCTTTTCACCAACTTCATCTGGTGAGAAGTCTGCAACCTTTTTTTTAAAAAAATCAGATCTGGATCTGGCCACCATGATCCATGCCTTTGTAACCTTGAGACTAGACTACTGCAAGAGTGTTCGGAGGCTGCAGTTGGTGCCGAATGCAGCGGCCTGCCTTCTGTTGGGGGCAGGTCACTGGGAGAACATTACACTGGTGCTCTGGAGTCTGCACTGGCTCCCAGTAGCATGCCGAGCACAATTCACGGTTCTGATTTTAACCTATAAATCCCTAAATGGCTTTGGCCCCAAGGTATCTGGAGGACCACTTCTTCCCCTATGTTCTGTCGTGGCGTCTGAGGTTGGGCGAGGACGCCCTCCTGTGAGCACCAACTTTCCCCCAATGTTTTTACTGCCAGGGAATGCGGAGAGACGTTCTTGGTGGCTGCTCCACGGTTATGGAACTCCCTCCCCGTGGACGCGGTGCGCCTGAGTCCGAACCTGCTCATTTTCCGGAGGAGATGCAAGACCTGCTTGTTTGGCCAGCATTCAGCAGGCAGGGATAGAGGTGAATGGGACTGGGTGGTAGGGTTTAGGGAGAAAGACTGGAGAGTAAGGAGTGTTGGGATGGGCAGGGATTAGGTGGGAGGTTGTTGGGGGGATTGTTTTTATATATATATATATATATATATATATATATATATATATATATATATATATATATATATATATATATATAAAATACAATATGTTTTGGGGGCCGTCAGTGGGGCAGAAGCAGATGCAGCCTCTCTATGTGAAGGAGGTGGAGGCAAGACCCGAGATCGACAGAGAGGAATTGGAGGG
The DNA here is from genome assembly GCA_003113815.1 of Sphenodon punctatus. Lineage (NCBI taxonomy): Eukaryota > Metazoa > Chordata > Lepidosauria > Sphenodontia > Sphenodontidae > Sphenodon > Sphenodon punctatus. Next base: position 402,651 of record QEPC01009081.1, on the reverse strand, counting down.
GGAGCTTCAGATCCCTGCACCTAGGGACCCCGTTGCACTCCCCGGACTGCCCCCACTTTTGAACTGCTCCTCCTCCTTCCTGCCATGGCAGAGGGGGTGGGGCTTCAATCTGTACTCTTTGGAATCTGGCTCCGTTGGGCCTGCTTAAAATATTACTGTTGATAGGGCTGTGGGTCCATGCATTTTTAGCAGAATATGTTGGAGATGTGATTTGTGGGGTGAAACAGCTGGGACTGGGATAGGGAGGGGGGAGGTCCTGAGGGCAGCCCCAGGTGTGAGGTGGGTGCAGCGCGAGGGTTGGGGCTGCCTGGTGAGAGCAGGCAGCAGGGAACGGGGTGGGGTGGGGATTGGGGTTTGGGACAGGAGGGGGGCTGGATTTGCATATTTTCCTTCAAGTGGACTGCTACTGGGGTGATATTTGATATATGTTTAGATTATTATGTATTGTTTAGATTATTTATTATATGATGTACTGTTATGTATTTATACTGTATTTCATTTGTGAGTAAGTGGCTACGAGACACCTGGGGTGTAGTCTGCAGGGTACAAAATTAAAATGAAAAAAAAATGGAAAAAAAACCTTATTTTGTAAGCTTCCCTGAGTCTCAGAAGGAAGGGTGGGAAGGAAGGGTGGGATATATTTATTAATTTGATTTGAATTTCTACCCTACCTTTCCCCTAAGGCTCAGGGCAACTTACATAATAAAGCCATACCTCTTAAAACTACCACCACTACTATTTAGCATTATGCAGCAGCGTACAGACATACATAACAGACAGTCCCTGCTCCATGGAGCGTACAATTTTAAAACCAATTTATAACCAATTTGTAAAACCAATAGAACCAGCTTATAAAACCAATTTACTAAAGTCAATTTATAAAAACAATAAAAATCAATTTCAAAACCTCAATTAAAAAACAATATATCCACCCTCACCCTTAAACCCTTCCACCTCAACCCCAAAACGTGCCTGTCAAATGGTTTGTAAAAAAGAAAAATTTTGCGCTGCCTCCAGAAAATACCCAGTCTCGGTCTCAGATAGACCTCCAGGGGAACGGAGTTCCGTAACATCGGCAACTGAGAATGCTTCTCTGAGGACTCTTGCCAGTGGTACCGGCAAAAGGGCGCTCCTGGTCACAATGGAACATGGAAGGAAAGGCTGTCTCTCTGACACATGGGGGCCCAGGCCATTTAGGGCTTTAAAAGGTTAGAATCAGCACCTTGAATTGTGCCCGGAAAGCTATGTATCCAAGTGCAGACTGTAAAGCACAGATGTAATGTGCTCCCGGCAATCCAACCACTGAAAGTAGTCGGGTCACCACATTCTGCACCAGCTGCAGCTTCCAGATAGTCACCAAGGGCAGTCCCACTTTGCAGTAGTCTAGCCTCAAGGTAATGAAAGCATGGATGATGGGGGGCAAATTAAAAGCAGAAAGAAAGGGCCTAAGCCGCCTCAACAGATGAAGTTGATGAAAAGCACTCCTGGCCACAGCTGCAGCCTGGTAGTACAGGAACAGAAAAGGGTGTAGAAGCAGTCCAAAGCTGTGAACCTGAGTAACAAGAGGAGGTCAAACTCCTTCAATAACATGGGTCCCCTTCAATAACAAGTCACATGACTGGCCAATCATCATCATCATCATTTCAATCTTACCTGGATTCAACTGCAATCAACTCACCCTCATCCAGTCCCCAACAGCAGCCAAGCATTGGGTAAGCACTGAGCCTGAAAAACCTGGTCAGATGAAAAAGAGAGGTAGAGCTGGGTATCATCCGCATACTGATGACACTTCACCCCAAACCTCCAAATGACCTCGCCCAGCAGCCTCAGATACACACTGAACAAGAATTGAGACAAGATGGAACCCTGAGGTACACAACAGGGGAGGTCCCAAGGGGATGACAAGCAGCCTCTCATTGCCGCCTACTGAGACCTTCCTGACAGGAATGAACAGAACCATTCAAAAGCAGTCCCGTGCTTCCCTACCAGGTCCCACAGTTGCATCAAGAACACCCCATGATCAACTGTATCAAAGGCCGCTGAAAGGTCTAGAAGGGCACACTTCCCTTGTTGATCTCCAGTCATAGATCATCAACCAAGGCCACAAGCGCAGTCTCCGTTCTATTTCCTAGATAAAAGCCTGGCTGAAATGGGTCTAGGAATCCAATATCATCAAGTCGAGTCTGAAGCTGCTGGTCAAAACACCCATTCAATAACCTTCCCTAAAAAGGAAAGGTTAGAGACAAGGCTGTAGCTGACTTGGGGGGAGGAGGAGAATCAATGTCCAAAGATGGTTTCTTGAGCAGGTGCTGGAGAACCATAGTTTTGAGGGAATTCGGCAATCTACCCTCTTGAACGGAGGTGTTGACAACCCCAGTAAAGGTCCCAATGTCTCCCGGCTGACTTTCACCAGTCAGCATAGATACAGATCTAATTTACAACTGGTTGCTCGCATCACCCCAAGCACACTCCCCACATCGGTGGACAATACCGATTGAAACTGATCCAAACAAGACTGAGCTTCTGCAGCCTCAAACTCAGACTCTACAGTTGAAACAGCAGCACTGAAGTCATGGTGAACATGAGCAATTTGGTTTGCAAAGCAGTTAATAAAAATGTCACAGTGGGCAAAATATGACACTTGTTCGCAGAAAACACCACCCGGAACAGAATTTTCAGAGACTATGATAGCGGAGAAGAAAGCTTTCTTCACCACCATCATAGTCCTCCAAAAGTTGTCTATGCCAATCGGTTGGCTTCAGCATGAGTTGAGCACCACCTGTGTTCTAACCACCTACCCTCCCATTTCAACCTTCGAAGCAGATGTCTGGGTGCAACCCGTGTTGATGGCCATAGCAAGAATGTCATTCCACAAACCAACCAGGCCATTGACAAAGTAGCCATCAAGGTTAGTCGGTAAATCCCTCATAAAGTTCTGGAAACCAATTGGAGTCATTGGTCTCCAGATGTGGGCCAACCTAACTGGTTCACCATGCTGATGAGAGCATAGGAGGGTAGGGATCTGGGCCTTCAAGAAGATAATGGTCCGACCACAACAGTGGTGTTCTAATGCCCATTCCCTGCAATAATCGGAACCTATTTCCAGGCTGGAGCAAAACATGAAATCCAATATGCGTCTTGCCTCATGCGTTGGGATGGTTAGGCGCATGTTTTCTCCCCTTCTTTCTCCCCCTGCTTTCCTAAGTCACCCCAGCTATTGTTTTCTTTCATTCTGGCATTTTAAAAGGATGCATGCAGAAAGGGTACGGGGAGATTAGGAGAACATATTTGCTTGGAATACTTGCTGCACTTCTAATTATCTATCTATACTGTAATTATTTTTCTGTATTACAGATATAACTATTCATCTTAATATTTCAAATAAGATTTTTAAGATCAAGCTGCACCACATTAGCTCCCCCCCCCCCCGAGATTTTCCTCACCCTTCCACATGGCAACAGCTTGATGAACAAGACACAATAAATCTCTTCCTGACTTTTTTTAATTAAGCTCTTTTTATCTTTGCTGTAATTGGAAGAGAGACTGTAGCAAGGCGAAGCAGAGTTTCTTGGCTAAAGCTCTTCCTTGCTCTCGTCGCATAGCCAGGATCCAATTTGCCAAGGAGAAAGCATTTACTGAAGAGGGATAGCGGCTCTTCTCTGTACCAACCCAATGAATAACGTCTCCCCTAAAGCACCGCAGTCTTGTCTTCTGAAGTTGTACGTAGAACCACTTGCTCTTGAAGAGGAGTCTGAGCAAGAAGAGATACCTAAATTAGCGGACTTTTCACACAACCAGGAACCATATCCAGATGGGATGGGTTGATTGATTTAAACTTTATTTGCCGCAACCAAAGGTTATTGACAGTGGGATGGGTTAGTATAAATTATACAGGGGGTTTCTACACATTACCCTCTCCAGTAGCAAGGGGGTGGATAACGATACATGTGAACTCCTGTCAGGGATGGCCTTAGATGTTGAAGGGCCCAAGGAGAAGATAAAATGCAGAGCCACTCACGGCCCCTCCTCCATGGCCCTAAAGGTTGCCCCACTGAGGCTGTCCTAACCTGCACCAGTGAAGTCAGGGGCCACTACGGGGCTCCCCCAAAGAGAGAGGGGGGTGAAGTAGTCACCCTGTGGTAAGGCTGGCCTTGACTCCTATAGCAGGAGTTCACATGTGGTTAAAATGTGTGGCAAAGCCAAGGCCCCGTGGTTTACTGTGTTTTCCCCACTGAACACAGGTTTCTAGGTAAAACCCACTGCTCTACTGGCAGCAGGTCTGGGTGGTTGGTAATTAGTTTGGATTATAAATGGTTTTACTTAAGTCTATATAAATATTTTATATGCTGTAACCCTCCCTGAGCGTCAGAGATGGTGGGATCTAAGTTTAGATAAAGACATCAATATTGTCCATGCAAGTCTCTTTTTTGCACATTCAATACATAGTGTAGCACAGGGATGGGAATTTTGATTTTGGATAGAAAATGGCCGCAAGTGTTCAAAAATGGCCGTTTCAGTTTTAAACCTGTAAACCAAAATTGCAGTTCTTTTTCGGTTCTGGCATTTTAGATTTTTTCCATTGATTTTTTCCGGTTTGTTCTCATTGGGTGTTTTTACACACACATTTCTCCTGCATGTTTGCTGTTACATCCTGAACTTTCTGTGTGTCTAAATCACTCACCCAGATCTTAAACATCCGGCCCTTTGAACTTCTGTATAGAAGTTCTCCCAGAACCTTTGTGTGTAAAAAGTTCTCCTGGTAAACTGCTTTGCTCCAGGCAGCTGTGGTCACTTGGTTTCCATGGCTGCCCCTCAAGTCTACAGCTGCGGCTACTTTAGGCTGCCTCAGGGCAGTGATTGTGTGAAGAATGCATCCAGGAACTGTCTCAGGGTAGTGTGTGTGTGTGCGAAAAATGCATCCGGAACTTACTTGTGGACTTGTAAACCCAGAAGATTGAAAATTCCAGAACTTTTAGGTATGTGTAAAAATGCACATTGAGTTCAATGGGAGAAAATCCACTGAAGTCAATGAGAAAAAAATCGGGGTGAGTGGGTTAATGGACCCCCCCACCGCCCCTGAGTTAAACTGAAATTAGATTTGAAAATAAAGAACAGAAACGGGAGGGGGGGGGACCGAAATTCTGCCCAGAGTCCCATCCCTAGTATAATGGTATTCATTGCATCAGTCTTCACTGCAAGTGATGATGCGAAAAAACCCACCCCGGAACTCTTATGCTCAGTGAGTGAATCTGAACTCTCACAAGTGGATGTGGCACTAGAAAACTGGAATATGTCACCTGGACCAGAGGGTATTCACCCAAGAGTTCTGAAGGGACTCGAATACGAAATAATAAAGGGCCCAGTCCAAAGTAGATGCATGCGCTAAGAGCAGATTGTACACATGCAGCATGTGCATGTTGTTTGTGCCCCAAGTGTCGTATGTGCACATTCACCTGGTGTGCACACATCCCACACTTGGTGTGCACGCGGTGTGTACTTGGTGCGTGTTTGTACCTTGGATTGGACCCCAAATCACTATCAACCATGCATAACCAATCGTTAAATGCAGATGACTCCGTACCAGAGCATTGGAGAATAGCGAATGTAACACCAATTTTTGAAAAAGGTTCCAAAGGTAACCAGATACGGTCAATTACTGCTAATGACCATTCTAAAGAATAGAATTGTTAGGCATACTGAGAAACATGGCATGCTGGGGGAAGAGTCAACACAAATTTGTAAAGCAAAGTCATACAGTACCAATCTATTGGGATTTCTTGCTTTGCGTTTGTCAAAAAGCATGTGGATACGGGCAATTTCATTGTAGTGTATTTGGATTTCCAGAAAGCATTTGATAAGGTTCCTCAAAACACTTTTGAGAAATCTAAGTAGACCTGTGCTAAGAGGAATGTTCCTCTCAAGGATAGGTAACTGGCTAAAAGAACCAAAGGATAGGTATAAATGGCCAGTTTTCATAACTGAGAGATGAAATAGCAGGATACTTCATCAGGGGTCGGTACTCGGGCCCGTGTAATTTAACATATTAATAAATGATCTGGAAAAGGGGATGAAAACTGAGGGCCAAATTTTCACAGGACTCAAAAGTTAATCAAGGCAGTTCAGTCCCAAGAAGACTGTGAAGAATTGCAGAATGCCTTGGAGATCCAATATGAAAAACAACAAACAAACAACATTTTATAGTGCACCCCTTCCAAACGGCACTTGGGAGAGCTTCATAACAAAATATGATAAAGCAATACAAAATCCCATTAAAATCCAATATTAAAAAATAAATCCATTTTTGTTTGTTTGTTTTTAAAATTAAAAGGGGTAAGATAATGAGAGAAGAAAAAGACATTAAGAGAAACCAGCAGCGGATCTTAAAAGCTCCTGGAAAATAAATCTGTCTTCAGGGTTTTTTTTTAAAGTTGAGGAGGGAGTAACCGCTTACTCTTGGGGGCTGGAACAACAGAGAATGGATTGTCCATTGTGACTTGTTGGGTTCTTCTCCCAAGAGAGAGAGAGTTTAGCAAATTTCAGAGACAGGATGCTGGGCTTGATGAACCGTTGGACTGATCCACTATGGCACTATTTCAGTTTCTACGAACTGAGACTGGCATCTGGAGGGAGTGAGTTCCATGGGGCTTGTCAGAGCAAAGGACTGGTCACCTGCTGACTTAAGGTGGAATGGCAGAATCCTCAAATAGTGGTTGGTTTCTGAGCAGAGATAACCATCACTGTGAAGTTAGAGGAGCAGTTTCTGAATATATACAGGGTTTATTCCGGACTACTGTGTCCAGTTCTGGGTGCCACATTTTAAGAAAGACATTGACAAGCTGGAACGGACTCAAAGGAGGGCAACAAAGATGGTCAGGGGTCTGTAAACCAAATCCTATCAGGAAAGGTTGAAGGGGCTGGGTATATTGTTTAGCCTAGAAAAGACTGAGGGCCTTTTTAGACAAGCGGGATTTAAACCCCAGTTTCAACCTACGTCTCTTGGACACCTCGGGGGGGGGGGCTTTAGATGCTCCTCCGTGAACCAGACGTCGCCTGGGTGCCATTAGAAACAGCAGGGCCAGGCAATTCCCGGGTGTTTTGAGACGCAGCATAGAAATACCTCGATAATCAAGGTCTGTACTACGCCACATCTCAAAACACCTGGGAGTTGCCCAGCGCCGCTGTTTCTAATGGCGCCCAGGAGACTTCCATTTCACGAAGGAGCATCTAAAGCCCCCACCTCCCATGCAGGTGTCCAAGAGACGCAGGTTTAAACTGCGGTATAAATTCCGCTTGTCTAAAAAGGCCTGAAGAGGAGACATGATAGCCATCTTCAAATATCTGAAGGGCTGTCACATAGTAGATGGCAACGACTTGTTCTCTGTTGCTCCCGAGGACAGGACTAGGAATAATCAATCAAACTTTTATTTGTATCTCGCGCTCTCTTGCCGATGGCGACTCGAGGAGACTAAAAACCAAAATGAAAACA
>QEPC01009081.1:335507-391826 GCA_003113815.1 Sphenodon punctatus | reverse complement strand
GAGCTGTGTATCTAAGCAGCACCACATCATGAACACAGGGACAAACTGGTGTTCATATCAAGGTCAAAACACACAGACATCTGTTGACATTATGTCTAAATACACCCAATGTGTGAGATGAGAGCATGTGTGTACTGTGTCTGAATGATTGTGTGTGTGATCAGTTAGAATGAGTGTGTGTTAGAGAGGCGAAAGCACGTGTGTGAATGATGAGTGTGTGCCCACTTCTACACGAGATGCACCCACCCAGTGGCATGTGTGGGTGTGTCTTGTATGAAAGCAGTCGCTTGCGCGCTCCTGTGTAACATCCACTTCCACCCATCGCCCCTGCACAGAGTAGCCTGCGGAAAAAACAGGTTGCTCCATGTGGGGGAATGAGTGAGCGCCTGTGTGAACCTGCAGTGTTCTTGTGTCTGGGGCCAGCTTATGCATTAACAAAACTATTAAGCTTCAAAAGAAGGGCAAATTACCTAGACAAAAAACCATCGGTTTAAGAAACTTGATAAGGCAGCATTACAAATTATACTCAAACGTTAAGAGGACAGTAAATTGTATGTTAAGGCAACTTTATTAAATATTAGATCAATCTATACATTTTTCTTTTCTTATTCATTAATAAAAAAAATTATGACAACTGAAATTAAACTGTATACATTCCTCATCACGTATAGGTAGTGTTCAGTCACCCTACCACACATATGCAGCTTAATTTTAGTTGTCATAATTTTTTTATTAATGAATAAGAAAAATGCATAGATTGGTCTGATATTGAATAAAGTTGCCTTAACGTACAATTTACTGTCTTGTTAACGTTTGAGTATAATTTGTAATGCCACTTTAACAAACGTCTTAAACCGAAGGGTTTTTTGTCTAGGTATATACACACTTAGGGCTTGACTATACTTACACTTAACCACGGTTCAACCTGATTGGCTAAAATAGGTACTCTACTCAGGGTTTTCTGTGGTTCAAAATTCACTCTTTGGGGTAGGCAGGGACTAGGGACAAAAAGGGTAGTGGATTTATTTTTTGTATGTATTGTTCACATTTTGGGGTAGCCCTGTGAGTAACCAAAAGATATACAATGGCTGAAACAGGAATTTGCATATCCATTCTTTCAGACATTTCATTTTTGTTCAGTTTTCCCCCCCGTTCAGTTATTTTGAATGTTTGCTCATTTTGGTTAAATCATTTTCAGCAATTGTACATGAGCAACAGCACAAATATTTCCAGAACGACAAATACCAAAATATCACAAGACGACCATAAGCTCCCCCAAAATGGCAGCAATGATGCTGGTGTCATTTTGGAAAACGGCTGTGCATGCGAAGAATGTAGGGATGGGTGAACACGGTTCGGAAGTTCTGAGATCGGACCGGATTCTGTCTGTTCGGTTGACCGAACAGAGCTTCCAAACCAAACTCGAATTTCAAAGTGAACCGAACTTCCGAACTCCGTTCTGTTCGCGCATCCCTAGTGGCAACACACACCAAAAAACCTGGTTTTGAATGGCCGAACATGGTTCGGAAGTTCGGCATTCGAGCAAACTTGGTCTGTTTGCTCGACTGAACCGAACTCGAATTTCAAACCAAACCAAACCGAATTTCCGAACTCCATTGTGTTCGCCCATTCCTAGCAGAATGGCCAGGCAGCCATTTTGTGCATGCACAGCTTTTTTTTTCTTTTTAAGCAAGATTCTTATGAGAATCTCACACCATTAGCAAGATCTAGGTAACATCTCACTAATGATTCTTGATTCTCATATGATCCTTGTGAGAATCAAATTAATTCTCTTTTCAGCTCTACCCTAAATAGCTTGGGCCTCAGGTATCTGAAAGACCGCCTCTGTTCCTCATGTCCCGTTATGCTCTCTGACGTCAGCTGTGAGCTCCCTCTTGTAGGTACCATCTGCTTGTGAAGTTTCTACAGCTATGGCATGCAGGGAGGCCTTCTCGGGGGTTGGCTCCATGATTATGTTATTCCCTCCCCTTGGTGGTTCATCCAAGCCTGAGCCTGGTCATCTCTCTGAAACAATGGGTGTTTTTACTTACTAAAACACCCTGAACTAAGGGTGGATGAGTTCAACGAATGAAATTAATTGATTTAAAAAAGCAAACTGCAAATTAAATAAAGCTGAGCAAGACGCGTGTTTCCTCTGCTGCATGTAACACATGGGGAGTAAATTGACATCCAAATCACAAGGCACCTAAGCAACAAATGTCAAAGTTAAGGAAAACACAAAAATCAAATAATTATTTCTGAATCAGCAAGGACACAAAAGCCACTGCGAACTTCATAGCAAAATTTTGCAAAGGAAAAAATTAACTGGCAACCATAGGCGACTTATTGGAGGCAGCATGTGCCCGCCCAGATTGTCAGAAACCCTATAGAACCCCCCACATGCCCCCACTCCTGTGTCCCCTGCCCCCGCTATTGACAGCCACCTATGCTGGCAACAGATTAAAAGTAAATACAAAGAAATGCTTTTTCCACTTGATGTATAGATTTACCTGTGGAACCCATAGCCAGAGGATGTTCCGAAGACCAGTAATGTAACTGGGTTCAAAAAGGATTAGATACATTCTTAGATGATAATAAATGGTTATTAGTCAAGTTGTTCAGGGGAGGAGACTACTGACCGTTGGGGGCTGGGAGTAACAGGAATGTATCCCTCTTTTATGCCCTGATTTCAACTTCTCAGCAGCAACTGAAGCTGGCCACTGTTGGAGACAGGATGCTGGGTAAATGGACCATGGGCCTGAACCATCGTGGCATTTGCTAAAATTTCAAATCCAACACAGTCTTAGCATCAAATATTTATTTCTGCTCTCGTGTCGAGATTTGCTCCTCAAAAGCACTTCCACAAAAGAGACACCAATAATGCTGTGCGTTCATTGTACTGGAGACACGTAGCCCATTAGCAACAATTAGCGTTCAGGTGGGCTTTCATTGTGTGTGTTTGCAGGGCAGAATACAAGAGTGAGAAACAAGGCCCCAGTCAGGCTCAGCAGCCTATTGTGCCCGGAGAAGAACTAACATCTCGAGCAGCCAAAGGGGGACAAGTCGCTTCCCTCTCAACCAAAAGGATCCACCCTTCTCAAATAAAGCTTCACCCCCTCAGAGAGTTTATTTATTTATTTATTTATATTTATATTCCGGCCTTCCCAGAGGCTCAGGGTGGCTCACAAACCCTGCCAAAAACACTCTCTCCTCCCCAACCTTCCCACAACTCTCTTCAAAAAACTCACCCAATCCCACCACCCCAATCCCCACACCCAACCCCCCCCTAACATCCGTTCTCCAAAACCACCCCAATCCCCTACCACCGGCACCAAATGTCTTTTCAAACAAAAAAGCCTCCAGAAGATGCTCAGGCTCAAGTCGAGTTCCATACCATTGGGGCAGCAACCGAGAATGCTTCCCTGCAAGCTCTTGTTGTATGAACCATAATGCAGATGAGGAACTGAAGGTGGGAGAGCCTGCTTTCCTCAAGGCAGGTATGGCTAAGACAGGACTGGAAGCCTGGTCTCTGTCCAGCACATTATCCATTCGCCTATATTGGCTCTAGTTGACTCTTGAGGTTCTTTTAAGGTCTTAGGCTGTTCAGGGGCCTTTGGGGGACACTGGGACCAGAACAATCGGGACCAATTTATATACCGAAGCGCACACTGCTCCCAACATTCCAAGTGCACAAAGTGGGACAGAAGCTCCTCATTTCACTTACTTGTTTGTTATTCCATCATCTCCCCTTTGTCCTGTCAACTGCTCTTCCTGGGAGGAAAGGAAACCAGAGAAGAGGTTGAATATGGGTCTTTTCGTCTCTCTCTTCAGGAAGAGGGACTTTGACCCTCTGTAAGAGGGGAAGGGGGATTCATCACCCAAAGAGGGACTTCTGTTCCTCCTAAGTATGGACTTCTGGGAGGAAGGCAGCGAAGGCATCAACAAAACCTTGTTTCTATTGGTGTCGTTGGCAACTCGATCACTGAATTCAGCAGAGCCAGGATTTCACTGGCAGTCTCTGCTTTAAAAGCACACAACTGTAGGGACAGTTACAAGGCAACTTTCAAGGCAAGTGAAGGGGTCATGTAGATCCTCGCACAGTAGGACCGAGTATCCTGGGCAGGAGCACAGCTTTCTGGTTCCAACAAATCTCTCCCTCCCCCTTTGCTCAACACTACTTGGGAAACTTAAATTAAATGGAGAACTGGGGTGTGCAAAAGGCACCCCTATAGTTTTAATTTTAGTTTACAAAAAAAACAAACTTGTTTTCGGGGTGGTGGTGGTGGTTTCTAAACCACCATATTGTTTTGGGGTGTTTTGTCTCATTAATTTTTTATTATTATTTTTTAAATCACTGCACATGTGCAAAATGGCTGTTGGGACCATTCTGCGCATGCACATCCCTTTCCCAAAATAATGCTGCTGCTGCCGGCACCATTTTAGGAAAGAGGTGTGCATACACATAATGCTTCGGTGACCTTTTTGTGCATGTGCAGTGATTTTTTTAAATTCTTTTAAAAATTAAAAATTAAAATTAAAAAACCACACCATGGCACATGCGCAGAACGGCCCTGGATTTGATACCTGGAAAAATACCCCTGCATTTGGACATGCAGGGGTATTTTTTTATTTTTTTTTTAAATGAAAACGGATGAAATCAAATGATAATCATTTTCTTTATTCATCCTTTTTCGTATTTTAAATAACACCACAAATGGGGCTTCATTAGTTTTAGTAAGCTTTAAAAAAAACCAAAACCAAACTGCACCCCCTGATGAAGCTCATGCAGGAAGTTCCTGCCAACATGCTGCTCATCTCCATGTGTGCAACTAGATGTTTAAAAGCAGATGTGAGGGGAACTAAGTTGCTGGCACCCAGATCAGTTCAGATTGTTCTTGTCCCAAGTCCCCCATAGGCCCCAGACCAGCCTAAGGGCGCTTTTAAACGAGACAAGAAATGCAGCTGATCCTTTGATCAGCCGCATTTCTTGGCGCTCGTTTAAACATAGCAGCCGGATCTTCCCCCGCATCAGACAGGGCAGGCAATCCTGCCCCCTCCGACGCGGATCTCCGAAGTGCCGGCTTTACGCCGCACTTCCTGGTTCTTTGGCCCAGTGCGCATGCGCAGAAGGGCGCGCATGCACAGAAGGGCGCGCATGCACAGAAAGACTCAACGCTGTGTCTGATGCTCTTCTGATCATCAGACACGGCGTACAGAGGAAGGCGGGGGGGGGATATGCCGGTACTTTACGATCCCGCTTGTGAGCGGGATCGTATAAAAGCGCCCTTAGACCTTGGAAGAACCTAAAGAGTCAACTAGAGCTTTAGTCCTAAAGCCAATACGTTGGACTGAGACCAGGCTTCAAACCCATTTTTAGCCATACCTGCATTAGATGACCTTAACGGAATCTGGCTCTGCCACCTTCAGTCCCTCATCAGTAAAATTGGAACAACAATGACCTACCTCACGCCACAAGGTTGTGAACTAAATAACAACGATAAAGCAGTCTGTCACTGAAAGTGATTTTTTAAACATAGCCGAGACATGTTTATCAAACCTGTTCTTGGAAACCTCCAATAAAGGGCAGTTCACATCTTCCATTGGCAACTTATCAGTTGGACACTGGACCTTACAGGTCGAAGCTTTTCCCAAAGTACCTTCAACTCAGTCAGCTTCCCACCCATTTAAAGCTATTGCCTTTTCTTCTTGCAGAACTGGAGAACTACTATTCTCGATCTTTATAGCAGCCTTTTATATACATATATTTGGAAACTGTTCTCATATCCTGCCTGCACCCTTAAGTTTTTCTCTCCTAGGCTGACTGAACAATGGCTTTCAAAGTCATTGCAATTGACCTATATAGAAACACAGACTAATTGTATGCACAATACTGCCCTCTACAGCATAGATTCAGAAATACCTCCATCTGAAATTTTGTATGGCTAAGAATTCATGGACTTCTCTTTTGATCAAGTGGATGGGGCTGTCTTAGGGGGTTCGGAAAATTGGTGCTGTAGACCATGAATCGGGGTTTCTTCCCTTCCACAGGCCACTTTGAAAATGAGTACCAGCCCTGAGACTGGATACTGAATTGTATCTGAAACTGATTTTTAAAAGGGGGGGAGAGGGGAAATGTTTGGAAGCATGATCATAAATTGCATTGTAAGAAAATCATCTGCCCTATAAGGATATATGTTATAAGGAGTTTCCACTAGTTTTGGTATTCCATCATGCATTTTGGTGGCATTATTTGGTGAGTGAGTTGAATTTCTAGATTTTTTTTTCCCCACTTAAAAAATAAATTTGCCAAATAGCTCCCCCGAAATTAACAACGGGTGTTTTTACACACACATTTCTCCTGGATGTTTGCCGTTACATCCTGAACTTTCTGTGTGTCTAAATCACTCACCCAGATCTTAAACATCCGGCTCTTTGAACTTCTGCATAGAACTTCTCCCAGAACTTGGTGTGTGTAAAAAGTTCTCCTGGTAAAGCCTTTTGCTCCAAGCAGCTGTGGTCACTTGGTTTCCATGGCAGACCCTCACATCTACAGCTGCGACTACTTTAGGCTGCCTCAGGGCAGTGTTTGTGTGACGAATGCATCGAGGAACTGCCTCAGGGCAGTGCATGTGTGTGTGTGTGTGTGTGATATATACAATCTAAATTCTATGATTGTACGAAGCATTCGTCTCTTCCAACTTTGTGGATTTGAATCTTCATTTCAATACCTTTGTGTTTCTTTGATACACTGGGCATTTTTACACACACCTTAAAGTGCTGGTCTTTCAATCTTCTGGGTTTACAAGTCCACAAGTAAGTTCCGGATGCATTCTATATATAGGACTGGGAATGCTCCTCAATTCCCAACTCCGCCTGGATGCCCAGGTGGGGACTGTGGTGAGGAGTGCATTTCACCAACTACATTTGGTGCATCGGCTTCAGCCGTACGTCTTGCACTCGGACCTTGCCGCTATCATCCATGCTTTCATCACCTCAAGATTGGATTAATGTAACACACTCTACGTGGGGCTACCCACGAGGATGGTTTGGAAACTGCAGCTGGTGCAGAACATGAAGGCCCGTCTCTTTATGGGAATGGGTCGCCGTGAGCACATTATATATATATATAGAATGGGTCGCCGTGAGCACATATATATAGAATGCATCCGGAACTTACTTGTGGACTTGTAAACCCAGAAGATTGAAAGACCAGCACTTTAAGGTGTGTGTAAAAATGCCCAATGTACCAAAGAAACACAAAGGTATTGAAATGCAGATTCAAATCCACAAAGTTGGAAGAGACTAATGCTTCATACAATCATAGAATTTAGAGGCTGGAAGGTACATAAAGAATCATTTAAACCCGCTTCTTGCTTCACACAGGAAACCCTCAGCATACAGCATGGAAGATAGGTGCGTGTTTGGTGGGTTTTGAAATTCCACATCTTTCCCTGGCAACGTACCCCGCTGCACAACTGTACTTACAATTTAGAAGTTTTTCCTAACATCTAACCATCTACATTGCTGCAATTTATGCCTATTCTCTCGTTCTATCTTCTAGGACAGTGGAGAACACCGGCTGTACCACAGCCCCCATTTGCGCCGTAGAGCCAGCACCATTTTGTGCATGCACAAAACGTTCTATTGGAATTTGGATCAAAATCTAGAGAGCTGTTCCATTTTCACAGAAATGCTCCATGAAAATGGAAGGCTTATTTCAAACTAACTGTTCTAGCCAGGCACCAGGGTCCCTTCTTGACAGGTGCTTGTGAGTCTCATGTACGAGTGGGAATCAAGCCACCATCTTTTGTGCGCCATTCTTTCGGATATTTGAAAACTACTATCATGCCCCCCTATGGCTGTTAATTAGGTTTGTCAGTGGAATAAGGCCCTTGATTGTCAGGAGCTGTAACCTGCTTGAGGACGCTGCACTGAAGCAACCGAGACTGTCCGCTGTCCGAATACTGGGCAAGATGGGCCGTTGGTCTGGCCCAGTAAATGGTACTTCTTATGTTCTCTAGATGGAACATACTCAATTCTCAGCCTTTCCTCATCTGGTTTGTCTTCCTGTCCCTTTATCATTTTAGTTGCTCGTCTCAGAAATTTCCCCAATTTTTTTTTACACTAGGGTTGTAGTTTGATCTCGATTTTGTCTCGATTGTCACTGAGAACCATAGTTCTCGACATGTTTTTAGCAAGAATCAATAATAGAGAAAAAACCCAGCTCTGAACTCTTTCTTGGGTTGAGATTTTTTTCTCTATTTACAATGTACCATATAGTGATTAACTATGTACCACTTACTGTATACAACTTTTGTCCTGGCAATGCGCATGCACAAAATGGCTGCCCTTTTCCAAAGTGGTGCCACCACCACCACCGGTGCCATCTTGGAAGGGGGCTGTGGATGTGCAGCGCATTGACATTGAGGCAGGACTAGTAATTGACTGACTCCCTCACCAGCTATTGTCCAGTCTCTAACCTTCCCTTTTAAGGGAAGGTTATTGAATGGGTTGTGACTTGGCAGCTGCAGGAACATCTGGACCGCATCAGTTTTCTGGATCCCTCATAGTCCAGCTTTTCACTGAGACTGCACTTGTGGCCTTCGTTGACAACCTTCACCATGAATTGGATCAGGGAAGGTTGATCCTTCTGATTCAGTTAGACCCATCGACTGCTTTTTATACCTTTGATCACGAGAGGTTGGTGACCCACTTGAATGGTTCCGTTCCTTCCTGGCCAGGAGAACTCAGTGGGTGGTATTGGGGGAATGTTCTATGTTCCCCTGGGACCTCTCATGTGGAGTCCTGCAAGGTTCTACTCTGTCTCCTCTCCTGTTCAACATATACATGCAGCCATTGGGTGAGGTCATGAGGGGGTTTGGTGTCTGGTGACGACACCCAAGTCTACCTCTCTTTTTCATCTGACCCAGACCCAGCAGTCTCAGTGCTTACTTGGTGTCTGGTGACTGTGGGGGACAGGATGAGCGTGAGCCGTCTGAAGCTGAATCCCAACAAGACAAGTGATGTTGGTGGGGAGGGCGATGGGGTTGGCATCCTATGTTATTAATGGGATTCGCCCCCCACTGGTTCCTCCGGTTCGGAGACTGGGAATGCTCCTCAATTCCCAGCTCCACCTGGATGCCCAGGTGGAGGCTGTGGTAAGGATTGCATTTCACCAACTACATCTGGTGCGTCAGCTTCGGCCGTACGTCTTGCACTCGGACCTTGCCACTATCATCCAAGCTTTCATCACCTCAGGATTGGATTAATGTAACGCACTCTACATGGGGCTACCCATGAGGATGGTTTGGAATCTGCAGCTGGTGCAGAACGTGAAGGCCCGTCTCTTTACGGGGATCGGTCGCCATGAACACATTATACCAGTGCTCCGTTCTTTGCATTGGTTGCCTATAGAATTCTGGGCCTGATTCAAGGTGTTGGTACTTAGTACCTATAAAACCGTATACAGTCTAGGCCCTACCTATCTGAGGGACCACCTCATTCCCCGGGTTCTGGATCAACCCCTGCGGTCGACTGGGAGCGCCCTTCTCAAAGTCCCTCGAGTATCTCAGGGGACGACTATGGAGAGGGCATTTTGGCTGCACCAAGGCTGTGGAACTCCGTCCTGGCAAGGTCCATGTGGCCACAGGCCTCCCCTCCTTTTGACCATTATGTGACAGCGGGCTATTCCACCAGGCTTTTGGCAGGGGAGACGGCTAAGGAGTGGAGGAAGGATCTTTATCTCCACCATGTTGATTTTTATATTGTTCTATTTTATATTTTATTTATATTCTATTTTATTTTTTTAACTTATAAATTGTGAGCTACCCTAAGCTGTTGACAACAGAAGGGTGTGGGATACAAATAAACAAATAAATAAATAAATGTGTGGTGGCCATTTTACACATGCACATTACGAGGACAAACGCAGTACACGGTTAGCAGTACACAGTAAATGGTACACAGTAAACCACGGTAAATGTTAAATCTTATCGAGATTCTCAATGAGATCTCAAACCATTACCAAGAATGTACCGAGACCTTGGTAATGGTTCGCAATTACCACGAGATTCTTGCGAGATGGAAAACCCATTATCACTTCAACCCTAGACTCTACACCCTCTCCAGCGTGCGATGTCAAAAACTGAACTCTTCATCACGTTGAGGTTTTATCAATGTCAAATCAAGCATCACCACTCTGGCAGGCTGCTTCCTCCCAAACATCCTACTCAGGGGAAATTACCTAGCCCTGCCACAAATACAAACCCCAAGGCATTCCTTTGGGGTGGAGGAGTTGCCCTTTGCTCAAATCTGGCTGAATCTGGTTCAAGCCTGCCCTCCTTGCTTCTCTACAGGCAGTCCCAATCCTCCTGGGAAAAGAGGCTTCTCTCAGCCTCACTGAGTCCCCCTGAGCAGCCCTGCCCAACTGAAAGTGCCTCTCCCAGCCCAAAAATCCAGCCCAAAAAGTGCCTCTCCCAGCCCAGGTCATACCCGAGTTCCATGCTCGGTCTCTAGGATACGTTGGTTGCGCTGGTTACACCAACATACCAGTGGGCTTTACTCAGTTGCAGGCTTTACTCCAGTCTTCAATGAGACTGTTTCTCCTTCACAGTCTCTCCTTGACAGAGCGAGCTCTAAGCTCTCTGTCTGGTCTCCACTCCACATTCTCCTCTGAGCTTTGCCACCTTTTCTCCTCTGCTGGCCTCCCCAGGTGGTCATCAGGTGCCTCGAACTCCCCTGCTCAGGGTTCCTTAAAGGGCCCACCATTGACACAGCCTGGCTGGAGCCCTCTCCCAGGATTCTGGGCCTGAACATCCCCATGACCATCACAACCACCACCTCCCATGTTGTGCCATGTCGTGGTGGTACATTCTCTTCGCTTTGGAGTGGCAGATCCTCTTCTGGTGCAGGGGAGATGTTACCAGTACTTTTACCCTGCACCTCTGACCTTATTTCTGCAGATGCAAAGGTCTTTTTACAATGTGAGGCATGAACCCAGGATGGACGGCCCTGGCACTTTACAGCAGTGTTGGTGGTAAGTACCACCTGGAAAGGGCCTTTCCAGCGAGGTTCCAAGGCTGTCTTCCTCTGGTGAACCTTGATGTGGACCCAGTCTCCTGGGTGTAGGTCGTGACATGCTGCATGAGGTTCCTGGGGAAGGGCTTCTTGGAACTGTGAATCAAAAACCTTGACACAATTCATTAGTGCGTGACAGTAGGTTAAAACAGTTTAATCAACCAAATCAATGTTCATTACCCGGGCTGATAGAGGTAGAGAACTAGGGAGCCTCATGGGCCTTCCCCCATTAAAATCTCATGTGGTGATAGGCCAGTCCTTCTGTTGCATGATGATCTCATGCTCATGAGGGCTAAGGGCAAAGCGTCTGGCCATGTGAGACTTTTTTCATGACAAATTTTAGCTATCTTGTTTTTCAAGATACCATTCTGTCTTTCCACTGCCCCTGTAGACTGAGGGTGATAGGAGCAATGAAAGTTCTGCTGAATCTTTAGGGCCTTGCAAATTTCCTTCATGACTTGGCCCGTGAAAGGAGTTTCTCTGTCACTGTTGATAGACAAAGGAATCCCAAATCGAGGGATAAATTCTTTCAAAAGTTTCTTGCTGACTGTAATAGTGTCAGCTTTTGCACATGGGTAAGCTTCTATCCATCCAGAAAACATACAAACAAGCACTAATACATATTCATATGATCAACATTTCGGTAACTGAATAAAATCAATCTGAATATTTACAAACGGCCCCCATGGTGGGGTGCGTGCTGCCCTTTTTGTCTTGACAGATTTGCCCACATTGTGAGCCTGGAAAACGGGGCAGGTCTGGCGATATTGTTGAGCCACAGTAGGGAAATTTGGAGCATGCCAGTCATGTTTAACTGCTTCAATCATCCCCCCTTTGCTCAAGTGGACCATCCCTCCGCTCCTTCAAATCCCCTCAAGACCCACTTTCTCCTCGCTGCCTTTCCCAATGCCTGCTAGTCGTTCCCCATATACTTACTGTCTACCCTCCTCTGCAGACTGCTGCAACCAACCTGATTGTAACCAAGCCACATGCACCTGAGAGACTTCACATCCGCTTGAACGTTTGTCTTCTCCCCTGTCTCTCCCACTGTCCCCTCTCCCCGTCTTCCCCTCCTTGTCTTTTAGATTGTAAGCCACAGGCAGGGACCGTGTCTATTTCTATGTTTGTACAGCACCAGGTACTTGGCTAGCGCTATATAAACGTTTATAATAATAATAATAATAATAATAATGATGTGTCTAGCAATGAAGCCCAAAAATGGTGTTTGCCATTCAGATCCACTTTGTTAAACCAGATTAGAAGATTCAGTATTTGCTTCAGACATTCACTTCTCTAGTTTATATGCAGGAATTAGTTTGGAACGGCTGCCATAGGCAGAGAAAACGGTGACCACGGGTAAAGATATTCAAGCCCTATTTACCCAAATGCAAAAACATGGGGCCAGCTTTGAGCAGATCAGTGGTCCTATTCAAGCCAATGGGATTAGCCATGTTCTAGCTAGGTGTGCGTATCCATACCTCGTTAGAGGCATAACTAAATTGTCTTGTGTGGGGCGTCTCCTGGCAGCTGGAAGCTTCCTGTTGCACACAGCACTACTCCTCTCCCCCCCCCACCCCCTGCCACTTGCTTTACCTAGAAGGTAAGCAGCACACGCTTCCGCCATCATCTTCTCTTTTAGAAGCTATTACCAATCCCCACCGCACCACTGTGCAGTTGTAATCTTGCAGAGCTAAATAGCAGGACTGAAATCTTTGCTTCCAACCAGTTCACTTGTGGTGAATGAAAGTCAAAACAAATGATCACTCCGATCTTTGTTCTATAGAATGATAAAAAAAGTGTGCTTTTTTTGTGAAATTTTGTGCATGTTCCAAATGGTACCCACTGAACTGTGCCTGTGCAAGATGGCAGCTGCCGTACAACAAAACGGTGGTTGCCATAGGGCCAAAAGCTGTTATTTTGTTGTACGGCAGCTGCCTATTGGCATTCCAAATGAAATCTCAAGAGCCGTTCCGTTATCACAGAACTGTTCCACAAAAACAAAAGGGCTCCTTTAAGCCAGCCGTGCACGCCAATTACCAAGGGATCCTGGTGCTTGCAAGTTTCATGCAAGAATGGGAACCAAGCCGCCACACCCTACCTCACTGCAGTTGTCTCCAGTGCCAAGTCTCATCCCCACGCTGGCTACCAGGGAAGAGGGGACCTTCTAGCCAAGGTTGCCGATCCTGAGGAACGCCAACTAATTTTAATTCCTTGATGCTGGAAACCAAGGATTCAAAGAACAGGGCCAAGTGTTCAGCTCAAGGCAGAGATGCTGTTCAGTCATCCCACCACGTGCCAATATTTAATCACCTTTCTATGGTCAAGTGTGACCTGATGACGCGGCTTTGAAAAAGTGCCTCTTCTAGGGCTGTACTGAATAGTACTTCCAAGTACTTGGGCCAAATACTGAAGTTCCGAATAATCGACCCAAGTACTTGGCAGCCCTTCAGCACTGTTTCCAAAGTTTTGGAATTCGGACTCAGAATTGTGGACCTTGGAAAACTTCGGAAACTTGTTGCAAAGTGCTTGAACCCACAGCCAAAGCATTACCCAGAAAAACAAGCTAGAAAGAGTGGGACAATTGCTCCAGAAGTCAACCTCACAAAAGCGCAACTGCTTGCAGAAATCCAAAAAGACAACAGTAACGTACCCACAGCATGGTCCACCATCAGCAGTGAGTGCACCCTCTTTAATCATTATGCTAACCAAGCAGTGCACAAAAATGCAGGTTAGAAAGAATGGGACATTTGCTCAAAAAGAATACAACAACCCTGAAAAACAGTCTGTAACTGCATGGAGAAATAAATTCCACCAAAAGCCAGCAAGCCCAGGCCCAAGCAGTAACAAAATTAAGAAACCAGACATTCACCCTCCACCCCCAGGCACCCTCTTGGAATGACAGTGGTACTTCCATCACTTCCAGAAGATGAGCAGGCTTGGGCTTGGACTTAGACAAACCTCCAAGGGGAGGGAGCTCCATAATTGTGGTGCAGCCACTGAGAACACATCTCTACGTGCCCTTGTTGTAGATAGTTTATGGGCAGATGGTACTTGAAAGAGGGCACTCCTGTCTGACCTCAGAGACCGTAATGGGACATGAGGGAAGAGGCGGTCTTTCAGATACTAAGGGCCTAAGCCCTTTAGGAATTTAGGTTATATTATTTATTATTTTTTTATTTATTTTATAAATTTGTACTCCGCCCCTCCTGCAAAGCAGCCAGGGGCGGCTTCCAACAGTAAAAATATAATATAAAAAATACAATTTAAAAATCATCCATAACAATACAAATTATTAAAACAGGGTTCAATGCCTTCATCAAGCAATAAAACATTATAAATAATCAATCAGGTGGGGGAGCTTAAAAACCCCTTACCTTACCCTCCCCAAAAGCCTGGGCGAACAGCGAGGTTTTGCAACTTCGCCGGAATGTCAACAGGCTGGGGGCCAGGCGAGCTTCCTCCGGAAGGGAGTTCCAAAGGCGCGGCCCGGCCACCGAGAATGCCCTCTCCATTGTGGCCCCCCGCTTAACACGGGGGACCTCCAAGAAGGCACCCCCAGTGAACTGAAAGAGTCGTTCGGGGGCGTGGAGGGCGAGGCGGTCTCTGAGGTACAAGGGGCCCAGACCGTGAAGGGCTTTATAGATCAACACCAAAACCTTGAACCTGGCTCTAGGTCAAAACCAGGGATTATGTCAAGAATAAATTGTGGAACTTTTAAGTTTCACTTAGCAATAGCCAGCAATAATCCTGCCACCTTGATAGAGAGAACTCCAGACCTAATGTAGCTGTAGGGATGGGCGAAAGCGGTTCGGATGTTTGGACCGAACTCTGTCTGTTCAGACATCCAAACTGAACTCTTGAATAACTGAACAGTTCGGTCATGTTCGGATGAGTTCGGGGGCAGGAAAAACGTCTTTTCAGGGCCAAAAATGAGGTTTCAGTTTCATTTCGGTAGCGCTATTTTTGACTGTTCAGCCAACCCGAACTCAGCTGAACCGAACCATCGAACCCAAACTCTGATTTTGAACCGAACATCTGAACCACATTCTTTTCACCCATCCCTATGTAGCTGTAGACATTGTGTATCTAAGCAGGGGGTTGGACTGATCCTCGAGGTACCTTCCAACTCTAATATTCTAGGATTCTATAACATTCTGCTCTGTTTCTGCAGAAGTCACCTGGGTTTCTTGCACCATAGCTCATACGGTATAAGCTCCTCCTTAGTTATCCAGGGACCCTTGCTCGCTGCCTTTTCCCTTTGGTATCAATGGGCAAAACACAGTGAACATAGCTCCTTAGATATATTTGGTTTCAAAGTTGTCTCTGCCAAAAGGTTTTTAAATTCTGTCTTGCAGCTCTACAGAAGGCCCGAGTGGACTGAATAGGCTTCCCATGCTGGGTTTACAGGAGAGTTCAGTTAAGGTGTGGTAGTTATTCTGAAGTTCCACATTTTTGTCTGGGCGTTATTCCACTAAATTACGGTTTCCCAAGCCTTGTGATTTCATGGTTGCTAAAAAGGACTAATTTCTTTCAGAAGTCGAACTTAGCATCTGTAAGATGACAAAATGACTTCAAACTCCAGTAGACTGTGTGTGTACAAGGGAGATGGACAAACAGGCATCCATTTAGGGATAATACTAACGGATACAGGAACTCTGCACCCCCCCCACCCCCATACCAGAACTGATAGAAAGCTTTGCTAATGGAGCTACAGACCCTTGGGCTGTAGAGATGTCAAATTAGTCCAGTACCCAGGTGTGACATGAGTGCTAATTGAGGCAATGGAGCAAAAGATTGGCAAATTGCAAAATATGTCAGGGCTACGACCGAGTACCCAGGTGTTCTGCAAATTAGCCCAAGGAGCAAGTGGAAGATGGTACTTTAACGGGGAGGGGGTGGGAGAGAATAATTAAATTAGAAAGCTGTGAGTGTTTGAATGAGGGAGATGGAGTTAAAAGAAGGCTGCTGGGCCCGATCCTAGAACAATGGTGGCCAGATACAAGTCAAGGCAGGTTGACAGGGAAAAACACAAGAGGCTTGAAAGAGAAGAACTGAAAAAAGCAGCCTCACTCTGTGGGAATTGGCTGAGAGGTAAAATACGTATTGGATGGGTCTGGATTCCGCCTACAGTCCAGTTTGGTTTCTGTCAACTTTGACTAACTCCACACTCAAAAAATCAGAGGAGGTGGAGGCCAAACTCAATTTCTCAATGCTAAATGAAATTGTTACCGCTTCCTGTGATCCCCGATTATCTCTCGTTTTCTGACACATGATGAAATAAGGTCTCATTCAGAGTGGTGGTTCTCACCCTCTTTTGAATCATGCTCCCCACGTCTCCTTGTCTGTGGTAGTTGAGGCCCCTCCCAGAGCTGGCCTTGTCACAGGCCAACCTGGGACGATCGCCCTGAACTCCGCTCTTCTGGGGGCCCTGCAATTGCCCACAATTTCACACCAGGACAGAATGTGGGGCCCCACTCTCTCCCAGAGGAGCCCCAAACATGATCGCCTCAAAGTACCCCCAAGGGGCTGTGGGGAAGGAAATGGGACCCCCAGGGGCCTTGCATTTTACCTGAGTCCTGGGTCCTGCAAATTTTATGGTTGGCTCTGGTTGGTTGCTGCTGTCAGTTACAGGATGGACTATTTACCTGACTCGATATGCATAAGAACATAAGAATGACCAAAGAGCTTGCTTGCAAGGATAGGCTCTAGCCAGTAGCAATGACGGCGTGATGTAGCATTTGATTAACCCAGAGCACGCTTCAGTCCCCAATGCATCATTCCCTGTGTGTCACTTCCTACTTCTCAACAATCACAGAGCTGTGGCCAGAGATAGAGTCTTGGCAGTAGGGACTTCTTTCACTCCATGAATCGTGAAACTTCCTGTTTGTGCATTGCAATTCATTGTTCATCTGGAGGAGGCCAGGCATACAAAGATAGTGCCAGGGGGTTCCTTCACGCCCTTGGCATTGTGAAAAATGCCAGAACAGAAGGGGGGGGGCAGGGATATCAGCAGCTGTGTGGATGAGATACTATTGGACAAGACCACCACAGACTAAAAGACCAGTGGCAAGCTTGCAAGGGGGAAGGATGCTGTGCAAACATTTTGAAGACTTTTCCAAGGCTGAGCCTGCCTGAACAAGGGAGGTGGCATGAGGTATACAAAATAGGACATCGGGGGCATCCACCGGTGTGACAATAGCAACTCCTGCCCTCACCATTGAAGCTGCACCCCTTTCTGAAGCAGAATTACATTTCCATATGCAAGAAACATGGCATCTCCCAGCTGATCAGCCCAAACCTGAATGGATCTTGCGAAGAGGTCACCCAATAATACAACATGGATCTCATACTTTGTCAGCTCACGCTGGATTTGAGTAGCACCACAGAGCTCCACTGTAGAATTCTGAGTTGTATCGGGAGGGGAGATGGTGCTGAAGAAGAGATCATTGACGTGTGCAATTCACCAATGAAAAGTGCCCTAACTAGGCTGAAATTGCATTGAGCTGTATTCCTCCTACAGTTAAATTCTTGCCAGACAAAGGCAACTTGGCAAATCACTTGATGGGATTAGTTCCTCAGGTTTAGGAGTTGCATTGGCCAGTTTTTCAACATTCAGGAGCAGAAGCAATTACGGAAACCCAGTTGTTTCTCAAGGGGAAAAAGAATAGATGGGTGACCCCAACGGAAAAGGGTAGAGATGTCAGAGTTTGTCATACTCGATTGATTTATTTTCAGTCCCACTCTGGTCTGAATGTCACCAAATCTGACATTAAGTTGAATAATTTGAACTTCTTCCTGCTATCGGTTTGATTTCCATCTGTCTCCTCTCTCTCCCCTATTCCACATCCAAATGTGTTTCATTTCTAACCAGGTTCCCTACAACATTAGGTAGTCATTTCCAAGAGTCAGGAGGAAAATGAAATGAATAATATATTCAATTTGTAACTGTCGGGAGTAGCATCGAAATGCAGGCTGTTCTGTCCCTGGATCTTTATATTTTAGACCAGAGTCGAAGCCTTTATCGTAACTGTCAGCATTATAGATGGTGCCTGTGAATTCATAAAGATTTGCATAGTTTTTATCAAACTGATGCACTTAGCTGATTTACTGTTTCAGCTTTTTATTTAGGAGAAGTTGGTCATATTTTTAACAAGAATATGAAAAATGGATTGGCTTCATTCAAACCTGAGCTAGCAATCTGTCTTTGAGCTGACTGCATTGGACATCGAGACCTGTCTTTGTGGCTGGCCGTTTGTTCCGATTATGTGGCTGGTTTCAGTCTTGATTCCAATCTTCTGGCTGGGCTTAAAATTCGGTCATGTCTTAAGATTCTGTTCAGTCCTTAAAAGTATGTCATTTTTTGTGCATGTGCATGCAATCTTTTTCTTGGTTTGCACAGGACAAAAATGCCTGTGTATGTACCCTTCCTTAAGGTTGCTGATTGCTCGTACAGCTTCCCTAGTCCTTGTTCATAGTGATTCTGCAAGGACTTGTTACTCTTGGAGTCCATTCTATACCTTGCTACTCTCTCTCTCTCTCTCTCCCTTCTTGACAGCTATGTGGCCTAAGTGGGGATATGGAAACCTTTTACAGCAGGAAGCAGTCCCAGTGATGAGGTTGGTCATAGCCTTGTAGCTTAGCCACCATAACATCTTGAGGGAATGTTTACTCCATATTTGGGTTCTCTTTCCTGTTCTGGTGTACAGCTTGGGTATGTTTCTGCCTTGCGAGCTCCCAAACTTTGTCCATTCTTCTAGATTTCCTGACACTCCTTTAATTTCGCAGCCCATCTTATAAAAAAGACCAACGCTTGGAAGCTGAAGGCAGAATAATTCAACTTGGAAACAAAATATAACTTTGAAAAAGTGAGAGTAATTTAACCACTGGGTCATCTTGTCAAATAATTTGTTAAATTTTACATGGAGTTTGAAAAGGGAGACCAAATGTCTTTCAGAAAGATGTGATCTAGCTCACTTCGTTTAAGAAGGACATTTACAAATTTGGAATGGGTTCAAAGAAGGGTGACAAAGATGGTCAGGGGTCTGGAAACCATGTCCTATGAGGAAAGGTTGAAGGAGCTGGGTATGTTTAGCCTAGAGAAGACTAATGGGAGACAGGAGAGGGGTCTTTCACTACATGGAGGGCCATCACAGAGAGGATGGCAAAGACATTCCCTCTTGCCCCTGAAGGCATGACTAGAAATAATGGGCTCAAATGACAAGAAAGCAGATTTTGGTTAAACGTTAGGAAGAACTTCTTAACTGTAGGAGCTGTTTGACAGTGCCTAGGGAGGTGGTGGGCTCTCATGTGGAAGGTTTCAAACAGAGATTGATTAGCCATCTGTCAGGAATGCTGTAGCAGTGAATCTCCTGCATTGAGCCGGGGGTTGGACTAGATGACCTCTGATGTAACTTCCAACTCTATGATTCTAACCAAAAGTTATTATCGCTACCTCATGGAGATGTAAAGGCCATTGCCTCCACCTCACTGAGGGAAATTCCATAGCCTGTGTGGTTCAGAATGTCAAATGAAATTATCACAGTGGTTTCAGCTTGATGGATCTCTTAACAAAGATCATGATGGATCACTGATAAACCCATGATGAAGATAATTGATAGATCAATGACAAAGCTGCAATTTACCATATTAGCATGAACAAGAACATGTTCTGCAGATTTGACCTGGGGTTGGTTGTTTTTTTAAAATAGCAACTAACTTGCCAAATAAGAGTGCAGACATTTACCGTACCTGGCTAGATCTCATTGCACATCCTATTAAGCACTGTAACAAATGATGAGGGCATTTATCAACTTTGTGGATACCAGGAGTTTGTGTAGCTGCTATGGATGGGTGAACAGATTGCGGTTCGGGTTCGGCCATTCGGTTTGGCTGCATTCGTTTCGTCCGTTCGGTTCGGCTGCGTTCAGTTTGTCCGTTCGGTTAGTTCGCCGGGTTTGGGTTCACCTGTTCTGTTCGCCCGTTCTGTTCGACCGTGTTCAGGAAATGTTATGGGTGTTTTTTTTGTTTTTCATAATTTTTTTTGTTTTTTATTGGGTTTTATATGGTTTTCTTTCTTTTTTTGGTTTTATATGGTGTTTTTTTTTTTTTAATCTAATATTATATATATCTATGTACAC
This sequence comes from Sphenodon punctatus, assembly GCA_003113815.1. Lineage (NCBI taxonomy): Eukaryota > Metazoa > Chordata > Lepidosauria > Sphenodontia > Sphenodontidae > Sphenodon > Sphenodon punctatus. Next base: position 371,613 of record QEPC01009081.1, on the reverse strand, counting down.
TAAATCTAACTGCTATTAACTATTCTAAATGCTATGAACTAAATGGATTATCTAATAAGTACACAGGCCTACTCCTACAAACACTAAAACTAAATCACTAACGCTATCTNCAGAAGGCCTGCATTAGGGCAACAGGTTTCAGCAGCTCAGTGTCGCCTCCTGGCAGTGCCCTCCTCCACTGCCACGCAGGGCATTGGCACCCCGCACCGCTGAGACTGGGGGCCAAGTTGGTGGAGCAGTTGCTGTTCCTGAAGGTGAACCTTCCACTGCTGGGATTCCCCGAGCTGCCCCTGGACAACAAGTGATGGTGCAGTGGCACACGCCATCCCATGCCAGGAGCAGTCTTGGGATGGGTCTCCTCCTCCTCCATCTGGGCTAGGGCTACTGCTCCTGTGCTGCTGAGGTGCTGTCCCTCCCTCCCAATGTCTGGCACCCGCCCCTCCCTCTCCCTCTCTCTCATACTAGATGGCCTCAGCCGCCTTATCTGACTGACCTCATGGCTCAGGATGCCATTGGGAAACAAACTGGAAGCCTGTGAGCAGGCCTATGGCTACACTATCTCGGCCCACGTATGTGACACTGATTGGCTCTCACTCTCTCACGCTGCACAGTCTTTGCTAGCCTATCAGTGTCCTGCTGCCAATGTCCCAGCCTGACTGCCCTACTGCATCTGATGTCATGCTGCCTGTCTGCCTGCCCAGCTTGCCACCAAGCTCAAAGCATGCTTCAGTCCGCCTTCCGGCCTCCCATGCAAAAGGTGCCTGTCTGTCCACCCAGGTTGCCTAGCTCAAAGCCTGCCTGCCCTACTGCCTCTCATGCCACGTGTCGCTGCCTGCCTGCCCAGGTTGCAAAGCTTGAACCCTGCCTCAGTCTGCCTGACTGCCGCTCATGCCATGCCACCCGACTACCTGCCCCGGCAACCAATGTCTGCTGGTGCTAGTACCAATGGCCCCCAGGCCAGTCCAATATGCCGTCTGTGGCAAGGGTACCCTGGCAACTAATGTCTTCTGGTGCCAGTGGAACCCCCAGGCCAGGCCTATATGCTGTCTGCGGCAAGGGTTCTGTACCCTGGCAACCAATGTCTGCTGGTGCTAGTGCCAATGTCGCCCATGCTGTCTGTGCCATGGGTTCTGGGGCCCGGGGCCGTCATTCCTCGCACGGAGGCGATGTCATTCCAACGCATCAAGGAACAGTCACTCCAGCCCCAGGACCGCCGCCAGAGTTCTGGGGCCAAGTTACAGGCAGGGAGGGCTATGGCCAATACCAGAAGCTGCCACTCTAGCTCCAGCACCCACCGTGATGGGTCTGGGGCCATCATTGCTTGCACATTCCGATGTCGTTCCACCACATGGCAAGAACAAGCAGCCACTCCAGACCCAGGACCTGCCGCCAGGGTTCTGGGGCCAAGTTACAGGCAGGGAGGGCTGTAGCTAAGATCTACAAGCTGCCACTCCAACCCCAGCACCCACAATGATGGGTCTGGGCCCATCATTCCTTGCACATTCTGATGTTCCACCGCATGACAAGAAGCAGCCACTCCAGCCCTTGGACCCACTGTCAGGGTCCTGGGGCCTATGTTTCTTACTGGCAGGGAGTGCTGTGGCCAAGATCCAGAAGCTGCCATTTTAGTCCCAGGACCCACCGTGATGGGTCTGGGGCCATTATTCCACTCAAAGGCTGCTGAAAGCACATGTCCTGCTGGGCTGCCCTTGTTTAGCTCCAACTGCCAAGTACAGTTAAACCTCTCAGGCTGCTGCCTGGGAAACTGAACTACTCCACAACAAAATCCCACTCCCAAATCCCCTGGCTAAGCAACCCCAAGTCTTTTGTCACATAAGGAGCAATGCATCTTGCTGTGGAAGATTTTCTCCTGGAGATCCCCTTGGGGTATTGTGAACTTTCCAATCAAGTACTGCGAGGAAGAGAAACTCAGCCAGCTCTTCCTCAAGGTACGTGATGTATCTTTCATTATTTATCTGTGAGGACCTTGAAGACAGAATGGTGCTTGCCTGACACATGTTCAACTGATGTTCACATGGAACCCTTCTCCACTTCGGCCTTCAAAGTTCTCCAGCCCCAGGACCCACCATCAGGGTTCTGGAGCCTGTCATTCCACTCACAGAGAGCCATATTTCTATCCACTGTAGTGTCTACCCATCTTTCTATCCACTGTATCTAGAAGTTTGCCTTCGGACAATGTGGAGCTGGCCCAGAATGATTCTGTACCCGACTACCTTTCGATCGGCTGCGGGAAACGGAGGCTATCGTCGATCGTCCGTCCCTTCTCAACAACGCTCGCCTATCTCTTAGGATTGACTGTTCGTGTTCGCACATCCGTACAGATGACATTCCGAATCCTAAAGAATCTTAAACTTCTCCTACAGTCCAGGATCCTTGCTCTGCTGCTTTGCCAAGGTTACCGAAAAAGTGCCAGGGAACTTCCACCCTCTCCAGCCAGCAGGCACCTGCCCCTGCCTAGCCCCCTTACCTCTGTCCCTTCACCATTCTTAGCCTGGACCTCAATGCTCTTGGACTTTAAGGTGCTGATGGCTCCCATGCATGGAGCTGTCAATAAATTATGTCACGCAACGTGTGCAGATTAGCAAAGTCGTGCCAATGGGTGACAATTGGGGGTGAGGGGAATTGGTCACATGACGTTATACCCATATGTTTGTGTCTCTGTCACAGTTATTTTGTTGGTGGGTATTTAGGTAGGTGTGGGTGGGGAGCTTTACATGTTTTCCTGTCTCACCTCAGTCTCTAGACCTCCTCCCATTTGCCGTCATTCTGCTCACGGAGATGGCCCCCAGGACTTGGCCTATATGCTGTCCGTGCCAAGGGTTCTATACCATGGCCACCAATATCTGCTTCTTCAAGTGCCAATGGCCCCCAAGCCAGGCCTATATGCTGTCTGTGCCATGATGCCATGGCATCAACAAACAGCTGCTGCCAGTGGCCCCCAGGCCTATATGCTGTCTGTGCCAAGGGTTCTGTACCCCAGGTTGCCGCCAAGCTCAAAGCCTGCCTCAGCCTGCCTCTCGTTCCAAGGTGCCTGTCTGCCCGCCCAGGTTGCTGCCAAGAGAGAGAGAGAGAGAGAGAGAGAGAGAGAGAGAGAGAGAGAGAGAGAGAGAGAGAAACTCCACCCACTGCTTGAAGGAGACACAGGCAGGATCCCACCCATGCTGTCCCCTGAACTATATGGCCAGAGAGAGAGCGCGCAAGAAAGAGAGGTTCCCAGCTAGAACGAGGGAGATGGGGGCTAGAGGGGGAGAGGTAGGTGTATCCAGCTACCCTGGCTGCCACCTGTCAGAACCAGGAAAAACTCCCATCTGTGCTCATGCGCCCAATGCCCATTGCCCACATCCAGCACGCAGCAAACCTACAATAATGAGATGGAACATAACACACAATGTTTTTATATGTGCCTGCCTGCCTGTGTGCGTTCCTGTACCTGCTGCTACCACCTATCGCTGGATCAATACAAGTGTGCGCCATAGGCTTTAGGCTGTCATTCCACTATCCCTGAATCAGTCATGCCCGTCCATCCCAGGAACCATCAGCGAGATTCTGGGACCATCATTCCAGTCACTGGGGGCTGTATTCCATTCCAATGCATCCAGAAGCCCGGTGCCCGCACGGCAGCCTGCCCCCCCCACCCACAGCCTACTCCTCTGCACGCACCCGTGGATGCCTGCTGAAGCTGCTGGATATAATAGCCCCTCCGACCACCAGCTCCCCGCTGCCATGGAGCCTGTCTTTCTTTCTCTCTGTCACACCCACCCACACAAACACAAGCCCTGCACCTCCTGGGGGGCTGTCTGCAAGTTGAGACCCTGCTGCTGACACAGCACATCTTTGGGTTAATAACTACGCTACATGGGGTGGCAGGTGCTGCTGGTAGGGATCGACAAACTGTATGCGATTCTGCCACCTGCCAGCCAGAACTTAAACACAGAGGGACAAAAGATTGGACAGGTCAGCTCGTAACAACAACAACAAATATAACTTTAATAAAACAAACAACAACTTTATAAAACCAAAACCAAACATTTTTAAATAGAAAGGAAACGTATGCACTAACAAACTAATTAGTCTTTTGGCCTGCCCCCCGGAACTTGGGGGAAAGGCATGAGTGGTGCAGGGGACCTAGGGGCAGGGGCCGCACCTGCTGGCATTTCATGGCCGTGTGCCACGGCATATTCTACGGCCCCTGCCATGGGGGCAGATCGACTGGCAGAAGAGCTCCAGGTCGGCTCTCTCCGTGGAGACATACTTGGAGACATACTCCGAGTACGCCTCCACCGTCTTCTCCCGCAACTCGACCGCCTGGAACTGTTCCACCAGTCGGTCTTCAATTACCTGGAGGCTGGCAACAAAGTCCCGGCTGGTCCCCTGCACCTGGCTATGAAAGTCCCTTGCTGCCGCAGACTGCTCCTGGGGGGGGATCCACATCTGAGCTGGGGGGGGGCATACATGCCTTCGTTTGTGGGTTGCCTTCCACCCCTTCTTCTGGCACTGGGGCTCCATGGCCACATTGGAGTCCTCCGCCTGCCGCCTCACTTTCAGGCCATGCCTCCGCTCGATGTGGGTGATGAGCCCAGAAGTGGTCCCCTCTCTCCAGCACCGGAATATTATGTGGCAGTGCTAAAAAGAGCAGAAAAAGAAAGGAACATAAGAAGTGCCATACTGTGTCAGACCAATGGTCTGTCAAGCCCTGCCTGCATTCTGTCTCCACAAGTGGGTGGACTGGGTGGCCAATCTCTTTCTGAAGGGGATTTCTGTTCCTAACAGGTCAGGTCATAGGGCAATCCATTCCCTGTTGTTCCAGTGCCTGTGTCATACCTTGCATGTGGCAATTCCGTTGCCCGTCGTCGTAAAATCTCCAGACATCCGACTTCCGGCACTGAATGTCTGGGGGTGTCACTGGCCGTGGTGGAGACCTCTGTCTAGGGGTCTTCCTCCTTGGCCTGGTCCTGGCAGCAGTGCTGGGGCCGACATCCGATTCCTCTCTGAAATGGGAACACATTAAGAACACCAAAGTAATATCATGTATTTATGATGATGATGCCTCCTCCCTCCTTGGGGTGCTAGGGATTGCAACTAGAAAGCACGTGCAAATCCTGCCCTCCCTGGGGTTCTAGGGGATGCTAGGGATTGCAACAAGAAAAGGCCCTGGCTGGCACGTGCAAATCCTGCCCTTATTTGCGGGTGCATAGGGAATGGGATGGCAACTGGAGAGTGGAGAGCCTTGCTACCCTGGCATGTTTGGGTGTGGGTGCTACTTGTGCCAGAGTTCCCCACACTACAGTACCCTCCCTCTCTCTCTGTGGCAGACAGAGAGTGCTAAGGGATGCTAGTGCTAGGGGACCCTGGCTGGCTGGTACGTGCAAATCCTGCCCTCCCTGGGGTGCTAGGGGATGCTAGGGAAGGGATTACAACTAGAAAGGCCGTGGCTGGAACGTGCAAATCCTGTCCTTATTTGGGGGTGTGTAGGGAATGGATTGGCGACTGGAGAGCCTTGTTACCCTGGCACATGTTTGGGTGGGGGTGCTGCTCATGCCAGAGTCCCCCACACTACAGTACCCTCTCTCTCTGTGGCAGACATCCACTGCCACCCGCTGATGCCCACTGTTTGTGCCTGACTGATGCCCACCACCCACGCACCCACCCGCACGCCAGTGAGCTCGCTCTAACTGATAGAGCCTTTCTTGTCCTCAAAGTAAAAAAAAAAGTTTACAAACCTGGCAGCAACACCTCCTGAGCCTGCCGCTTGCTCCTCATCCGAGGAGCTGGGCATCACCACAAGAGATGTAGTAGGGGCAGCGACCTCTTGTTCCTCCTCCTCCAGCAACAAGTTGGTCCAGAGCTGGGGAAGAAGCACCGCAGCTTTCTTCATTTTTTAAAAAACAAATTTTGTAATCACACACACCCAAAAACACACAATCACCCACAACACACACCAACCACCACAACAACAGTAGCACACCCAAATACAGCCAGTCACCCAGCCAAACACACACTCACTCTCCACATAGCTCCGCACGCACTCTAATTTCCGGTTTCTGCCGCGCTCGTGCTCTCGCGATCATTTTTTCCGAATGGTCAAACCCGAACCGAACGCAGCTGAACCGAACAGCGATCTGTTCGCCCATCCCTACCACTTGGAATCCTGACTAGAGCTGAAATAGGTACTACAGTACCAGTGGGTAATAATTTGGGTAGCCTGATTGGTATTACCGGGTTACTGAATTTCTGTTATCCTGATTGATTTTGGTAATGGAAAACCAGAAAAATTGATATGATGGGTCGGTAAATTGGATATCTGGTAGTCACATCAGGCACTATCCATTAGCTCCCGATGTGACTGCGTCAAATTGGGTACCATAATTCTGACGGGTTATACCCATTTTTTGCAGGTGCTCATTTCAGCTCCAATCCCAACAATTTGGTGGGTCTCTTAGCTTTACGGAACTAACCATTTGTAGTTACAGTCACCTCGCTACCAAGCTGCAGGTTGGACTAGATGACCCTCAAGGTCCCTTTTAACTCCGACATTCTATAGTTTATATTCAGGTTTATTTAGACGGCTTTCCCAAAAGCAATGTCAGGCTTGAGACACACTGGTACTTGTTATCTGGCTCACCTCAACTATTCTAAACCTTGTTTATCAGATTGCATACAGCAGGGATGGAGAACCTCTGGCCTATGCACCAAATCCAGCTTGAAACAGTTTTCTATTTATTTACTTAAATTTATGTCCCACCTTATCTCATAGGTTCAGGGCAGGTTATCGCATGCACGCACGCACAAAACCATTTCAAAGTTCCTCCCCAAAACCTATTCCAACCTGCCAAACACTTGGCTGAATACAAAGTTCTAACACACTATCTCTGGAAAATGCTCAGCTTCCGGTTTGGTGAACCAACAGGGGAAAGGAGATCCTTAACCGTGCAACAGCCACTGAGGCCACATTCACATCTGTAGTGGTGAGACCCGTGAGGAAAGACATGGCAGCGGTGAGGAACCAGAGAGCAGAAGAAGAGCCGGTGTGAACGGAGATGTGCTGCGGGTTCCCTCCGGTGCGAATGGGTACGTGCCACAGCTTCCCTTGTGCAGGTCAGTGAGCAAAGTCCTGCCCTGACATGCGTGAGGGAAGCCGCCGCACATCCCCGTTCACACGGGTTCTTCTTCTGCTCTCCAGCTCCTCCCCGCTGCCGTGTCTTCCCTCGCTGGCCTTGCCGCCGCAGATGTGAATATGGCCTAAGATGGCATCTCTGTGCTCCTTCACTGTATGCCCATGACACACTGATGATATGTGCAAAAGGGCACTCCCAGCTGACCTTTTGGTCCCTTTCCACTTCCTGGATTTGTCTCAGGATCCAGCCTCTATTCTCGTGCACTGAAAGGCGACCTCAAAGGAAAGGACCAGAGAGATGAAAGCATATACTCAAGGCTAGGGATAATCCTGTCATCGATTCAGCAAAGTAGATTTTAGTTACGTCAGGAAAAAAACGCCCTTCAAATAGCTCAAAGGGCTGCCAACCAAGAAGAGAGCGAATGGGCTCAAGTTACAGGAAGATGGACCTTGATTAAATATCAAGAAAAGCTTCCTCACAGTAAGAGCCATGCGGCAACAAAACAAGCTACCTAGGAAGGTCGTAGGCTGTCCATCTCTGGAGGTTTTCAAAGAGAGGCTGGACAGTCCTCAGTAGGGATGTTGTAGCTGTCATCATCCAGCATTCAAGCAGGGGATTGGACTATTAGATAATCAGCTCTTCCAACTCTAAGTCTCTATACTAGAATCTACTGTCTTCCTTTCCTTCCCTCATCTGGAGGGCATGCCATAAGCACATCCAACCTCAACTCCTGTGTGACCCATCAAGGAACACAAAGCCAGGAGATATTGCATTTTTTCATTCTAGTGCAGACCTGGTTATGATGTGGTTGCAACCATGGCTCCCAATATATTGCATTAGAAGGAGGGTCTATAAAGTAGAGCTGAAACGGGTACCGGATTTGGTAGTCCCGGGCAATACCTGCATTTTCAGGTACTGTTTCGGACATCAGAATCGGTACCAAAATATCATTCAAGTACTCAAAACCCAAAGTTTTAGTAACTGATTTTTTGAATGCCTGGAATTAACTCCCAAATTCCTGATGATCGTGACAAAACCAGTATTTCAGTATATCTACTTTTGGTGTTTAGACATTTTAGTATTTCTGGTACCCAACCAAAAACCAGTTTGAGTACCGAAATGTACCCCCTTTTTTTCATTCAATTTGAGAACTGGAAATTCAATGGGTATTCCCATTTTGGCACATACTCATTTTTAGCTGTACTACGAAGTGACCAAAATGCCAAAGTGAACAAAATGAAGGAACAGATCGGACTCTAACAGCAGAGACAAATTTTGATATTTGTGCATGGGCACCTTTTTTTGCATTTGCAAAGATGAGCTATCTTTGATTCGGCCGCACATGAACATGCTTTCTACAGAACAATTAAAGCATCAAGTACTTTGCCTGCTAGAATGATGGGCAGGTTAGGAAGGAATGCAACTGCATGACACAGGAAAGCCAGGGCTGAGCTCTCTTCAGAGAATGAGAATGCCGTTATTGGATTCAATTCCCATGTGCAGAAATAAGGAAAATAAGGGCAATTGTGCTCTGCTGAGGGACAGCTGCCTAGCATTTATCATGCCCTGAGGATTTCCATCGGCTCTTCCGCCAAGGCAGCTGATTCTTGCATGGGAAAAGCAATGCCTTTATTATTCCTAAATAGTATTTAAAAACCACTGGAAATGTCGTGACTGCTTTTTACAGAGGTTCTCAACCATTTCCCAGCCACAAGCACTGGAGCGAAGCAAGTGACTACTTGGGAGCACTGTGTAATTTGCATAAATGACTTGCATAAATGTGCATAGATTAAGTCTCCCTTCTGCAATTCAATTGAATTCAATCCAAAGGAGGACTGTTTCAATGTGCTTCTGAGCACTACTGAAAGCTGGCTTGGGAAGCACTTTCACTCATTGCCCCAAGCATTCTGGTGTCCTCGAGCACCAGGTTGAGAATCCCTGCTTCAGAGAGTAACACTTACCTAAAAAGCCCTACACGGCTTAGGAGCTACTTACCTGCGGGACCACCTTGCTCCCCAAGATCTGGATTGACCCCTGCTATTGACGGGGGTGCCTTTCTTGAAGTCGTCCAGGTATCCCGGGGGTGCGACTATGGAGAGGATGGGTTTTTAAAATTTCTTTTATGCCTCTCTTTTATGTATTTTATATAATTTATGTATATTTTTAAATATTTTAATTTTTGTAAGCCACCTCAAGCTGCTTAGGCAGGAGAGGCGGGATATAAATGTTGAAAATGAATAAATAAATAAATACATTTATATTTATAACAGCATTTGTATACCGCCCCCTCCTGCCACAAGCATCTCAGGGCGGCTAACAACATTTAAAAACTTATAATAAAAGTCATTCAAATCAACATTCCCAGAATTAACACATACCCCCAAAAACAATAAAACCCCACTCTAACCCAACCCACCCATCCCCCTCAACAAAGGCCTGGCAGAACAGCAAGATCTTACACCTTTTACGGAAAGAGGGGAGGTCATCGGTCAGGCGGACCTCCAATGGGAGGGAGTTCCACAGCAGCGGTGCAGCCACCGAGAACGCCTTCCTCAGGGTAGACACCCGGGAAACCCGGGGGAACCTCAAGAAAAGCACCCCTGGCCGATCGCGGAGGTCGATCCAGAATCCGGAGGGTGAGGCAGTCCTGCAGGTAGGTGGGACCCAGGCCGTTTAGAACTTTAAAGGTAAACACCAACATTTTGAATTGGACCCGGAAGACTATCGGCAGCCAGTGCAGAGAACAGAGCACTGGAGTAATGTGCTCGCATCAGCCTGTCCTCTTCAGGAGATGAGGCAGCACATTCTGTACCAGGTTCAGTCTCCGGACCATCACCAAGGGTAGCTCCACATAGAGCATGTTACAGTAGTCTGATCTCGAGGTAATAAAAGCGTGGATGATCGTGGCCAGGTCTAAGTTCGAGACATACAGTCTAAGCCGACGTACCAGGTGTTATTGGCAAAATGCACCCTTTGCCAGTTGCCACCTGGACATCCAGGCAGAGCTGTGGATCAAGGAGTACCCCTAGACTACGGACCTGGAATACCAGGGAATGATGGGGGCCATCACTCCCCCAACTTTCCCCACAACCATCACCTCCGTCTTATCAGGACTGAGCTTCAGTCTGCTCTGCCGTAACCAATCCGCCACGGCCTCCAAACATAGGGACAGTACTGAGACGGCAGGACCTGGGTCAGTTGAAAAAGAGAGGTAAAGCTGGGTGTCATCAGCATATTGGTGGCAACGCACACCAAACCCTCTCACAATCTCCCTCAAGGGATGCATATACACATTAAACAATAATGGAGACCGAATGGAACCTTACATAAGTAGTGCCATACTGGGTCAGACCAATGGTCCATCGAGCCCAGCATCCTGTCTCCAACAGTGGCCAGTCACGGTGACCAACAGGTCACCATGCTATCAATTCCCTGTGGGTCATCCCCAGGCTCCCGATAGTAAAGGGTTTTGTTCCCAAATCCTATCTGGCTAATAGTTGCTAATGGAACTATCTTCCAGAAACTTGTCCAAACTTCTTTTAAACTCAGCTATACTGCTGGCCCTGACCACCTCCCCTGGCAGTAAATTCCACAACCTAATTATACGCTGAGTGAAAAAACACTTTCTTGTGTTTGTTTTTACTCTGCCACCTGTGAGTTTCATAGAGCGTCCCCTAGTTTTAGTACTAGTTGAGAGGGTAAATAACCATTCCCTGTTTAAAAGTTCCATACCACTCATGATTTTATAGACCTCTATCATATCTCCTCTCAGCCATCTCTTTTCCAAGCTGAAGAGCCCCAACCTATCAAGCCTCTCCTCATACGGGTGCTGTTCTATACCCTGGGTCATTTTTGTTGCCCTTCTCTGTACCATTTCTAGTTCCGCTATCTCTTTTTGAAATGGGGCGACCAGAACTGCACACAATATTCAAGGTGCGGTCGCACCATTGATTTGTATAGAGGTATTATGACATCCTCAGTTTTATTCTCTATTCCTAACATTCTATTTGCTTTTTTGACCGCTGCGGCACACGGGGCTGAGGATTTCAGTGTATTATGCACAATCACTCCCAGATCCTTTTCCTGAGTGGTAACTCTTAGCTTAGTACCCAGCATTGTGTACCCATAATTTAGATTATTTTTCCCAATGTGCATCACTTTGCACTTGTCCATATTAAATCTCATCTGCCATTTAGATGCCCAGGCACCCAGTCTTGTAAGTTCTTGCTGCAGCTCCTCAGTCTGCTCATGTTCTGACTACTCTGAATAACTTGGTGTCATCTGCAATCTGATCACCTCACTCTTAACACCCTTTCCCAGATCATTAATGAATACATTGAAAAGAACTGGTCCCAGTACAGATCCTTGGGGCAAACCACCTTTTACATCCCTCCATTGTGAAAACTGGCCATTTAGTCCCATCTTTGCTTCCTATCCTTTAACCAGTTACCAATCCATAGCAAAACACTAGGGATGGGCGAACGCGGTTCGGAAGTTCGGACCGAACTCGACCAATTCGGTCGACCGAACCGAACTTCTGAACCGAACTCGATTTTCGAACCGAACAGAATTTCCCAACTCGGCTCTGTTCGCCCATCCCTAAAAGATAATATTTCATTTAGTTCAATGGGGTTTGAATTTCCAAACTTTGTTCGGAAGTTCGGACCGAACTCGAATAGTTCGGTCGACCGAACCGAACTTCCAAACCAAACCGAATTTCTGAACTGAACTTCTGAACTTGGTTCTGTTCGCCCATCCCTACAAAACACTACCTCCTATCCCATGGCTTTTTAATTTTTTCAAGAGTTGTTTATGTGGGAACTTATCAATAGCTTTCTGGAAATCCAGGTACACTATATCTGCTGGATCTCCCCTGTCCACATGCTTGTTTACGCCCTCAAAGAATTCCAGGAGATTAGTGAGGAATGGCTTCCCTTTGCTAAATCCATGCTGACTCTTTGCCATTAAGCCATGTTTATCAATATGCTCAGTGATTCTGTTCTTAATGATAGTTTCCACCATTCGGAACCTTGCAGACTACATTATTCCAGGGCCCAGGGGCTAGATGATTCAGCCCTCAGGACAACCCGCTGGCTTCTCCTTGAGAGGAATGAGCGGAACCACTCAAGGACAGTCCCGTCCAGACCCCCCATGGCTCACAATCGTCTCAACAGCAGCCCATGGTCCACTGTATCAAAAGTGACCGAGAGATCTAGCACGACTAAAGATGTTGAGCGTCCTGCATCCATCTCCCGGTGGAGATCGTCCGCCAAGGCCACCAACAACATCTCTACCATAGTCGGGGCAAAACCAAGATTGAAATGGGTCAAGGAAACCGATGCTGTCAAAATGCACCTGGAGCGGCAGTACCACCACCCATTCAATAACCTTCCTTAAAAACGGAACATTAGAGACAGGTTGGTAGCTGGTGAGTGCGTCCACATCCAAAGATGGCTTCTTCAGTAGGGGGTGCACCATGGCCTCCTTGAGACCAGGGGGCAGCCTTCCCTGCCGAAGGGATGCATTGATTACCCTCACCAGCATTGTCCCCGATGTCTCCCTGGAGACCTTCACCAACCAGGACGGGCACGGATCTAATTCAGAACTGGTGGCTGTAGCAGACCCCAGAACACCCACAGCATCGGCTGGCATCACTTCCTGAAACTCATCCCAAGAAGCTGGACAAGGATCGTGTTCCATAGCCTCGTGCTCCATCTCCACTGCCTCTAATCCCATGTCGAAGTTGCTCTGGATCCGAGCGATCTTATCTGCAAAGTAGATGGCAAACTCCTCACAGCGGGCCTGGGACAAGTCCCCGTCCAGGCGGAGGGAGGCTGGACTGACCAGCCCCTGCACCACCCGGAACAGCTCTGCTGGACGCAACTTTGCAGATGCTATGAGGGCAGCAAATAACTCTTTCTTTGCCATCCTCACAAACTCAACATAGGACCGCAAATAGGCCCTATGGAGAAGTCGGTCGGATTCGGCACAAGTCCGATGCCAGCGTCACTCTAGTCGCCTACCTGCCTGCTTCATACATCGCAGCCCCTCGGTAAACCAAGGGGCCCTGCAGTGATGAGATAGCGGTAGGACACGTCTCGGAGCCACCCTGTCAACGCCCTCTCCGAGCAAGGTGTTCCAAGCCCGAACGAGTTCATCAACAGAGTGACGGTCAGGATCTAAGGTTAAATGCCTCAGAGCCTCCTGGAACCGTTGAGGTTCCATCAGCCACCGGGGGCGGACCAACCTAACTGGTCCCTTCCCCTTCTGGAGGTGGTGCACCGAGAGACTGGCCTGCAGGAGGTAATGATCCATCCATGACAAGGGCATGACCCTCACATCCCCCACTACCGAATCACACGCCTCAAGGCCAGAACAGAACACCAGGTCGAGGGTATGCCCCCCACCCCCATGGGTCAGGCAGTTGACAACTTGGGACAAGTCTATGGTTGCTATGGCGGCCATGAACTCCCGCTCCGTTCCCACAAGCCCGGCATCGGTATGGGCATTGAAGTCCTGGAGGAGTTCAACACCACCACCGAGACCAGCTCTGCTAGAGTGGTAAGGGATGCCACTGGGCAGGAAGGGTACACCAGTAGCACCCCTATATTGCCCCCAGCCAAATCGACCACCACATGGGAGGGCCTCGATCCCCGGGATCACCTGAACTGGATACCTCCTAACAGGCGATGTCTCTCTAACAATAATAGCTACACCACCTCCCCGGCCCCCAGTGCGGGCCTGGTGCTGCTGTCTGGGTGGTTGGTGTGCTTTCCAGTTCCTTGTCACACTTACCTCTCCTTTGCCCGGATACCGCATCTTCTATATGGTATTTCTCCCGGGCCTTGTCTGCCGGCTACCAGCTTTGTCATCTTTTCCACTTGAGTGTTCAGCTCTGGCCTCTGCATGGTGGGTTCACCAAATCCACAATCCTGAGGGAAAAGCGACCCCACCACGGCTCATTTCCTGGTCACTTTTTCTGGTGGAGACTTGGGTTGTGAGAGTTTTTTTTCTCTCTCTCTCTCTCTCTCTCACACACACACACGGTACATTACAGACAGTTTGAGAATCACTGTTAGACTGCAATCCCCTTCAAGGTTGGAGAATGGCGGCCAGATGTTCTAAACCTCTGGAACCTGTACCCCCCTCCCCCACAGAGACACACCAAATTCTACACCAGCAAGATTGCTTTCAAGGGTAATTTATTTGAAATAAGATCATCCTGTATTTACCTGGGTAAAAGCTAGAGAGAAGAATTTTGCTCACTCTGAAAAGGAAGATGTGTTTGCATGGAAATTGGAAGTGCTTCCTCATTCTTCATCCCACTCCGTCAAGACAGTACATATCTCTGGAATTCAATCAATGCTGAGTAGGAGTATGTGAGAATTAGTTCAGCTGCTCTGTCAGGTGCTGTTTATTACTCCCACAGCACCTGCACATCACTAACATCCCACTTTGATGGTGCTAGCTCTCTTTAAGGGCCAGTGGCCTGCAGGGACTCTACCCTGCTACACCATAGAAACATGATATCATACAGGCAACAGGTATCATGATGGTGGGAGAACACTCTGAAGTACGGGATCATGCGGGCCGAGTATGGACATCAGCAATTTTCCGTGCATGATGTATTATCCAAGGATTTATCATTACATCTTGGAACCCCTTGTAGTGCAGCTGAAGAGAAACATATTCTTCCCAAAACACACCATCTTTCATTCATTTTTTCTCTGCAACCAACATGTCACGAAGACCATGTACCCTACACAGTACAGGAACAAGTTCGATTCTCTTGAAGCCACACACACACGGTCAGAGAACCAAGTAATACAAATCTTATGCAAAAAGCTTACTAGCTAAACGCTGGCATCTCTCAGGCATGCAGCTGTGAATTCTTTACAGACAAGAATTCCAGATGACTGCGACAATTAGAACGGGTTCCAGATCATCTTGGAGAAGCTGAGGGTTGTACATTGATTTACTCAACAAGGCCATATTCTCTTTCATCCAATATGAGTTTAGAGATGTAGGCTTGATCAGTTTTTCCATTGGACTAAAAAAAGGCAGATAGGGCAAAGCTTAATTCAAGTAAATGAAAGTATCACTTTTTGTTATTTTCCTATTTTTAATTTTTTTTTTTTTTTGACAGGGTGGGGGTGAGGGGGCACAATTCATTACCACAGCAGCAACTTCCATTTGCCAACAGAATCCAGATGCTGTGCTCAGCAACACTGCTGTAAAGCAAATACAAGACGACTAAGGGCTAATTCAGACGTGCGTTTAAATCACACAGCCGTGGCGGCGGCATCGTGCGATTTAAAGCACCGCGCACTTCCGGGTTGGTGTGAATGCACCGACCGCGCACATTTCAGCCTAACGCGAACTGTTGGCGTGCGGTTTTGAAAGCTGCTCCGAGCAGCTTTTAAAACCGCACTCCAACAGTTCGCGTTAGGCTGAATTGGTGCATTCACACCAACCCGGAAGTGCCCGGTGCTTTAAATCGCACGATGCCGCGGCGGCGGCTGTGCGATTTAAATGCACGTCTGAATGAGCCCTAAGAAGCTGTGTCCTACCCCACTGAGTATGGTCTAATGCCAAGAGACAGACACCCCCTCTCCCCATATTCTAGCAGGATTCCCAAGGTCAGCCAGGGTGCCTTCTTGCAAGTTTCATTGAAGCACTCTCAGTGACTGCTCCATAGCTCAGGAACACCCTCCCCTTGGAGGTTTGCCAAAGCCCGAGCAGGTCTTGGAGGGAATGCAAGGCCTATTTTTCCGACCAATTATTTAGCAGGTGGAGACAGTATCTGAGGAGTTGTTTTAGGGGGATACGTAATTTTAATAATTGCATTCCTATAGTGCCCCCCTCCCCATGGTGCTCTGATGTTACACAATGTAAAACTGAGATTAATTTAATGTATGTATTTTTCCTCTCCACTTTCAACCGTTGAAAATAGATTCTTAATGGATTTGGGGCGGTTTTATTGTACTATTTTTGTGAAGTGTCCTGATTGGCATTAGCGGAGGGTACGTGTGTATGCTATAAATTAATTGATATGATAATTTCTAGGTTTCATACATTACCCACCTTGCGACTTTGGGTGGGCTAGAAATATATATTTATAAATAATCAACTAAACCAAACCTAAACACAAACAGTTGCTCAGAGTTTGTGCATTCCCTCTAGGCAAAATGACCTATTTGACTCTGTCCTAAAAAGGACAATTGCCTCCCGAAACACATTTGAAACGATAAAACCTCCTTTCTCTCCTTTACAGTGATATATCGCCTGCTGTATTTTTGACATTTCTCAGAGACATGATGGATCAACTCGCTTTTCTAAATTATGAAATCCGTGTTAATTTATGCTAATATCAGGCTACATGATTTTGCTAATTAGCAGTTGATGCACCAAGGGTAACGGATATGTAACTACACTTCAATTACAGAAGGTCTTCTCTCTCTTTTTCTTTCAGGGCCAACTCTAATTGCCAATTCCTGAAAGGAATGTCAAGCCAAATATTAGATGATCCATGGTTTGCAATCTGGAGAAACTATCTTGTTTTCCCTGAATTTTTATGGCACAACCATCCCGTGAATACCGTGTGCTGTACTGCCTGGTCACTAGGGCTGGAAGAAATAGTGAATCAGCAATTTGTGAATAGATTTCGTGTTTTTGGATAGTACTCCAATCATCATCCATGTCTGAATCCATTATTTGTATCTTTGTTTATTCAAAGATTTTTGTTTCCATTACTTTAGTTCAGTGGTTCGGTTTGGCTGTTTCAGTAATTCTGGTATTTTTGAGAATGTCACCGTAGCACAACTAGCACAATCAATTGCCCAACTGAAGTGACAAAAATATTTAATTGATCAGAAAACCAACACAAAATAATGAAATAAATGAATAAAATTCTTCAACATGGACATAACATAAACCAGAAATGACTATCATAATCCATTTTGCCAGAAAGCAAAACCAAAAAGGGAAAATTTAATGGAAGTAATCTTCTCTACCCCTTCTCTCTCTAAGGGCACTTTCACATGTGCGGGAAAGGGTTGTTAGGAGGCTGGCAGATCAGAGAGCGTGCAAATTAGCCCCATCTTTGATGAAGTGCAAATATCTACAAGCCAGTTGATTTCCTCTGATATGCATCTTTAGAATGCCAATTCACCAAGTGGCGAAATCCAGCTCGGTCAATCGGCATTCTAAAGACTCATATCGAAAGGAAATCACCTGGCTGGCTGCATCTGCGCCTCATCAAAGATGCGGCTAATTTGCATGCACCTCTGATCTGCTGGCTTCTTAATGACCCTTCCTTGCAGTTGAGAAAGTGACTTGCCAAAGGCAATCCAGTACATTCTTTGCTAAGTTCATGACTAAGATGGGATTTGAACACTGGCCTCCCAGGTCCAAGTCCAACACGGTCCTTAATAAGCTATTCTGGGGAAAAAAAAGTGTGGTATGTTTATGGGCTCATTTTGTATAATCTCTCCGGAACACTGGGTCAAGGACTCACCCTAGCGTGCAGGCTGAGAATCACAGCAAGGATTCCAAGTTCCAATCAATCAACGCTCATTTCCCCCTTAACAAACAAACAAACAAGCAAATACCTGTTCTCGAATTTCCAGATAGGATTTTAAATAGAGGATAATCACAAGTATTGACTCAAAAGAGACCCAATAACCCCACCATCCATCCAAAGACTATTTATGGAAGCATATAATGCAAGCAATTCTCCAGCGGACAAAGTTAATTTATAAAGCAGAGAACATTGACTAAATACTTCATAAGCTTGCTCACCAGACATCTCTTATTGCTTAGCGCAGTGGGGGTGAGCCACTTAGTATAAGCTCCAAGGGCCACATAAGTTTGGGGCAGATGTGAGTTCAGAAAGAGTATGTATTAATAAATAAATAATAATAATAGCAGCACTGACAGCTAATTTGCCCCTCTTGTTTTTTTATTTAGCTACCTACCGCCCCAGCAAACCCTCACCCTAAAGCAAAAAACAACAACAACAAAAGCAAGCATGCACCCACCACTTGCTCTCTCCCCCCTTCATTGCTCCCCCCCATGAGGAAAATAAAAATCACATGCCAGCCATCTGGGCTGCTCACTCTGCTAATCTGTTGCATCATGTATTCCTACCCTGTGGTAATCATGACTATTTAGGGCTATTATCCACAAAAACCCGTCTGCATGGTAACGGGTAAACAAAATTAGCCCAAAAGGAAGAAGTGTGTGTGTTTGTGGTAACACCCTACTACACGGTACTTGGTCACCATAATTCACTACTTTATAGAAAAATAATAATAAAAAATAAAATCAATCAATCCTCCTCCCGCCCCCCTTCCCCAATCGTATCTCTCTGGACAGATCACCGCCAATCTCCTTTAACCTTTTGTCATATCACTTGCCATTAACTCTTTATTGCTAATCTGATGGCAAGGAGCTAGGTAGAGACAGTGCCATTTCTGCATTCTCATGACTTCATCCCAGGGCTGCTCCCAATTCTTATTTTTTAAAGACATTAACGATCCCCAGCAAGTCTGAGTACACATTTCCTTACAGTTGAATAGAAAATAATCTCTCCAGGAGATTCCAGGAGACAGCCTTCATTCATTAATATAAAATCTTTGTCGTCTTTCAAGCTAAGGTTTTCACCTTGCAACTGGAAAAGAAAAGCTTGCAATTATTACCTGCTCTAAAGCAGAAACGCTGGAAACCTTTGCACCATCTGGCGCTGCTGAAGCTCGCAAAGCTGAAAATAGCTAAGAACGAAAGATAGCCAGGGGAGAACAATCTATTGTACTCTTTCCTCCAGAAGAAGAAAGAATCTAATGGCACATCAAAATTAAAATGGGACTGGGTTGAGTAAAGTAGAAGAGGAAAAGCAAGGTTCATATTTGTTACACAGGAAAATGTCTCAAAAAGGTAGTATTGGATAAACCCTATGGAAAACCTACCATCTTCACCTTAATTTGGTTGGCCTGAGATGTATTTGAGCCTCCAGAACGTGCGTAGGTGAAGCTCCTTTATTCCTGAAGGTGATTGTGCTGTGTCACCCTAACTGCATTGTACCCAAGAAAGATGAAGTGACAGTGGCTCCTATGGGACCATCACCACATGAAGCAAGATGGGAAGAGAACAAAGTGAACCATCATCATCTCAGAGCCATCATAATCTTCGAGCCCTCAGACCCACTGTACTAACCACTGAACTACAGTGGCTTCCAAGTTCCAAGTGGGCACCTCCCTATCAAGATGAATTTTCTGGTCTTGGATGAGGAAAAGCTCCCGGAGTCCACTTGGTGTGGACCATGACTCAGGTGGTAGAGCACATGCTTTGCATGTATAATATCCCAAGTTCAATCCCTGGCATCTCGGATTCAGGATCTCTGGTAGCTGGGTGGGGCCTCTGCCGGGGACCCTGGAGGGTCTCGGGTAGCACACCTGTAGAAGACCCTGGAGAGCCAGATTTGAAGCCCTGTTGCCATGTCAGGTTGTGACAATACTGGGCTAAGATGGACCATTGGCCTGACTCAGTTCAGCAGCTTCTTATATCCTTTATATCCTAAGGTAGCACAAAAAGCCAGACTGGACCTGGATCGGAAGATCAATATTTCCCCCATTCAATTCCCTCTTAGGGCATTTTCAGACAAGACACTCTCCAGCCCCCCACTATACACGTTGCAGGGCTGCAGCGTTGCCCTGTGGGTGCTCTGTAACATATATGGTGGGTGGGGAGTGTCTTTTCTGAAATCGCCCTTACTCCTACCCATCCTTGCTTAAAATAAAAACTATGGGGATTAACACAACGCATCCTTTGCAAATGTTGACACAAGGAGAAACGTTTTTGACCAAACACTACTGTGAATCCTGTTCTGTGATGTGATCAATTTCTTAGAGCTACCTTACAGAATTTATGAATTGAGTCAAATATTTTGTGTATTAGCAGCACTAACACAACTTTTGTAACAGCTTGGGCGTGGCCCATCAGAGGACTGGATTCCAAGGACTCAAGCTCAGGCAGGGAATTCACTCCAGAATGTCTATTATATTAAGAGTGCTTCACCCTTCACCAGTAAGAATACTCTCAGTTTAAAGCAGAGTCCATACCTTCTTAGCCCCGCTGGATTGGGTCCACTTCTAGCCCTACTGGACTAGGTAGATAGCACCTACTGGAGCAGATAGCACCTGCTCCACTCTTGCTGGTGCTACTCTCAAAGGGCCGGCATCTAAATAGCCTGCCTGCTTCCTGATAAACAACTCTATAGAGCAGCGACACTCAAATGTTTCTGAATCCCCACCTCACTGACCTGTTAAGTCAAGGCCCCTCCCCAAACACACACACACCTTGCTCCTTCTCCCACCCCACCCCAATTGCCACCCCCTCATTTTGGAGACTTCTGCTAGCTCCATGAGTGTGTAGTTAGGCGTATGCTGAGGTCCTTCTCATGCCCACTCCCCACAAAAATATCTTCTGTGCCCCTTCATGGGGTCCCTCCCCCACCCAGTTTGAAAACCAAGGCTCTAGAGTACAAGTATCAACAGGGCAGGGCAGATTCAGACACTTAAATGAGACCCCTCAAAATTGATTCAAGGAAGAATTTATTAGAGCCAAAGGATATTTGATGACCATAGTCATATACACTTCCGACTTCCGTTAACGACGTACAACGTGGAGGGCATGGAACGCCACATTCTCCCAAGAGAACGTGTGCACTTTTGGACTGGAAGCTTCTGCATGAAAACGTCCGGCGGCCACTTCAGCTGGAGGCAGCAGGAAGCAGCATTTGGGAGTGACAGAGATAGGAGGCTGGAACTTAAGGTTCAAAGTTCAATGATCCTGTTCCTCAGAGGGAGGAGCAACCCTCATGGCACGATGCACTCTCACTGTATGAATCCATGACAGGGTTAAGTGCAGCAACCGACGTTAAGTTTCTAAGTCCACTTTCTTCCAAAGTGTGAAGAAAAAACCCAACAAATAATAAAATAAAAGCACCATCAAGTGCCAAGTGTGTCTTCCGCAGACATTTCCAGTCATACAGTTTTGGCAGAAATTCCTTATTTTTGTTCATGTTCTAAATATCTTCGACGCAACATACATGGCGATTTCTGGCCAATGGGACATAAATATATAAACTTTCTATCTTACTAAAATGCTCGCCCAACAGAGAGCTCTACAGGCGCTGCACACCAATCTCCGAAATGTACAGCTATCACCTTGGGATGCCATTTCTGAAAGTCCAAAGACGGCATTGGAAACCACATCCTTGTTGAGCACTTGCAGGTAAGTCCCTTACAAGACGATGATGGGGTTTACTTCCTCCAGTACTGGAAAAGGAGACAAAAATACAATAAGGCATTTATTTAGCTTTTATATTCACAGAAAAGCAGAGAGTTAGGTGTAATTCTAGGTTTTGCAGCTCTCTAAAATGCTTCAAGGCAGGTGAACTTTATGACCTTTTAGCAGAAATAAATATCTATGAAACACTGTTTATGTTGGTTTTGTCACTTGACAGATAGTTTTCAACCAATGTCCACATTCTCCCCGGTGCTTGAGGAATTTTAGTTGTTTTGTAAGGCTTGCTTTTCAGGTGCAAGCCATAAAATTGGAATTTTGTTACTAAGTGAATGGATCCCCTACTGACGTTTTGAGGCGACACGAGTAACAACGAGGAAGCTCGCTGAGCCCAAGAGGGCTTAAAAAGCCATAAGCACAAGGTTTAGGACATATACTATTCAATTCCAGCTTATTTGTGCTCAAAAGATAAAACACAATTAGTCGCAGGTTTTTGATTTCGATTTTGGTACAATCCTAAAAATCTTACAATCCTAAAGACTGGCTCAAGAGGAACAATTCAAAATATGTCCTATTTACAGCATCTTAACTTAACTCCTGAGACATAAATGACTTTTAGACCTGCCCACCCCCAAATGTGGAAATGATCGATTTCTGCTATTAAATGTTGCTAAATAAAACTCTCTCAGACCCTGAGAGAGAGAATGGTTTAGTTTACTTGATAAAGTTCCTAACCTATACATTTTATTCTCTTGAATATCCTACAAGTAGTTTCACTATACAAATATAGGATCACCCATTTTTAAGAGCAAATAAAATTGTAGGTTGTGGCTTCCTGAGAGGAAAAATGTGTGACATTGGAAGGGAAGAGGGGGAGGCAGTTTTGCCCAAACGGGCCTGGAGAGGCAGGAGGTCTGTCGGCCGAGCGGGCTGTTTTAACAGGCTTTCAGAGGCCCCCGGAGCTAAACAGGGAACGTAGGGAACTCCCTTCCCATCGGGGAGCAATTGCTGCCCAATTACTTACCCTGGTTGCTGTTCCACATAGCTAGGCTGCCTGGGCCACTAAGGGGAGGGAGCCAGCTGTCCAATAGCCACTACCTTCTCGGTGCGATGCAGCTGGAGGTAAACCTCACTAGTCCCAGCCGGGAAATGAGAGGGTCCAACCGGCCCCTCCAGATTCCCCAGCTGGGGAAAGAAGAGGGGAGTGAGCAGGCTGGGCTACTCAACCCACTCCTAGCTGTAGGTGGAGGAGGGGGAGTGTGCTAGTAGCCCCCTTTTCTCCTGTCTTCCAGCTTGTAAGCCGGGATTTGTTCAAAAGGGTTCCAGGGACCCATGTCTGCTTCCAGTCTGGAGGCAGAACTCAAACGGGAAGCCGCAGGGAGTATTCCTCGCCTATTTCGCCCACAAATCTGAACGCTTGACATCTGTCTTCTGATTAGCACCTAGGAGTGCTGAGCCAGGAGCCGTAGGGGGCATCGATAACAGTTTAATTCGCTTTATAAAGTCCCCAACGTATACATTTTATCCTACTGAATATCATAAAAGTAGATTCACTATACAAATAGAATGCCACACATTTTGAGAGAGAGAAAATACAGTTGTAAGTGGATGCTTCTGAGGAAAACTGAAATATTGAAAAAAAAATTAAAAAGCCACCCCACAGATGTCTAATGACATCTGAATGCACTGAAAATAGGATACTATTGGGAAGGTTGAAGGAATTGAGTAGGTTTAGCTTAGGGGAGACAAGGAAGGCAGATTTCGATTAAACAGCAAGACAAGCTTTTGAAATAGTAAAAACTGTTCAGCGATGGAAGAAGCTACCTATGGAGAATGTAGGTTCTATGTTGCTGGAAGGTTTTTTTTTTTAAAAAGAAGATACACTAGACTATTATCTGTTGAGGATGCTGTAGTTATCCTGCGTCCAAGCAGGGAGTTGGACTACTCCCCTTCATTTTCATGATTCTATGCTTAAGAAAATAATTCCCTAAACACGAGAAACCATACCGCAAGGTGGTGGTTGGGTTTTTTGGTTTTTTTAAAAAATTGAGTCTGTTTTAAAGCATGTTTTTATTACAGAAAATGTGTGTTTCTTGGTAACCAAAGTGCTCCAAAAAAATCTAGCCTTCTGTGCACGACAGACTAATCCACATGAGGTGACATGTGGAGCACTGAAATACAATGGTTACCATAATAACCGACCCTATTAAAAACTCTTCTCTGAACAGGTGCAACCAGCAAACAGATCGCAGATTAGTGCTCGGCAGCTTAGTTTTGGAGAAGATAAGCAAATTAAATAAATATACCGAGGGCTAACAAACCATAAAGAAGCCCCACAAACTGAAGGGCACTTCATACTGCAAATTACATGGCTTTATGCTAAAACCTGCTGTTTATAAAATCAACTAGCCATAAGATTAGTCACATGACGTATGTTCCGGTGTCTCATTTCTTCCAGAGACTGTTGTTTAATTGCTACTCTTAGAGCAATGGGATCGGCAGTTCCCCAATGCTATATTTTTATGCATTTGGGCATTGATATTTTCAAGTTGACCATTGTGCATTTTGACCAGTTTATTGCATATTCAATGAGGTTCTTGGCCTGCTAGTTTGTTGTCTGCAGTTAATGGACTGTGGCAATTTATAAGACATAAAACTTTTGGAGAAGAAAATGATGTTTAGGACACACAGTTAGAACCATTTTTAAAAAGTGCTCTGTTTCCTAAGGTGACCACTCAAGACACCATCTTATTTCCATAGAATATTGTTGTTCTATGCCTAGGTCTCCAAAATGAAATAAATAAAATTGCTCTCCATTCCTCCCAACCTGCCTAGGTTTTACTGACTGTCATTTTGTAGTCCTTGATATTCCGTAACTTTGCACCTTCTTTATTCCGTAACTTTGCACCTTCTTTCAGTCGGTCCAGTATCGAGTAAATAACAACACAAGTAAGGGTGGTGCATCTGGGAGACTACTTTATACTTTCTTTTTTCATTAAGTTTCCTGAAAATGCAAGTGTTCTATGAAGGATTCTGTCAGGCTCCAAAGGGGGCCAGATGTGGGGACAGGATCCAGCAGAGTCCAAGGGATCAGATCAGAGCAAAGCAGAGCCAAATAAGCAGATATCAACCAGCAAAAGGGTAGGGTGCACAGATGATCTGCCCAGCTGCCTGTGGCTTCAGGCAGCCAATCAGGAAGCTGAAAGGCGTGGCAAGGGCTAAAATCGGGAGGGTCAAGTTGGCTGAATCACAGATCTACGGCAGTGCTGTGGAGTGAAGCAGCGTATCAGGATTCGCAGGGCTGGGTCCTGAGAGATTCTAACCACTACCACCAGGTTTGCCAACAAGGTGCATATTCCTATTGTTACAAACCATTGAATACTAACTCATGCCGTGCATATGTAAATAGCTTGGATTTCAGAGGTGCTAAGCATCTAACATTTGAAGAGGCTTCTCCTTGCTGTGGGACGCTTGGAAAATGAGTACAAGCTCTGAAGGCCAGACAAGAGTTTGGAGGGGAGGCAGGAACACTTAAAGGGTTATGTAACGGTTTGATTTCTTATGTCACAGATCCAACCCTATCCCGAAGGGCTTTCCTTCCTCAGAGCTCATTCTTTCAGTGTTTGAGGTAGGGGCCAAATCCAGGAACTGGAAGGAGGCAAATAAACAGCAGCAGCTGGCCAGATTTGCCTTGGGAACTAGAGATTTCCACCCCCCCGAACCCGATCTACAGTTCAGCTGATTACAGGTGCTCTAACTCTCGGGCACATTCACACATGCATGAAAGTGTCCTTACAAGGCCGCGACAAAACACTTGAATGCAAATCTCACACATTTTTGTGTATGTGTGAATGCACTATTCCACATAATTTCTGCTTGTACGAGGATTTACACGGCTGGTTGACACAGCTGGATTTTGCAGCCCTGTCATTTGGCCTTGCAAATCCACATAAAAGCAGAAATTATGTGGAATAGCGCATTCACACATACAAAAAAATGTGCGGGGAGAGGCAAGGCACTCGCAAGGCACAGGAAATTGTGTTTCGGGGAAATTGGCTAATAAAAAAAAAAAAAAAAAAAGACGGAAGCAATATTGCGGTCCCTCAAAATTGTGGAATCCATCTGCACGTTATCAGTCACAGCATGAAATGCTATGCTGTTTTTGAATCTGCTATTTTAAAAACACATGGCAAAAGGTTGTTTGAATTTTGGAATCAATAAACAATCCCACTGAATGAGAACAAGTACATAAGGCTTCATGTAATCACCACATAGAAAAGTTAAATACTCTCTCAAAAAGTGTAAGTAGACACTTCCCCAGAAACGTATCCCTGTTCTCAAATTGTATTTAAATTCTTTATTTTACACAGCACATCGGGCCTAACCGGCCCGTGTCAGTTTCCCATTATAACACACTGGGCGATGCTACACGAGCCAGGGAAGGGAGGCTACAACATCTTGGGAAGCCTTACCCCTTCTTGCTGTGCACCTGAACCCCGCGATGGAATGCATCGTGTGTGGCCAGCAGTCGGGCAAACAGCTGACTGCTACGTGAGGTGAAAAAATTCCGAGGGTGCGTTGCTGAGCAGCTTTACCCCATATAGGGTAAGGCTGTCCAGGGTGGGGCAACCCGTGTGGCCGGGCCTTCTGCTTGCTGCACGGTGAGCTCTGTGGCGGGACTGTAAGCGGTGGGCGCTGGCACCTGGAGGAGCATGCGCCTTTCTCCCCTCCCTGGCAAACAGTTGATCTAGGAATGGGGACCCAGAGGAGCCCGCATGGGTGCTCCTCTGGGCCCCTCCTCCCATGATCAGCTGTTTGTCAGGAAAGGGAGAGAGGAGCACATGCTCCTCTGGGCTCCCCTTCCTCCGGGTTGACAGCTGATCACAGGAGGGGGGGGCGCTTGGAAAAGGCCCCGTTAGCTGTCAGGTGGGGGGGGGGGAGGAGCATCCCCTCCTCCTCCACCCCCTCCAACAGTGAAACAGGGCCCAATCCTGCATTATGTGGCCGACCCCCCACACTTGTCCCGCAGTGTGGCGACGGCAAGGACCTCGCGTAGATTAGGCCCTTGGCACTTGTGTAGCTTCACCCACTACGTATGACAACGTGGGATGGTGACACAAACCCCCCCCCCCAAAAAGAACAACAACAAAAAAACCCCACAACCACAGAAGTCCGAGTTAAGACGGTCATTCATGGCGAAATACCATTCTTGGGTGCAACTAGGAGGAGAATGTGGCCCTTGCCTCTGAACTTCTTTAATGCAGCTTGGTGTGGCACTGGAGGAGTCTTGCGAAGAGTGCAAACACGTTATGAACTAGTTCAACAGCTCTGGAAACCAGAGGTGCAGCCAGGTTGGAACAGGCACTGCTACAGAAGATGGAATGGTTCCTGACAGAACCTCCTTGCCCCCAGTCTTAGAGTATCTCTTTTCTCCCTCCTGGTAGTCCCCCTTCTTACCAGCTTGGGGGATGACCCTGGTCTCAGGTCCCTCTAACTCACACCCAGTCCCCACCCTGTACCTTCCTAGATTCTGAAGATGGTCAACAGTATGCTGGAGTTGGTCAAGGGTGGCAGCTGGTGCAGCCTCCACTTCCTTAGTGAAGGGGTCATCACAGGGGGAATTCCCATTGGAGGGGAGGGGGGTGAATTACCCCAACGTACCCCCGAGCACCTAGAGCCAGGGCTCAGAAACACCCCTACCCATCCAGATTCATAAGCCATGGTGGTCCCCACTCCCCAAGAGGCTGTGGTGCTCTTGGGATGGCAACTTCTGCACGGAAATCCCAGGAGGAGGCTGAAACGTCTGAAGATGGTGGAAAGCAGCAGGTTGGAATGGTCAGAAGCGGGAAGCTGGAAAGGCATTCGTGGACGCTGCACCAGCCATGCCCATGCAAGCGAGACAGAGTCAAAGTAGCATCTCGTCTCCCGATGTTTCAGTTGACACAACCGGGGACATGCGAGTGGGCCCCCCGGGGTCTAGAGCCCGCATCCACGGCAGGCTGGTATATGAAGGCACAACAGCATGTAGTGGAGGGGACAGGTCTACACGCTTTCTATCTTATCAAAAACTAACAGCAGTCATGAATCAGGGCTCTCCCTGCTGGAGTTTTGTAGCTATTATGAAAACTGGGCAAGATGCCGAATCCCAGCTCTTGCTCAAGGCAGTGTTTGAAATGCCACTTCCAAATGCTTCATAGTGAAACACACACGCCTGCTCTTCTAAAACTGCTACCAAAAGGAAGGAGGAAAAAGGTTATGAATGAATGGGTCTGATTGGGGGGGGGGGGAGAGAAGATGCCCAAGATCAAAACCTGTAAACTCGGATATATTAGCCCTGTTGGCCAAATGCATTAACAGGTCACTGAGAAACTCTAGCAGGCAGTTGACAAATTAACTCAGAAATGTGTGGAGAAGAGAGTGCTGTCATTCTTCAATAGGCAGGAAAGGAGAATGGTTTTCATCTTTTTCGGTGTATTTGGAATCTAATTCAATACTCCAGACAATATTTTTTAAGCCTCAAACAGCAAAATCTTAATATGGTAACGTGGAGTCCTGAAAATAATAATAATCAATTCTTCCAAAGAATCATTATCTGACATCCAGTAATTACAATAACCTAGAGAGAATGACTATAAATATTGAAGGTTTTCCTTCTATATATTTTTATTACTTTGTGCTTCCCTTTGTTCATACATAAAGAGGAACAGCCATAATCTAAAAAGGAGTATGAAATTAAGGACATTGGTACTGTGCAGGGTAATGCACTTTCTAAAAAAAGAACAATGCAAATTTTATCAAAAGCAAGTTAAGTAAATGAAAAATCTTTTACTCAAGGGGGAGTAATCAAAATTGTTCTCACATGAAAACTTGAGTTTGTATTTGATTTTGAGCAGTCTTTGGGAGAAAATGTATATAAATGCTTCTAAATGTAATAACTTGAACAAACCACTGTTATAACTGCAAAATGTCTGATGGTTTAACATAAGGATCTCAAAATGCAAGCTAAAGTACTTGTTTATCTTGACCTGTATAATGGTGTTGGAAAAGAGATGACAGAGGGGATAGGATAGAAGTTTACAAAATCATGAAAGGTGTGAAATAGGTAAATAGGGAGCTGCAATTTACCTTTCCAAAAAGTAACAGAACCAGAGGTCACTCCATGAAGTTAGCAGGGAACCTGTCTCTTATACACATCTAGATGTGTATAAGAGACAGCTCCATGAAGTTAGCAGGGAACAGATTTAAAACCAATAAAAGGAAGTACCATTTCATCCAACGCACAATGAAATTGTGGAACTCCTTGCGAGAGGAAGTTGTCGAGGCCAGCAGCGTAGCAGGCTTCAAAAAGGCACTGGATGAATTTTTGAACCAGGTCTATTAAGGGCTACTATTTGGTTGGCAGGGGGAACAAGACCCTCAACTATCAACAGCAGGGCAAGGATGGCAAGAAGTGGATTACTCCATTGCAACCTGCTGCTTACTCTCCCTTGAGACAACCGAGAACGGCCACTGCTGGAGACAGAATACGAGTCTAGACAGACCATTAGTCTCACTCAGTAAACTGCACTTTGTACGTTCTTATTAAGCTGAGAGCTATGCAGGCTACACAAACATTAGGATACATACCTTACGTGCCTTAACATTTCATTTTGCTTTTCATATACAAGTCAGAACTGTGGTATAACAAAATAATAGAAAGAACATTTTTCTGGAAAGTTTTACATCTTTATGAAAATGAATAAATGGAAAACATTTTATAGAGCAGCACCGAAATTAAGGCCGAAATAAAATTTTCTTCTTTTTTTTTTGGCGGGGGGAGGCAAACAGTATCCAATGAATTCATCTGATCCAATGAAATGGAGAACAAATGAGATCCTTTTCCCATTTCGGCAGAGATCTATTTTGGTTATTCAGATTTATTTTGATATTTCAGTTCTGTCGCTTTGGTCATTCCAGTATTTCCTTTGATTACTGTGCATGTGCCTAGAATAAATCTAAAATGTTTGTATTGTGAGCCGCCCCAAGCTACTCGAGGCAGGAGGGGCAAGGTATTAAGAACAAACAAAAAACAACAACAACCAGCAGAATGGATGTGCGGA
The DNA here is from genome assembly GCA_003113815.1 of Sphenodon punctatus. Taxonomy (NCBI): domain Eukaryota; kingdom Metazoa; phylum Chordata; class Lepidosauria; order Sphenodontia; family Sphenodontidae; genus Sphenodon; species Sphenodon punctatus. Next base: position 342,074 of record QEPC01009081.1, on the reverse strand, counting down.
GAAACATTGCAGAAATATGCAAGATTTCAGCGTACATCCCTGGAAATGCAGATAATCTTTGCAGATACGAAAACATCTATCCATTTTAGTCCTGGTTGAAAGTTATATCAGAAGCAATTTGTTCTAGTAGAGAAGTGAATTACAAAAATTGGGACATGGTACTTATAGATTTCTGGTCTTAGGGTGTTTTACGAAAGCCTGCTGCAGTCCGTGCAGCCCCTACTCTCAGTTTTTAGTGCAACAAAATGTCATACACGGGAAGACGTTTTCACCCACCACGTCCACCCCCCCACCCCGCCAACATGGAGAAGCGGTCACTCCTTGGATGCTCTGGGCTTTAGGTTTTATTTATTTTTATTTTATATTTTGACTTGCTCATTATTTTGACCTTCCCATCCCCGCAATCCAAAAGAGCTCAGTTGTATAATACAGCATGGTTGTACTATTTCAGAGCCACTTTGTGGGATCTGCAAATGAGAAAAGCCCTTGTTTATAGTTTGCCATTGCAGTTTCCTCCATTTCTTCAAATGGTCATTCCATAATATTACTTACTTTGCCAATGGCAAGTAAAAATTGCCATAGCACTGTCCCCAGCTCAAGTGTGGACTAGTGGCTGCTTCCATATCTGGCAAATAGCCGTCAAATAATTACAACTAATAAATACAATAATTATAAACCAGTAAGAAGACACAGCTGCCCCATTCAACACAACCCAAATGAAAAGCTACAGAAAAAAGGAGGTGGTAAGGGGACAGAACTTGCTCCCAGCTTCAGTGTTGCCCCCAATGTCTTTACTACTTAACATGGCATTGGAAGTTAAGGTGCAGGTCACCCCCTCCTGCCTTAACTTACAATTTCCACGCATGTTATAATGCTTGATGGAATTTGTAACAGTTGTGTTATCTCCTAACCTTGAAAGGTTTTTATTTATTGATATAAATTATATGCAAGTATGATATAAGGAACCCTGAATCTTAGAGGATAGGGTGCGGCAAAAATGTAAACAAACAAATAAATGGGCTGAAACAAGTTCCCACGCTTTGAGAATTTCACCGAGAACGAGCTTTTCGATGGGATTCCTGAGAATGAGAACTGAGAATCGGCCGATTCTTGACCAATTCTTGCAAAATTCTTGATAACCCTAAGAAACTCAAAAAAACAAAGTTGAGGATGCACAAAATGGCCACGTTAGCGATTCCTCACATGCGTGGCCCTTTCCCAAGATGGCATGGGCTGTGTTGGCACCATTTTGGAAAAGGGCAGCTGGTCTGCACATGTGCAGAAACAGCTTCCCTTTTTCAAAATGGTGCAACCTTCGCCATCTTTGAAAAGGGCCGCACATGTGCAGAAAGGCCCTAGTGGCCATTTTGTGCATAGCCAAGCATTTTTAGGGCTTCTCAAGTTTATGGAGAATCTTGCAAGATTCTCAAAACCCTAGCAAGATTGTGTCAAGATGTCATTAGCGTTTCTTGACTCTTTCGAGATTTAGTTGCATTCTCATTAGAGCCATAATAAATAAGCAGAAGAGGCTTAGCTTGGGAGATGCTTCAAAAGGTCATACATGTGTCTTGTGGCTATATGAAGATTTTGGTACATGGCTCTTGGAAATGACAATTTTGCCCACCCCTGGTCTGTAGTATTTTACCTGAGCAAACTTGTGTATCTGTTCCACCACCGCTGCAAAGAGGGCATGCACGCTTTCATCAATCAGGCTCTGCATGTAGTGTACGGCCTCTTCATCTGAGAGGTCCAAGCGAAACTTGTCCTGCACCTGGAGAGTGAGAAGAAGAAAAATAACCCACTTTAGGAGAAGAGAGGTGTGACAACAATGGACTAGCAAATGTCATAATAAACAAATTATTTCTGAAATTCTGCCGTGCACAGAGCAGAGGCTTGAAAGGGCTGGCGAAGAAAGTCGTTTCTGCTACTGATGGACATTTAGGCCTTTTTCACACCGACACTTTAACACAGATAAAATGGGTGTTACATTTTATTATACATGTTGCAGGGCACCCATAGCGCACACGTGCAGCCCTGCAACATGTATAATAAAATGTAACACCCATTTTATCAGTGTTAGAGTGTCTGTGTGAGAAGGGCCTCAGTGTGGGTCAGAGAATCAGCTGAACTCCATGAACAACAGATCTGCCCTGCATTGGCAGAATTAGTTTCTTCAGGGGAAATATTGTTTCATTGGATTAACACAGGCAATTCTCACTGGAGTGAATGTGAAGCTGTTTCACCATATACATCTGTATGTAAAAGTCACCTCAAAGGGAAAGGCCCCATTGAGGACTACGGAGGGCCTATTGGACAGGGTAGACCTCCTTATCCAGCGGTGGTTGCCTTCTGGATGATGGCCCCTTGGGAATGCCTCCAGAAGCTGTCCACGCCCCCTGCTCCCCAACAACGTTGGCACAGAGCAGGAGTCCCAGCTACCTTCCAGCAAGCCCCATGCTAGGGACTGGAGTGGAGGACAAAGCAGCTTTTTCACGACAGGCTGTTTCAAGTTGTTGCAAGAAGCCTTTCTAGGAGTTTATCATTCAATAACGTGACTTGAAACATGCCTGTTGTGTAATTTCAAAGCAAGATTCGGAACCCAGATGGGTGAAATTATACTTCCAAAGAAAGTCCGCTTGTTAATAAACTGACCACTTCAGAGGATTCAAAGAAATGAAATGCTCACGTGGTAGAGTAATGGTCATCACTCAAGCTAAATAGAATTGGAGTTCTAATTAAGCTGAGAACTCTCTCAAAAGCAAGTGAGGTCTGTGCTCTACACGTGGATGGGAAAAGAAGCTTTAGTTTTACAGCACATAGTTACAATAATTATTGGATGTCAGAGTCTTCTCCTGAAATTAAATTGAGAAAAAAATTGCCTTTTGGAAACCATATGGCAATTAGGTAAGGAATATGGTATCGGCGTAAGGATGAACACACCAGTCCTGTAAAATTGAGCTCTATACGGTAGGTGAGTATTTGATTAACTCGGATTACATCCGTCATCCACGAGCAGTTGGCTGAAGACACTGCTACCCCTCACATTATTTGTTCTTTCGACAGCAGCATATTTTAAATACTGTACCAAAATGTATAGCGCTGCACTTACAACATTGTACACAGACTAAATGCTAAAGGAACTGCAATTAAAGACAGAACAGCAAAATGTCTAGCTTTCTTTGTTCTAAGCCTCAGGCAAAGCCTTGACCCATGCACATTTCATAAAGGTGAAATCAATCAATGGCCTTTCAGGGATTGAGTAACTCCAAGGCAACTGTTCAGCTCTCTAGCCCAGCTACCAGAGTCACAAACGCCCCTTTAAAGCAGGGACGTCTCTTCTACAGGAAGACCTTGGTTGTAATCAGGGACCCACATTCACTGTGTTTCCCCTATTCCCACCAATGGGGAAGACACAGTGAACGTGGGTCCTTGGCTGTAATTTAGCTGGTAAAAAGCCTCGCTGCACTAGCAGTTAGGAATTTACTACTGTTCTTTATTTTATTTTATTTTTGTCAAGAAACACGCTAAATGAACGTTTGCAAAGTATGTGAAGCCCTACTCCTGAATAGTACATATACTTTCTTAAAATAATCATTTTAAAAATAAGTAAAATACAAGGGATTTAAGAATAAGCTTTTGCAGCTAGGCGCCTGAAATTAGGAATCTAAAACAATAGTTTCAATGCTTTCTGCCTGTACTGTGAATGTTTTGTGAAAATTAATCATACTCTCAAGCACCCAGACAGGAAAGACATGGAGAGAGTATCAAATACGCAATAGAATTGTGATCTTATCTGGAGATAGGCTTTCACTTGAGTCCTTACACACACGGCTTGGGAACTACTGACTACAGAGGTCTGACTTCGGGTGTTTTCAAATGAACAAGGAGATGGGTTGAGTCTGTGGCTGCCACAGAGAGATGCGTGGGGGAACACGTCGAACGGGCAGCTACCAGCATGGCTACCACGGCCGTTTCCCCGGCATGGATCCATGAGTGGTTGCTCCATGGGAGAATGCATCCAGCTGCTCCACCTTCAGACACTGCAGTTGGATCTGTAACTCCTGGGCAGTCATGCAGGGCAGCATCTCATTTGAAAACACCCTTTCTGAGGATTGGGCCGTGTAGCAACTCTCGTTGGCGTCAAGGAAACGGGGGGCCTCTTGGCAGGTAAACCACCCCCACCCCAAACTTTAGATTGCAAGTGTCTAAGATCAGCCAATGCATCAGCAACGGAACTGACTCCAGTCTCCTAGTCTCACCATTGAACACTCCAAATTCACAGTAGTGCAACAGGCTAAGGATTTTGTGCTGTATCCATTTGATTGGAAACACCACGTGTTGAATTAATTTCAAAAGCCAAATTTCTAAAGAGATGAGCTCGTTTCCTTTTTACTTATTAAAATGTATATACTGCCCTTTCCAAAAGGCTCAGGGCAATTTTATAGGGCAATTTTACACCAAAATCTGAGCCATCAGGTATGCAATATTAATCTACAGCTGAACTGTGGGTAGGATGGATAATCAACCCTATAGGCAATACATCAATAGGTGTGTTCTTATACTTCTGGGTCTGCCCTGTGAAGATACAAAGGAAGTGCTGGGTTCTGGTGCCTTCTGGACTCCACTAGCAGATATAAACCAGACGCATCAGGATTTCAAAATTTATTTTCCTGCTCAGTGCACTTGCTAGCAACTGCCTGCCAGGAGTTACAAATCACAGTCTCCAGCCAATGGAAAGTGACCACTGGTAGTCACTGAATATTCAGAAAACAACCACCCCAACCCCCTGCACAGGAACTCCAGCATAGGTGGGGCTGAGATGTACAACCCAGGTTGTCGCCAAATTGCACTGACACTTCCCGTTTCCTACTTCCTCTTTAGGCTTACTAAGGCCTTGGCAGCCAATAAGGGCAAACCCAATGCCAGACCTCTTTGTTGGAAGGAAAAGCTTTATAACAGTAACAGCTGTGCAACAATGGAACAAGTTCCCTAGGGATGTCGTAGGAACTCCCATCAATGGAGGTTTTAAAAACAAAGCTGGACAACCCTGTCAGGAATGTTGTAGCCGTAATCATTCTGCATCCAAGCAGAGGGCTGGGCTAGATCACCCTTCCGACTCAGTGATTCTAGTGTTGCGACTACTGAATTTGGTCTACGAACAACTTCCTGCTCTAGTGCAAGACCAGAGCGTCTGTCAGAAGACCCATGGATCAGGCTGGAGAGCTATGGGATCTTACAGAGAACCTTTACTTAGTAAGATACTCTATGTATTGTATATAAAAGGTCCCCAATTAATTTCTTTTTATGCAAAGTCAACTGAACAGATGCCTAGATTTCCAGTAAGAGTAACTATTCTTGATTTATATCTTGCCACATCCCCAAAGACTCAAGACGACTTACACAAAAAACCAAACCAATTATTAAAAGAAAATACAAATATACACACATCAAAAACCCCAACCCTCCACACCTAAATCCCCCTTATTCATATATGGATGGGGAAGTTACAAATGAGACTTCTGAAAAAGAAAAAAAAGGAAACATTTGCTGAAATGCAACTAAACCCCTGCATTGCTAAACTGTGTTCGATGCAATTATTATTATTTGTTTTGCAATCCAGAAGCACTTACTCTACCTGTCTTTATTCATGGAAGAATGTCCTCTTGGATAGTCTTAATGCTACGGATGCTGAGATGCTGTATCAGCCAAAAGCTTGGAATGACTAATAAATATTTACTACCTTCCTTGAGAGCAGACTGGCATACAGTCTCTCCCCCCGCCCCTCATATATCAATTCTGCCACAGTTCAAGATTAAAATTAGACTGCCATTAACAACAGGACCAAATGCTGCTGAGCACTGGATCCTCGCATGGAAGGTTTTCGGGGCTGCAATTAAAAATGACTGCTGCAACCTAGAGGAGAAGGCATGCGGCAAGATGACAAATTATTTCCTGGGCTGCTGTAGTAGCAAGATTAATGAGCACTGACTTATGGCTCTTCTAACAAAGCCAATACTAATGGGTTACTTCAAGTCTCTGGGCTGCAAAGTAACCCATATTTCTTGAAAATCCATCGTTTCTTAAGGGACAGCTGTTTTGGCAAGAGGTTTGCATTAAGAAAAATAAAGTTAATTGTTTATTTTATTTTAAATATTTGTGATCTACATATATACAAAAGCCACTTCGTCTGAAATACACAAAACAAAAAGGTGTTATTAAGCCTAGTCCACGATTCTATGATGCGTTCAAAGCCTGACTGGGCAAACTTCTGTTGCTGATGCCTGTAAATCAGAGGCGTTTGGCCTGGGTGGAGGACAAATTTGATTTGATTTATTTATTTATATGAATTTCTACCACGCCCTTCCCCCAAGACTCTGGGCAGCTTGCATAATAAAAACATAATACTCCATTACGAGACAAAAACTAATGAAGACCTAAAAATCCTCCCACGTCATTCGCTAACTCGGCCCGCTGAATGCTTTACAAAAAGGAACGTTTTGCAGTGCCTCCGGAAAACGCTCAGGTTTTCACGCACCTTCGGGGGAAGGGAGTTCCATAACAGAGGGG
>QEPC01009081.1:291611-313873 GCA_003113815.1 Sphenodon punctatus | reverse complement strand
CGTGCTGTGGAATTCACTCCCAGAGGAGGCTCGATTGGCCCCCACCCTCCTGTCGTTTCAACGTTTGTGTAAGACCTGGCTGTTCCGCCAGGCTTTTTGCGGGGGGGATAGAGGGGGCTGGGAGGGAGGGTGAGTTTTTATGATTTGTTTTAAAATGTGTTGATTTATTTTAAAATGTTTTATTGAATTTGGTGCGTGTTGTTTGCCGCCCCAAGCTGCCTTTGGGCAGGAGGGGTGGGATAGAAGTTTTAAATAAATAAATAATAAAATAAATAACCTCTGGCTGCTGTGAGCTGAGAGTAAATAAGCAGGGAATGGATCACTCCGTTAATGACTGGTTGTGCGGTTCTCTCAAGTGACCCAAGCTGCCATTATTGGCAACAAAGTTGGGGTGGATGGATCATTTGTCTGATCCTGTCTGGCATTTTTTATGTTCTTTGGACGAAATGGAAATGGAAAAGTGTGGTATTGGCAGGAACTTGGAAGACAGCAGAAGTCCCGATGGCTGGTTTCTTTAGGAACAATGATGGAGAAGGTGGTGGGCAACAAGGAAAGATGGAGGATAATGGGTCTCACAGATGCTGCTCTCACATCACGTGTCTGCCAATCTCAAATGCCAATGTTGTATGCCAAGGCTGAAGCAATCCTAGGGACAGGTTGGGCACGTGCGCCAGGGCCCAGGAACCTGGGGATTGGAGGGAGGAGGGATATGTTCCCTGTTGCAGCAGCTGCATCCTTGGCTGTTGTAGAGGAGAGGGCGGCATGTCATCTTCTGCACCACGGTCCATTGTAACTTATTTGGACTCCTGCCTTCTGCCAGAAGTCTCCGGTACATCTCCACTAGCCAAATGGACTGAGGTTACGACATGGCATGTGAATTAACCTAGCGTAAATGTTATGTAGTGCCTATTGACTTGATGGAAGTGGTCATGATAGAGACATTGTGGGTTATGTCCTCAACCTGTTCAATTAAGGCAAAATGCAGAAGCATTTTTATCTGCACTAAAGGTAAATCCTGCCCCCCTACTACTTTTTTCCTCCAGGGGGGCGGGGTGGGGAAGGGTGGACACACTTTGAAAACTAGTACAAGCTCTGAGGTTCACATAAAGTTGGGAGTGGGGGTGCATGAGGGGTGTGTCCAAGAAAAGTAGGGTCCAGATCATGGATCTGTGCCGTGGGGATCCATCCCCTATCCTTCTATCCATTTTGCTCCCTTTACCCTAAGCTCAGCCTTGCCGTGCTTGGGGGTAGGAAGTTGGTCAAGGGAGAGCATGTGGTTCCCAAACCTGAGGCCGCTTTCTCACAGTACCTGGGGGGGATGGGGAGAATATTCTGTGGGAGCAATCACGGCTCTATTTCATGGGAATTAGTGCATGTAGGAATGCTCTATTCTGCTTTTCTCCTGCCCCCGGATGTAGCTCTTACAATCACAGTTGTTTTCATTAAAGAAAAGCAGAAAAGCACATTCCTATGTGCGTTAATACCTGTAAGAATAGAGCCGTGATTGACCTCACAGAAGATTCCCATGCCTACCAGGTAACGTGAGAAGCGGCCTGAGATTCCCCAGCCTTGACTTAGATGGTCCCAAGAGCTTTTTTGACCAGTTCACTGAAACAGGATCATCTCTTTCTTTGAAAGGTGTTTCCACAATATACATTCAGTTGTGATTAAATTAGCATATATGTCTAAAGTTGGAAGAGTAGCCGAAAAGAGACCCTCCCATAAGTAACTGTTTAAATATCTGATGTTGCCTAAATAAGGGACAAAGACAGGGAAGCAAATGCATAAGTGCTAACTGATCCACAGTTTTGGTAAATTAAAGTTTTCATGGCTTAACTGGAGGGAGAAACAAAAACACCACCACACTTCTACTTGGCTAAAATTTAAGGTTTTTATTGGACCAACTTCTATTGGTTGGCGAGAGTCTTGCCCAAAAGCTTGTGAACTCTCACCAACTGAAGTTGGTTTAATTAAAAGAGATTGTCTGAACTACTTTGTCTCCATCTCTTATGGGCAATTTGTGGATCAAGAGTCGCGTGTGGTTCTTGGGCAACTCAAGGGCGGCTCTTGGCCAAGGCCAATCCCAGGTCCTGCACTGTTCTGAGTCTTAGTTCACTGGACCTGAATCTCAGAAGCTGAATTGCAGCTGCTCCACAGACTCTCACCAGCCAGGTCCACAGAGCACCAGTTCCACAGCCAATCAGGAAGCAGTTCAGCCTGGGAAATGTTCCAAAGGGGAATGTGCGCGTGTCTAGAGAATTTTGGCTCTTTCAATTTAGATTTGAACACAAAAACATTCCAGTAAGTTTCACTGTAGCTCTCTTAATGAAGATCTAAACCTAAAGGAGATAGCCGATCAACGGGAAAAGAAACAGGCAGGTTTTCTGGTGAGTGGAGCACCTTCCCTGCAAGTTGAAGCTATGGAGATACTTGGCCTCTCTGTAAATCTAACCCCCACATTCCAACAATTTCAAGCAGCAAGCCCTTCAAAATCACAGTGTCAACAGTTCCCTGTCTGAGCAGAGAAGAATGTCAAAGCATCTCTGCAGAGATGACATGAGCAGAAAGTCTTGCTCTGCTCGCTCAGACCTGCGCCATAAAGCATGTCAAACCGGTGTAATCTGTACTTATTTTATAGAAAGTGGTACATGACACAGGCTGCTATTTCAATTTTTTTCTTCTCTCTCCACATATTTCATCTAACGCGCTTCACAGCCATTGGACAGAAGCGATATCTGGCCAATTTGCTTTCAGTTAGATTTGAAGGTGGATTACAAAACTACATTCTGCCAGCAAGTCCCTTTGTGATTTAACACATGTAAGTCGAGGGAAGAGGATTCCTTGGAGAAAACAGTCTCACTTTATAAAAGAACCTCACCTTACTGTCCAAACTGCAGCTGCTGGTATTTTCCCTTTCGTATTTTATGGTTTTGTCAACGAGAAGGGAAATATCATGGAGAAGGTGCTAAAAACGTTTTTGAGGGCCATACTGCGGGGGCCACTCATTCCTCAGTGAAAGGATGTCACCTGTGATTAATAAATTAAATACAGCCTTCTGAATAAATATTTCCAGGGAAAAGCCTCTAGAGGGCCATAAACAATACTTTTTGCAAAAAACCTGTAGGTATTACTTTGTGATTGCTATAGTAAATAAAAGGCTATTAGCAGTAGCAATTATCTATGCAGTGCCAATGTATCTGGCTCTGTACAACTGTTAATTATTTATTTATCTAAATTTCTTATCCCGCCATTCAAAGGTGTCTCAAGAGACAAGTCTCTTCCTCAAAGGGCTTACAATCTAAGAGAGACAAGGGAAGGGAGACAAGGTAGAGAGGAACAAAGGGCGATAATTCAATGAAGCTAAAAAGTTGCAGATGTACATGCTTGGCTTCGTTAGAGAAGGGAAGGGGAAATCATCAGTGACCAGGCTGTGGGTATGAAGAGCTAGGGAAAACCCAGGTCCTCTTGGATGTATTTCCCTCTGAGTTTTGTCTCTTCATGCCTCACTTGAACACATACGAGATAGAGACAAAGTAGTTCAGATGACATCGATTTATTGGATCAACTTCTCTTGGCGAGAACTACTGTAATTCGGACTCCTTACAGCCCTGAAGAAAGTCATCGTGGGGCCCAAAAGCATGCATATCTTCACCAACAAAACTTTGTCCGATAAAAGATCATCTGAACTACTGTGTCTCCACAACTCTTACCTTTGGAAATAAACACATTAGCACCACTCTACGAACAGATAACATGCTGATTAGGGCTGAAATGCGATCTCGCAAAAACGAGAAATTTTGAAATTCCGGTGTTCAGTTTGTCCTGGGGCAAATTGAACACCAGGGTATCTTCGCTGACTTCTCAGCAAGGGGGAAAAAAAAACAACAACAAAAAAAACCCAACAAAAACACTGCACATGCACAATCTGCCGCCCTTAACCAAAAAGGTGACAATATTATTGCCGCCATTTTGCTTAAGGACTGTGGAGATTTTGCCCATGCACAATGATTTTCTTCCTTATTTTTTTTTTAAAGTTGTTTAAGTTTTTCGCTGAGAACTTGCACCAGGACAGAGATGTCCCCAGTGTTTGACATAGTGAGAAATGCTCACAAGCAGCAATTCAGCTGCTAATTTCACCCCTAGTCCTAACCCAGAGTTTGGAAGCTCTGCTTTAAATGGGTCTGCAATTAGATTAATCTTTGATATATTTTGCATTGCTTTGTTTCTGTCTGAATAATGCATAGGATTGCATTAAAGTCTTAAAATGGGGTGTTAATGGTCCATTACAGACACATTGCAAGCTGGGAAGAGTATCTCGGCATCCCTGCATGATCTAGTAGAGCTGGTGTCAGAAGTGGTTTTGCAGTCTCTGGGGGTGGTGGTCCTGAGGGACTTTAACATGCACAATGACGCCAGGCTTCAGGATGCAGAGCACGAATTCATGATCGCCATGGCAACCATGGACCGGTTTCAGATAGTGGTTGTATTTTGCACTAGGCTTGATGCGGGGAATCCGTTGGTGGGGGATGTTTCTTTGGTCTCTTTGTCATGGATGGATCACTACCTCCTGAGGGCCTGTCTCCTGGTGCATGTTAGCTCCCGGAAAGGTGCAGGACCCGTTTGGTTAGTCTGCCCCCAGAGACTTATGGAACCTGAGAGGTTCTGGAAGGCTATGCGGAAGAAAACCTCCAACCTCAAGAGTTGATCACTCAACGACCTTGTCGCCTTCTGGACTTGTTGGCCAAGGCCATCGATTCGCCAATGCTCCAGAAGCGGACACCTAGGAGCCAGCCACACAGGTCCCTGTGGTTTATGGAGGATCTCAGTTAGCTGAAGCAGGAATGGCGGCGGTTAGAGTAGCGCCGGACCCGTACTGAAGACAACAGGTTGTGGCATAGAGCTAGTTTAAAAGCCTATGCGGTGGCTGTGTGGGCAGCAAAGAAGGATTTCTTTGCTGTCATCATGGCGTCTGCAAAGTGCCGCCCAGCTGAGCTTTTCCGGGTGGTGAAGGGGTTCTCCACCTGGAGTTGGAGTCTTCCAGTGTACGCTGTGACAAGTCTGCTGACTATTCCGTGGACAAAATCGCTCGCGTTCACCACTGCTTCGACACCGTGTTTGATACAGTAGGGGAACCAGATAACAAATGCCCCTCCTTGTCCTGTTTCGCGCAATCAGTTACAGTCAGTTGTCCGCTGATGCCGAGGATGATCTGGGGTCTTTCAGGGCCATGTTTTATGAATTAGATCCATGCCTGTCCTGGCTGATTGTCAGCCAGGAGACACTGGGGACATTGCTGGCTGGGATAGGTTCCCTCCTTTTGGGAGGGAAGGGTTCCTGAGTGCCTCAAGGAGGCCTTAGTGTGCCCTTTGCTCAAGAAGCCGTCTCTTGACGTTGACTCCCTTGTCAGCTTTCAACCGGTCTCTAACCTTCCCTTTCTAGGGAAAGTTACTGAACGGGTGGTGGCTCGGCAGCTTCAGGCACATCTGGATCGGGTCAGTTTTCTAGATCTCTTGCAGTCTGGTTTTTGTCCGGGTTATGGCACGGAGACTGCACCTGTGGCCTTGGTCGATGGCCTCTGCCATGACCAGGGTTGGTTCAACACTTTTGGTCTTGTTAGATCTGTTGGCTGCATTTGATACCATTAACCATGAGATGCTGGTGACTCACCTGCGGGAATGTGCTTGGGTGGGTGGAATCATTCTTGAATGGTTCCGCTCTTTCCTAGCTGGAAGGACTCGGCATGTGGTACTGGGGGACCGTTAGTCATCTCCCAGGGATCTCACGTGTGGTGTCCCACAAGAATCTATTCTGTCCCCTCTCTTGTTCAATGTATACATGCAGCCTTTGGGTGAGGTCGTTTGGTGTTCAGTGTCATCGGTATCCTGATTCATTATTATTATTATTATCAAACATTTATATAGCACCAGCAATGTACCTGGCACTTTACAAAGTAATTGAATAGACACGGTCCCTGCTCTAGGGCTTACAATCTGAGACACTGGGGTGGAGGGGGAGACGAAGGAAGGGGAACAGAGGGAGACACAAGGAGTGTAACGTTCACGAGGATGCAAGGTCCCAGGTGCATGCGCTTGGCTTGGCTTTGGGTGTCTCTCCCCCCCCGGTTCTGAATTGGCCCCTGTGGTCGGCTGTGCATGTCCTTCCTGAAGTCACCCATGTATGACTGGGGAGGGCGGGGGCAACACTGGAGAGGGCGTTCTCGATCATAGCACCATGGCTGTGGAACTCCCTCCCGGCAGAGGTCCGTTTGTCCCTGGATCTTTCCTCCTTTCGGCACCAATGTAGGACCTATTTGTTTTGCCAGGCTTTTGGCGGAGGAGATGGGTAATGGGAGGGGGGTCTGGGAGGGGATTATTCTTTTGTATTCTGTGACCTTTTTATGTATCTTGTATTCAGTATTTTATATTTACATTTATTGTTATTTATGCTGCTGTGTTTGTTTCTATTGTGAGCCGCTCCGAGCTGCCAGAGACAGGAGGAGGCGGGACAGAACTTTTTGTATCTATATCTACCTACCTACATTTGGGGACCTGATGGTAAAAACCTTGGTAACCACTGAGGTAAAGCAAGGAAGATGCGTCTTGGAAAAGAAACAATAGAGGGGACATGATAGAAGTTTATAAAAACATGAGGGGTACGGAACGAGTAAATGGGAAATGTTTATCAACACTCTTAAATAGTACTATAACTAGGGGACACTACATAAAACTAACTGGCAGTAGATTTAAAACAAATAAAGTCTTTTTTTAAATTCAAACACACAATTAGCTTGTGGAATTTGTTGACAGAGGATGTGGTCAAGGCCAGTAATATAGCTGGAATGGATAAGTTCTTCGAGGGTAGGTCCATTTACGGGTAAAAGTCAAGTAGGTTTGGGGGAATGTAACGTCTGGCTATCGGAAGCTGGGAGGGAACAGCAGGGAATGTGACCAGTTGGGTACTTCTCCCAAACGATCGAGATTGGCCACTGTCGGAGACAGGATGCTGGGCTCGGTGGACCATTGGTCTGACCCAGTATGGTGGCACTTATGTTCTTAATTCATGTGTCACCTATTAAACCATGAGCATCTTACTGACAACACACACAAGGTGGTGCGTTAGCTAAATTTCTACATGGTCCTGCTCAGTTTATTCATGGAGACAGAGGTAAAAAACTTGGATCTACCAAGAATGGACTCTCTTGACTGCTGTATAAGTTTAGTACTTGTTAGCATTTTGCCTATGGTTTAAGGCCTAACTCTAGCCAACTTTATATTTATAATAATCCATTAAAAATGTACATTGCACCTTCTTTATACTATGCCATTTGGGAGCCAAGCCCATTACTGCATTGTAATGCTTGTAATGTTACTGCAAGTTAAAAAAGGAAGCCGAAAGACCAAAAGTCTTTCACTATGGCTAAACGGGGAGGTGAAGGAGGCTATTAGAGCCAAATAGGCATCCTTTAAGGAATCGAAGGCTAGTCCCAATGAAAATAATATGAAAGAGCAAAACACTGGCAACGTAAATGTAAAGTGTTAATAAGGCAAGCCAAGAGAGATTTTGAAGGGAGGCTTGCTAAAGAGGCAAAAACAAGCAACACAAACTTTTGCAAATACATCAGAAGCATGAAGCCTGCTAGGGAGTCAGTTAGACCATTAGATGACAAGGGAGTAAAAGGGGCGCTCAAGGAGGATAAGGACATTGCAGAGAAGCTTAATCAGTTCTCTGCGTCTGTTTTCACTTGGGAGTATTTGGGGGAGGTATCCATGCCAGATCCATACTTTTTGGGCAAGAAATTGGAAGAGTTGTTACAAGTCAATGCGATGTTGGAGGATATTTATTTATTTATTGGATTTTTACCCCGCCCCTCCTAAAACAGTTCTAGGGCAAACTGAATACTAACAATTCACCATGGCCAGATGGCATTCACCCCAGAGTTCTGAAGAAACTCAAATATGAAATTGCAGACCTACTGCTGGTAATTTGAAACCTGTCACTAAAATTTGCCACTGTACCTGAGGACTGGAGAGTGGCAAATGTAACCCCGATATTTAAAAAGGGATCCAGAGGTGATCCTGGAAACTACAGACCAGTAAGTTTGACGTCTGTGCCGGGCAAAATGGTGGAAACCAACATTAAGGACAGATTACAGGGCATGTTGACAAACATGGCTTAATGGGGAAGAGTCAAAACGGATTTAGTAAAGGTAAGTCATGCCTCACTACCCTGCTAAAATTCTTTGAGGGTGTAAATAAGTACGTGGACAAGGAAGACCCAGTAGATATAGTGTATCTGGATTTCCAGAAAGCATGTGGTAAGGTCTCTCATGAGATACACTTCAGAAAATTAAAAAGTCATGGAATAGGAGATAGTGTCTTATTATGGATCAGAAACGGATTAAAAGATAGAAAGCAAAGGGTAGGACTAAATGGTCAGTTTTCACGATGAAGAGATGTAAAAAGTAGTGTGCCTCTGGGATTTATTGGGACCAGTGCTGTTTAATGTATTCATTANAAATAGTTACACAAACCCTATATTTCTATTCCATTACTGGGTTTAAACGAAGAGGTTTAACCTAAACACGGTTCATGTGATGGCAGTTATGTTTTCCTCGCGTACTTGAATCCCCAGCCAATGATTTTAAAAAGCGCAGTCTTTGCCAAAGGAACAGAAGTCAAATACTTGAGTACTAGAAAGAAAGAAAAAAACAACGTAGGCTTTGAACTCATAGCTGCATTAATAAATGGACGGCTTTGATGGCAGATAAACAAAATGTTTTCAAATCTTCACCTCCGTCTTCCATGAAAGTGGTATTATAGTTGAAATGGCTATTGACTGTATTCAGACGTCAAAGGTAATTTAATTTTACAGGTCAGTTCAAAATGGATCTTTAGCTAATTTGAGTTTCTTGAAATATATATGGATTTTTTGTTTAAAGCTCTAAAGAAATCAATTGAGAAGCTGAAAACATCTATTTAATTCTCCTACAACAAGGTACAGTATTATCTTGTTAAATGACTTTGAACAAACTTGTCACTCAAGCCTAGAAATGACAGGGCCCTAAAAATACACACAACTCACAAACGAGGCATAAGAAAAAGCTACTAGTCAGGTTGGGAGAGCAGGTTTGGGGCGGTAGAAATCAACTCGCCAGCTCAAATAGTCTAATTCAGAAACAAAGGGAAGGGATTTTTAAAGCCCTATTTATTAGTATTGACAATGCTCGTATCCAATATCTGAGAGACAGGCCAGTGAACAATAACAAAAATTAGCAATTTCAGAGATTCCAGTCTTCATCATTGCAGTGGCTGCAAAAGCCACTGTATCGGAGGATGGGTTGCTAAGCATGTATAATTAATGTTCTTTATTTTAAAGCTGTCAGCACACCATGGAACTTCTCTCTGCAATCCACGGTAGCTTTGAGTAAGAATATAGATTTTTTTCGGTAGGTCATGAAGCCAGCTCTTGTCATGGAGAGAGGGCAGTCTCAAATTCTTCTTGAAAACGTGATGCTTTTACAAAGTATAGTTTTCTCACAAAACTGAGAAGTATTTAACTAGAGACTTCAGTAACTGAGGGAAGAGGAAGAGAGCATGGGGAGCTACAGAAGCCTGAACAACTCTTAACATACAAAAGCAAGGGGAGGAGGATGTGGAAACTAAAACTGGAATGGTCAGATAAGAAAAAAATATCATGAACGCAAAAGCCAAAATGATTAAATTACATATAGTAAAAGAATGTTAACCATCCTATCGGACCTAACTTACTGACCATTTTGACAAATGTAAGAGGCAGTCTATACTGCTTAAAAAAAAAAAAGCTTGCTGTACTGAAGAAATAAAAAGTACATTAAATACCTTGCTTCAGTAGTTCTGTGCATATCCACGACAATAAACACTGAATAATAATAATAATTATTATAAGCATTTATATAGCACCAGCGATGTACCTGGCGCTTTACAAAAAAAATAAGATAGACACGGCCCCTGCCCGAGAGCTTACAATCTAAAGACAGGGGGAGGGGAGACAGGGAAGGGGGAACAGAGGGAGAGACAAGGGATGCTACATTCATGAGGATGCGAAAACTCAGGTACACGTGCTTGGCTTGGTTACAGCAAATTGGGAGTTTACAGATAACAGGCAGGGTATAGTCCTGGGTGGGGATGATTAGCAGGAATTCGGAAGGGCGGAGCGGAAGAGCTGACAGTTAAGGAAGTTAAGGAGACATGTTCTCCTAGAACATCAAGTTAAACTCTTTCATATTGGAAACGCTACCATCAACTGGCACATACAGTTTGGTGCAGTGTAGGTCTTTAACTCCAGAGGTATATCTAAATCCCCAAAGGAGAAGCCACCTTTACAGAGTCGCCAGTAGGTGCCTCCTCCACTGCCAGAGGAGGCAAGGAATTTAAAATATCCTGCCCAATATCACCAGAGGGAATTAGAAAGGCATCCAACCTTCAATTCAATGATTCAATGGAGGAGATAATGGCAAAGCAACTGCCTTAGACATCTTCATTTTGGGGGGCATATTCCAATGTTGAAATTTAGCAGCTGTTAGGTTGCACCCCAAATAAAGCAGCATGCAAGTAATTTGCATTTACGTACTCGTTAAAACATTGTTTTACTACTGTTCTGGAAACACCTACTGAATCCAGAACCTTTCTGATAAAAAGGCTAAGACTAATGAGAAAGTCAACCTGGATCAATCGCTAGACAAACTTAAATGTTGTCAAGCACCTGAATTCACTGTTAGTTGAGAAGAATGCTGTATGCAATCCAAAAGCCTACTTCATGTACAGAAAACAACTATAGAACCATCTCAAAATGTGCTAATCGGTGGTGCTCAGCTTTATCTTTACAAAACCTCTGAATTACAGACTGGATGTTTTGGGGAAACCATTCAGACACTATTCCATTAGACTTATTACAACTAACGTCTGCCCCTACAGAGCACACTGCGCAAAGTTTGATTTCAGCAGGTTTAAGTTCATTGGAGCACAAAGGTGCAAAACGTCCTTGATCCAACTGCTTTGGTAGAAAGAAGATTGTGAAAAGCAATTTAACTACCAGGCACAATTACCAGATAGTAGATCTATAAATCAGACAGTTTTATAACAGAGTAGGTCTTTACAAGACTGATAAACTCCAAGAATCTGCTCCAGTTAAAAAGCCTTTGGGATTTTTTTTTGTAGGAGTTGTCAAAGTAATAAAAAGAGGCAGAAAGCAAAAGCAAACCAAGCACGGTTAAACTTGGGAGTTTCACCAACATGGTAACATGCAGAGGATGCCAAGATATTAATAAGAAGCAAGACTGCAATACTTTTAATTGACACAGCAACACGCACCAGGAGACTCCATTTGATACTTTAAAAAAATAAATAAATGTCAGATGGCTCCAAAAGGTAACAGCCAAAGCAAGCAGGAACACTATCAAGTCAAGCAACAGTGAACTCTTGACAGAGATGAATGAGATTAAAGTAAGTGGTGAATCGGAACTGGAAGGCTGAAGATGAGAAAAAGGACCAAGCCTCTCGAAATCTGCTGTGGCTGCCAATTATATTTCTTGACGGGTGAGCTTTTCCCAATTATATTTCCTGATGACTGTGTTTCAGTCAATGGCAAAAGTAAAACAACAAACAAATGAACAAGGTGTTGCAAGGGAAACCAGCATGTGCTAGGAAACAGCATTTTTAAAATAGAAAAACAAAACAAAACTGAAAAACAAAAAAACAGACTTGACTGACTAGACAAAAGGCAATCCTGAATATATTTTTTTGCCGTCTCTAATATTTTCCTTGTCTACTGCCTTTTCTTTGGTGCTTAAAGTATCTGACAGCTTCACATATGAATCTGATTTTTTTCAGCACTCCTGGGAGAGAGAAGATAATTATCCCCATTTTATAGGTGGGGAATGGACAAAGTAAATCAAGTCATAAGAACATAAGAAGTGCCATACTGCCACTGGGTCAGACCAAGGGTCCATCAAGCCCGGCATCCTGTCTCCGACAGTGGTCAATCACGGGGGCCTGGGAGAGGCACCCAACAGGTCACCATGCTATCCATTCCCTGTGGGTCATCCTCAGTCTCCCAACAGTAAAGGGTTTTGTTCCCCAATCCTATCTGGCTAATAGCTGCTAATGGAACTATCTTCCAGAAACTTGTCTAAACCTCTTTTAAACTCAGCTATACTGCTGGCCTTGACCACCTTCTCTGGTAGTAAATTCCACAATCTAATTGTACGCTGAGTGAAAAAATACTTTCTTTTGTCTGTTTTTACTCTGCCACCTGTGAGTTTCGTGGAGTGTCTCCTAGTTTTAGTACTAGCTGAGAGGGTAAATAACCGTTCCCTGTTTACAAGTTCCACACCACTCATGATTTTATAGACCTCTATCATATCTCTTCTCAGCCATCTTAGAACAGGGAAGGAGCCACATGAGACTCTTGGCTCCTTGGGCAGGGCTGGGTCCGGGGCCTTAATTATCCTCTGTCTTGCTTCCAGGCACCCTTGTTTCAGCAGCTGAGCTGAAGCCGCTTCTCCGAATTCCAGGACTGCTGAGCACAGCCTCGGTCAGTCGATCGTGAAGGAGGAGAGGTTTTTGGTGTGCATGCACGTGCGACTCCTGGCCCTCTGAAAAACTGGTAAGCGGATCTTGGTGTCAGGAACTCTGCCCTCCCCTCAGACAAGGCCACACGAGAACGGTATGTCAGAACTGGAGATAACCACCGAAAATAATAAGCAGCTTGTACGCACAGCGGAAAGCTATTTGCTGCTCAATACAAAACAACTGGGTCTGACATTTAAGGCTTTACATGGTCTGGGGCCCACATATCTGAGAGACCGGTCGGGATCGACCTGCGATCGGCCGGGAGCACCTCCCTGTGGGACACTCTCGGTTGCTGCCCCGATGCTGTGGAACTCCCTTCCCTCAGAGGTTTGTTTGAGTACGAGCCTGGGCATCTGCTGGAGGCGATGCAAGACGTTTCTTTTTGGTAAGGCATTTGGCGGGAAGGGATAAGAAATGGGGGGTTTGGTGGTAAGGGTGTGAAGGTTGGGGGTGGGGTTGGTTTTTATTTTATTTTTTTACTGTTTGTATATATATTTATTCTGTTTTGTAAGCCGCCCTGAGCCATCTGGGAAGGGCGGGGCATAAATTTAAATAAATAAATTGTAGGTCACTGGAGGATGGATGGATTGCTCTTACCTGCCAATGGAACATCATAGGATATGCGTGTCATCCGAGTGAACGCGTTGTACACGGAGTGTTAACCTCACTCCATAGGAAACGCATACATAAACAATACCTCAGCACTTAGCTTGTAGAGGAGTTATAACTCATGGGACAAGGTGGTGGTCACTATGGATCATGGAGCATTAGTAGACCAGGAAAAAAAATTCCCTTTACTTTGGAGTTAATTCCATTCACTCCGCATGCAAGTGTTTTGTCTATACAAGCCTTCAGTCTATTTGGACTGTAACTAGGGTGGAACTTTCAGTGACGCTGTAAACTTCATTCCCTTGCTTAGTTGCTAGATACAAATCTACTTTCGTATGAC
This sequence comes from Sphenodon punctatus, assembly GCA_003113815.1. Lineage (NCBI taxonomy): Eukaryota > Metazoa > Chordata > Lepidosauria > Sphenodontia > Sphenodontidae > Sphenodon > Sphenodon punctatus. The sequence goes on along the minus strand of QEPC01009081.1, from coordinate 300,316 downwards.
ATTTTTGATGGAGAGCATTGATTAGATCATGAAAATCCCCATGCGTCCTACTCAAGAGAGAAGCTTTGCAGTTTACCTTTTTAACAGTCTTGTCAGGTTCAAGAGCAATGTCGGGAATGTTGGCATCCACCATGAGGGAGAACAAGTTTAAGATCAAGTTGGAATACCTAATGAGAAGAGGAGTAGGAACAGGTAAGAAACAGTGTTGAAGATAATTGGTTCGTACATTACACGGTATCTCTCCTTCTCGTTTAAATAATCTCTTATAGTATTATGATTTACATACAGATCATGAGTTGAATGTACACTCCTTTTTGGGAAACAACAGTCTCTGCTAAATCTCTGTCTCTGGTGGAAGATAGCTCCTCACACCCCCATAGATTGGCTCTTTTAGGCTTCTCCTGTTAGTGCCGCATCCTTCAGGATCACCCCCTCGTCCCTTGTAACTAAGTGAAGCAGGTGGACCTATAACTTCTCAGCTTTATTAATGTAGCCCTATCTATCCCTAGGAGTCCCTCCTAGGGCTGAATTGAGTAGTCCGAAAACTATTTGAGAGTATTCGGCTGAGTTCCGAGCACCGGCCCCTGAGGATCCTCGGCCGAGTACTTGAAATAGCTTCTGAGGGTGGGGGCTAAGGAGGAGGGCAGAGGTGAGGGAGCCTTGGGGGGAGGGAATGGGCTAGAGAAGAGGGGGTAGGAGCTTAGCGGGGGTTGAGGGGGTAGAGTACTTGCCCTCTGGAGGAGCTCCAGCGACGCGTGTGTTCTCCGGAGTGTGTATGTTTTTTTTAAAAAGCAAGCTGGGCAGGTTCAAAAGGACCGAGTGGCCCCTTCTGACTTTCCATGATGGCACCTGGATCTGGGTAGCCCAGGTTGCGTCCTCAGCAATAATCTGAGGACGCAGCCTGGGCTAAGGGTCGCAACGCAGACTAGCGCATGTGTACAGTCCCACCATACTCAGCTCCGGGTAGAGGCCACCATGGCAGAGTGTCATGGCCGGTCGCAGTGGCTGTCCATTATGGTGGGACGCAGGCACTCACACGTTTATTTAGCTCTGCACCTGCAGGTTTCTTTAACTCCCCACCCTACCCAGGGCATGTGGGTGGCGGGACGGTCCCCTGGCACGTTAGTTTTGTACCCCTCCCTGATGTGGGAATTTTTGGCTATGGCTTTCCACCCCAGGCCAGGGAGCCACCATGTTGCCTGCACATCTGTTTGTACCCACTGCTGGCACTGTATATAAAATGATTATTAATAATCATGTGGTGCAGAAGTGGGACATTTTTTTCTGTCCTGGGGGGCCACTTTGAAAATTACTACAAACTCCAAGGGCCACATACAAGAGGACGACAAGGGTGTAATCAAGAAAATGAGGGAGCCCAAATCATGGATTTGTTCCATGGATCTGCCACCTATCCATGTGTGCATGTCCTCATCTTTGTTCCCTTACACTGAGATCAATTTTCCCCTGTGGTTGGAACTGGATCCAGGGTCAGATCCACGAACTGGAAAGGAACCACAAAAACTTGCTGTTGGCCACATTTGGCTCAAGGTTCGCCACCCCTAATATAGTGGTACAAAAACAGTCTGAGAAACTCCAACATGAACCTTCTTAAAAGAGACATTTCATGCAACTGTAGGACTTGGAGATCTTTATGTAAACATTAATTCTAACAGTAATAAGTCTGAACTAACATTAAGGCTATTCAACACTTTACAGGTCTGAAAGATCAAACAAACTTCTACACAATATGCCTAAACAGACTGCATATGGCACTTTATTACTTGATCCAACGGCATTAAGATTACTATTCCTCGATGAGACTGTAATAATGCAGGTAAGCATGGTGAACATTTGAAGCACAAAAGGTCATTTGTAACCATTAAAAAGTAGCAGACTGCACAGTTGTCAAGAGGTTTCCAATTTAATGTGCTAGTGTTGGAAGACCTTGCAAATCTTTTAAAGACCACCATATTCTGCCCTTGCAGTAAATTAACTGCTACTGTCGCCTGGGACCATTTCCAAGATGTTGAACATAAAATGAAACCTCCTTCGCTCTGTACGAGGATCTAGTTTTCGCCCCTTAGGAGGGCAGGGGATACCACTACCTTCATGATTTGGAAGATTTTGGAAGACTCCGAGGAGCTAAAGACACAGACTCACTGTGATCTGTGCAACGTTCTTAAAGTCTGTTCTTAAACTTGTGTAAAGACAGAAGCAAGATTCTTTAATAAGTTTTCACATTTGCCAATTTCTCATTTTGTTTAGCTGAATGACTCTCTTGCCTCTTCTCTATTGTAAATATATTTAAATAATCCTTCAGATTTATTTGAAATGTAACCTAACAAATGGCACACACTTCTTTTCTTCTTCTTTGTGTGTTCTTTCTTGACTAGATTGTTTATAATTTAAAAGCTAAACATTTGAAGAATATTAATGCTGCTTCGTCTCCCTGACCACCGAGCTAACCTCTCCCAACGTCCCTTTTCCTGGTTAAATTTAACTGGCTTGAATTTCAACTATAGTCACTCCAGCCAGCCCTCCCCCATTTTTCACTTTTATTCGTTAGATTCCATATATCATACAAATTCACTCGCAACCAAGTGCGATTCACATGTCTTCATCATCAGCTTTCCTGAAGACAAAAGCTCTTGTATTGCTTTTTCATACTCCAGATCTGATCATATCGATAACATTAAGATTTAAAGTTCTCAACTTTAATCCAGATTCTAAAATCAACTGGACTTGTGTGCTTCCACTGAGTTTTATATGCTGCACCAATAGGGGGAATGGGTTGAAAGACATGGAAGTTCTCTAAAATACCACGTGTACAACTCTGATCTACTTGGCCTACTCACAAAGAGTGTTTTCACATGGACGTGGGGGTGCTCAACCCCAGAGCAAGTCGCATCTGCCTGCCTGCAGCCCCGGGCAGGTCAGTTTTAAATGGACTCAGCAGCTGCCACGGCCCACAGTCCAGCTCTGAAGTGGCCCACTCCCGCCCCACCATAAAGTTGCAGGAAGCCCACTCAACGCTGCCACCCACAACTCCATGGGGTTGCCCGGCCACAGATGGATTGTGGGCTACGGCAGCTGCCGGGTCTGTTTAAAACAGACCCAGGCGGGACTGCAAGTGGGCAGATGCGGGGGTACCCCTCCTGGACTTCCTCCAGGGTGGAGCTCCCCTGCGTCCATGCCAAGAGCGGAGGTGCAGCAGCCATCTGCGGAGCAGATGGACAGCAGCCCCAAGGTTGGGGTGCCTGCTCTGATGACAGTGCTCCTGGATGTTCCAGAGCCCTGCTGGCAGGGCTGTCCTGCCCAACCTCTGCTCCACCTGCACATCTGGCGGGCTGCCTTTAAATGGACAGCCTGCCTGGGGGTGAGGCACGGCAGAGGCGTGGGTGCTGTCTGTGTGAAAACACCCACAGAATAAGCTTCTGTGAAAACCGAAAACTGCATTGGCCTAAGGGCATTCTGGAACTTCTCCTATTTGCTATCATGACCAAGGTAATACGGACTCAGTAATACTTGCAAGATGCAGCACTTTTGCAAACTACCAGATATATATCCAGCCTTTGAACTTCATACAATATTCATTTTCCACACTAGCAAAACGAAGAAAACCAAACCTTAAAAGCTACATTATCCCAATTACTGTCTCACCCCCTTCCATAGCAGGACAAGAATTTAGCAGTTGGTATCTCTAGTAAACCCAGAGCTGCAAAATCAAAACGCTTCGATATAAAATGAAAGCTTGGAGTTGAAACAAAATCACTGGCATGGTTTTAGCAACCAAATAGGTCACACCATCAGAGTTCAAGAAAGTAGTAGTTTTGAATACCATCACTGACCGATTCTGGTACTGTACAGATTTGTGAATAACTCGTTTACATGGGTCACTATAACTTTCTAAAGATTGGTTCTGCCTTAATGGTGCAAAAAGTGTTAACTCTTCTGTGACGGTTTTCTCAGAACGAGCAAAGCATTTTATTTATATTTACGTCCCACTCTGCCCCTAAGTCTCAAGGTGTCTTACAAAATGCTCAGGACTACTTTAGTACGTCTTTCAATAACCTTTTCATGTTGGGGCTCTAATTCCAACACTAACTTTGGGGGCGGGGGTCATCAAGGTGAGAAAGCAAATTATGCAAGTCTTCTCAAAAAGACTAAACAATATTGAATGTGGAGAGCATGCATTAAGACTAGTGCTGAAACTTGGCCCTCAGCTTTCCTTGGAAAACACAGATGACATGTATTCACCTCAATTTTCCGAGGTCTAAAGTTCTGATGATGAGGCCCTGAAACTTCGGTCCTTGGAAAACCTTGAGTGAGTGCAGCTGAATTCAGGCCCTGCTCTCTGTTCCCTAGCTCCCGCTGGCTGGGAAGAAAATAGGCCAGTGGAGAAAGGGGGCCTAGCGGGGGCTCAGGGGTAGTGTACTCACCTTCCAGAGGGGGTTCAGCGATGTGTGGCTTCTTCCGGGGCTTGCTAAGTTTAAAGAAAAAGGGGAAAAAAAACTAGACATGCTCACCCCTTTTGAGCATGTTTAGACATTTCCAAGATGGAGCCCACAGTACTCTTTTCTTTCTCTTTCAAAACTTACCCAGCAACAGAGGAAGCCATGCATCACTGAACCCTCTCCAAAGGGAGAGTACTCTCCCCCTGAGCCCCCTACCCCCTTCTTCCCTGGCCCATTCCCTCCCTGCCAGGCTCGCACTGGCCCCCTCTGCCGAAACTGCCCGAGTATTTTTTGAGTGTCGTTGGACTGGCCCGAACACTTGGAACCAGTCCTTGGACCCTCGGAAATACTTGCAATTTTTTTTGAAAAAAATATTCGGTGCAGCCATGATTAAGTCTCGATGGAGATGTGAGCTAAAGAGAAGATGCTGTTTTGAGTACAAAATGTTAGCGAGAAACACAAGATTATTTTTCATTGGCTCTGACTTCTAATTCCCGGCAAAGGCAGTCGACCAAAGCCACAAGCACAGTCTCAGTACCATAGCCCAGATGAAAGGCAGGCTGCGAGGGATCAAGAAAACTGAATCGGTCCAGATGCTCCTGCAACTGCTGAGCCAATACTCATTCAATAACCTTCCCCAAGAAGGGAAGCTTAAGGACAGGCTGATAACTGGTGAGGGAGTCAACGTCCAGAGATGTTTTTTTGAGCAGGGGTCAGACCACCGCCTCTAAGGTAGCTCAGCACCCTAATGGAAGCATTGACCATCCCCGCCAACAACGGCCCCAGCGTCTCCCGGCTGGTCTTAGTTAGCCACGACGGGCTTTGGTCCAGTTCACAAGAGGTGGCTCTGACCGTCCAAAAAACCCATCCTCCACATCCTTCTTTGCTGCCTGCACAGCCACGGCATAGGCTTGCAAACTGGCTCCATGTTGCAATCTGACGGCTTCAGCACAAGAACGATGTCACCGTTGCTCTAAACACCGCCCTTCTTGCTTCAGCAACCGCAGATACTCAGTGAACCTAGGAAGCAGACACCTAGGAGCCGTCTGGTCACTGGCCTCAGTCAGCAAGATGTTGCTATTTGGAACAAGGTCATCGAGCATCCAGCCATCAAGATCAGAGGGTAATTACCTCAGAGCATTTTGGAACCTCTCCGGTTCCATCAGTCTCCGGGGATGAACCAACCGAACAGGTTCCATGCCCCTCCGGGGGCAGACGTGTGCCAGAAGACAAGCTTGCAGGAGATAATGATCCGTCCATGACAAGGGCACTGTTGACACCTCCCCCACCAACGGATCACCTGCCTCAAGGCCAGTGCAGAAAATTAGGTCCAGATTATGTCTCCCATCATGTGTTGGGCCGATGACTACTTGAGACAAGTCCATGGTTGCCATGGCAGTGATGGACTCATGCTCTGCTCCTCCAAAACCGGTGTTGATGTGAATATTAAAGTTCTCCAAGACTAACATCTTTGGGGGCAGAAATACCACCTCTGACATCAGCTCTGCCAGAGCATACAGAATTGTGCCCAGAAAGCTATTGGCAGCCAGTGCAGACTCTGGAGCACTGGTGTAACGTGTTCCCGGCGACACGACTCGGACAGAAGACAGGGAGCCGCATTCTGCACCAAGTGCAGACCCAAAACGAGCTCCCGAGGGGACGATGAGCATGCCCCCCCCACCCCGGGGTTCTCACATCCAGGAATGCCATTCAAGAGCAGTCTTGCAAACCCCTGCCAGGTCCTGCAGTTGTGTCACCAACACTCCACAATCAGCTAAGACTGCCAAAAGATCAGTTTCCAAGCGAAGATCATCAAGCAAGGTCACAGTGCAATCTTGATACCATATCCAGGACGAAATCCTGACTGACATGAGCCCAGGAATGCAATAGCACTGAGAAGCACCTGAAGCTGCAAGGCAAACAGCCATTCAATAACCTTTCCCTAGAAAGGGAAAATTAGATGCTGATCCAAGGAAACCGGACAGGACCGAGCCTCCCCAACCTCAAACTCTGGACGCAACCTAGCAGCTCCCGAACAACTTTATCTGCAAATTAGATGGCAAACTAGTCACAGTGGGCAGCTAATGATTAGCTGCAGGTGGAGACAGCTAGGAATTTAATAGGGTATTCACCACCTGGAAGAGATCCACCAGAGAGCACTTTGTAGTTGCTACGGAAGTGGTGAAGAAAGCTCTCTTTGCCACTGCCATGGCATAGTCCTTTGGAAACAAACTATGCCGTAGTTGATCAGCTTTGCCATGAGTCGAGTGTCACCTGTCCTCTAACCGTCTACCCTTTTACTTTAGCAGCCTTGGGGCCTCTGCGTACCAAGGAGATCTGTGTTGCCACAGTGGAGTAAGGGGACGCCTAGGTGTCAGTGTGTTGATGGCCAGGTTCATTATAGCATACCCAGGGCACTGAGGAAGATGTACTTCCACGAATCTCAGATCTAGTGTGGAATTCCTCCCACAGGGAAATTCCATGTGGAATTTCCCTGCTTGGGTGACATTTCTGCATGCAAGCTTCTAACTGGTCTAAGTGCAGTAATGGGGGAATGGAGTCTCCAAGCAGGCCGGGGGGTGGGGGAAGAGAGAACACCCCTGCCACCCCCCACCCAGCCCAGCTTGAGTGGGGAGGGACTCACTCAGCCGGCCCAGCAACAGGGGAAACCTGGCACAGCGGCTTAGCTGCTGCACTGGGAATTCCAGGCTGCTGGGTGGGCCGGGTGAGCTGGGTCTCAAGAGGGAAGGAGAAATGGGCGGTGCAACCCTCAGCACCCCCACCCACCCCAGCTCGGGGGGCCAGGGAAGAGCAAGAAGAGGGAGGGGGACAGAGGGACTCACCCCAGCCTGCCCAGCAACAGGGAAATTCTGGTGGAACCTCTGGAATTTCCCTGCTGCTGGGCAGGGAGAATGAGTTGGGGATCCAGGGGGTGAAGGGGATCCTGGTGGGACTCACCTGGCCGGCAGTGGCGTGGCTGCAGCAGCGCAGCACAGCCCGAGCCCAACTTGTCGGGGCCTTCCTCTGTGGCAGCAGGCCAGCCACATCAGGCCTCACCCACAGAGGAATACCCAGATGTGCCGGGACAGATGGCCGGCCCACTGGGTAAGTGCTGAAAAACGTTTGAAACGTTTCCACGCGGGAATTGGGGCCCTGACCATAAGCCAAGTCAACCAGACCAACTGTGATATGGCCACGGTCATTGGGTAACTCCCTCAGCGAGGTTTGGAATCCTATTGGATTCCCAGTAGCAAAAGGGGGAAGGGATCTGGGTCCTCAGAAGGTAACGATCTGACCACGGCAATGGTATCGTAATGACACCCCCAATAATCAGAACCCCATTTCCGAGCCAGTGCAGAACTTAGATCCAAGTTGCGCCCAGCCTCTTACGTTGGGCCAGATGTTATTTGGGAGACGCCCATGGTTGTCATGGCGGCCATGAAATCCATCTCTGTACCTGAAAGGCCAGCCTCCGCATGCATGTTGAAATCACCCAAGACAATAAGTCTGGGTGATGTCAACACCATCTCCAAGACCAGCTTGCCTAGAGCAGTCAGGGAGTACGCTGTACAGGGGGTGGTAGGTCCACAAGCAGAATCCTCCAATTTATCCTGGGAGTCGAGCATGAAGTGGGAACACAATAGATTGTTTTAAGTTGTATGTATTTTTGAATGCTTTTATATTGTACGCCACCCTGAGCTACCTTTGGCAGGAGGGGCTGGGATAACCAATCTTTAATAAAAAATGATGAGGATGAGGATGAAGGTTGGGCAAGTCATACCTTTGGTAGACCAGATTGTCTTTACAGACCAACGCCATTTCTCCACCCCCACCCCCCGTAAACCCTAAGATGTTGCTGCATTGAGCACCCAGCTGGCATCATCTGGTCCAACACAGGTCCAGAAACCTCAGTCGCCATGTCTTGGTAATGCATACGAGGTCAGCAACCTCATCCTGAACAAAATCATTGGTGGAAGTTATTTTATTAGACAATGACCTCCGATTAAGTAGCATCAGTGTTTGTCCCTATACCAATGGTGGCTTTCCTCCCCCGCCCCCCACCATGCCTCCCCATGCCCAACATGACTACAACTAATTCAGCAGCTGCCCCAGCAACTCCATGCCAAGGAAAACCCTTTTCCCCCAGCTCCAAAAGAAGCCGGTGACATTCCCTGTGCCTGACATCCTGGGGGAATAGTAGGCCAGGGTGGCAGACAGAAACCCCTGACACCCGTACTTCCCCCCCCCCCC
>QEPC01009081.1:252261-288656 GCA_003113815.1 Sphenodon punctatus | reverse complement strand
TAGCCCCCGCTACTTCCGGGTGGGGGGGGAGGGGACAGGACAGCCCACGTGGCTGCCCTCTGCGTTCCCCCCCCTGCCCCCAACTCACGTCTAGTTCTTCTTCTTGTCCCCGCAGGTATCCTGCGGGGACGAAGCAGCGGCGGCGGCGGCCCCAGCGGCGAGCAGCAGGGCAGGTGATGATGGGAGCGGCGGCGGCGGCGGCGACGGCGTGGAGGCAAGCCCCCCCCCGGCACCGGCAGCAAGCAGGTAAGTAGATGGAACAGGTCCCGTGACAGTTCTCTCTCCCTGACGGGGCTTTGTTCCCGGACTCCCAAACTCCTCAGACATTTCCCTTCCTTGGCAACTGCCCTTGCAGCCTCTCCCTGGCCAGTCCTTCCCCCCCTTATATTCCAGCTCTTTCTTTTTGAGATTCCTGGGGGCAGGGAATGCATAACAATACAAAAATATTGGCTGTTGAAGGGATGTACTTTTCTCATTGGGGGGAAGGGCGAATTAGGTAAAGGGGACAATCAAATAATTGGCAAAAATGTTTTAATTTTAGCGACAAAGTATTGACAGAAATACCACTTTCCCTACCTCTGGTTCCTTTGTTGTTCTGAACAGGTAGTCTTAGCTTAAATTTTAAAACACAAACTGTGATTGTCCCTGCGTCAAATACATTTTATGGCAGCATACACAATCCCAAAAGCCTGATCCTCCATTCTCTAATCCGTCAACCCTCTCCGCAAGCACATATTCCTGCTAGAATATTTTAAACATGCTCAAAACAACCCTATTAGTACAGAGAGTCCTTTAATATAAAGAAGTTAAGTGCATTCTATGAACATGACAGATTTAATTAGAATAGCAAGCTACCTTTTTCATTTGTGGAACAGAAATACTTTCACATTAAAATGAAATTACTCTGGAGAGGGAAGATGGCACATTTTCATTACAAACTACAAATGAGATTATTTTGTTTCAAAGGTTAGTTTTGTCCCAGGGTTACTAGAGAAGCGACCATCTTGTGGGAAGTTACTGTGGACCTAGCTAATTTAATGTATAATCTTGCTGAGACTTAAATAGTTGCCTCTAATTGGTTCCCTGCACTGAAAGAGTTAACTTCAGCATTGGGAGACTGAAAAAACCCCAAGAAACCCTGTGAAGTATCCAGAGAAACACAGGAAATGAATAATTTTGTCTAATAAATTCAGTATCATAGAACAATTTAAACTGGTACTTAGCATGCAGCATACACAGGTTAATCCCTTCATGATTATACTTTGGAGTGATAGGAGTTACTGTGGAGACTGATTAATAACTTGTCTTTGTTTTCTCATTCTGCTGAATTGCTGCTAATCCATTACCAATGACAGTTTATAAGGCATTTATTCCCCTTCCTCCTTTCACTGAGACACAGCACCTTTTACATTTCTCCAGATATCATTTCACATTATCTTGCCTGCCTCCTTCCCAAGATCGCTACTGTTCGAAATATATATATATAAATAAAATAAATTTCAGGCTTTGGACTGTTTTATATTAAACGGACCCAGATATTAAAGTGGCATTCTTATATTTTCTGTGGAAGCCCTCCTGAATCACTGAGCGTAGAGAGAGATTGTGTTGACTTGTGCATTGTCTGAACAGACTTGGAGAGCACAGCTGTGCCATTCTGCCACCCCAAGGACTAACAATGCAATAGACTGACCGAGGGATTTATTTTATTTTATTTTATTTAAGGCATGTTGAAAAAAAAAAAAAAAAGAGGCTAAAAACCTCTTTTTAATTTAAATTTTTAATTTAACCCTGTTTTAAATGATTTATATTATTATGATTGTTTTATATTTATATGATTGTATTTTTTACTCTTTTAAAATTGTCAGCCGCCCCGAGCTGTTTTTACAGGAGGGGCGGGGATATAAATTGATAATAAATAAATAAAAACCGAAAACCAAACTTCTATTTCTCCGTAGAGCCAGAGCAATGGCAGAGCAAGCTTCTAATTTAGGTGCGAACGCTTAACAGTAATAGTTAAGTCTTTGTAGCTACTCAGTCCTTTAAGTATTTATTTATTTTATTAAATTTATACCCTGTGTATAAATTTTGTACTGACAAAAGAAAAAAAAGAAAAGAAAAAATGGCGACAACCGTCAACTTCTGAGAGTCGATTTTCAAGCTCTACTTTGAGAGTCGTTCAAGTTTTGTTCATTACAGAGAAACTCGACTCCTGAAGCAGCGGACATAAGCTACTGTCCAGCAGAGCTGAAACCGGTCACAGATTACTTGCAGGGATCATTTGCATTTTCAGACAGCCCTCTGGGTACCCAAATCATCATCCATGGTTGAAATGCATGTCCACATATCCAATTTTTCTGATATCCCATTTCCTTTTTTTTTATTTTGTTTTGTTGTTGGTGTTTCCGGTTGAGCCATTTTGGTCAGCCCGGTATTCTGACTAAGGCATTTTCAGCAATTTGTAAATGTGCAATAGTGCAAATATTGCAGAAATGATGTAAACAAAGTGACGGACATAATTAAAAATTGGGTGTGTGTGTGTGTGTGAAACATTATCCACATGCGCAGCTTTTTCTGAAATGGTGCTGGCAGCCACCCTGAGCCTTAGAGAAGGGCAGCATATAAATAAATAATAAATAATGATTTCAAGGAAGGGCAGTTGGCCTCCGCATGTGGCTGCTCTTTTCCAAAATGGTGGCAACACTGTCAGGGCCATTTTGGAACAGGGAACAGGCACAGAATGATCTAGCGGCCATTTATTAGTTTATTATTATTATTATTAAACAATAATTAATATCCTGCCCCTCCTGCCACAGGCAGCTCGGGGCGGCTCACAGCACCACAAGTCCAACAGTTGTAAAGCTATAAAATTATAAAAACCTATTCCCCCCCCATCCCCCACCCTCTACCCATCTCCCCTGCCAAACGCCTGACGGAGCAGCCAAGTCTTACAGCTTTTACAAAAGGAGGGAAGGTCCGGGCCAGCCGCATCCCCACCGGAAAGAAGTTTGACAGCTTCAGTGCGGCCATCGAGAACGCCCTCCCTTGTGTGGCTCCCCAGAAGACTCACCCCCCTCCATTTGCAGCACATTTTTTGGCCGCTGTAACCGTTCTATGCACGCACTTTTCCAAAATGGCACAGGTAGCGTCACAGCCATTTTGGAACAGGGCAGTCAGTCCGCACAGAGAGCAGCTGCCCTTTTCAAAACTGGCAGCGATGTTGGTGGTACTGTCTTGGAGAAGCTTATTCATCCATGGAATGGCCCTGGTGGCCATTTTGGGCATGCACATGGTGGTTTGTTTGTTTTTTAAATTATTTTTTAAACAAAAAGAGATGAAAGCAAATGACAATCGTTTGCTTGTTCATCCATTTTTGTAGCATTAGTTACTAAAATGAATGGAGCTCTATTTGTTTTAATAACTAAAAAAAACAAAAACAAATTGCACACCCCTACCATTTACTATCTCACAGCAAAGCTTAATTAATTAAACATTCTATTTATGCCTGCAACCACAAAAAACAGGAGTGTCCCATTTCCCTGTATTCAAACCACCTCTCTTTATCCGAGTCTTGAAAACCAACCAAACTACATACAAGTATTCCGGTTTAAAATGGCTGGCCAAGGTGACAACGTCGTACGAAACAGAACTGCTACCTGCGGAGATGCAGAAAGGCGGTATAGCACTGTTTACGGAACGCCTGGTACTGTTCACTCTGCGTGCCCCCCATGCCTTCCACCATCTCCTTATTCAGCTTCATGGGGGGAGGAAGCGGCTTAGGATCACGACCCAAAATGTAACCAAAGTCGATGTGAAAGAGTTTACCTATATTTTAGGGGGAAAAAGGTAGATGCGTCATTTTCTTTTCTTTTCAATCATAATAATAATCATAAATAATAATAAATTTACTTGAATTTAAATACAACAGTGTAAGAATTAGAAGCTAATCCTCAGAAGGCTAAAGATTTACGCAGTAGCCTTTAGCATATACCAAAGGAGGTTTAAATTTATACTAACATTGAGAGTGCCCGTTACTAGTTATCGGATTATGCCTATTTGCGGTGATAAAAGGAGGATAATGCATTGCGAAAAGTAAGTTTTGTTCATTTGTATTGTCAGTTGCTATTAGGTTTGAATTATTTATGAGGCAACTTCACAGAACAGTAGTGTACGCAGCACAGTATATTTTGAAGAACAGGAGACCTTGCTACAGAATCTGCTGATAAATCCCTCCCCTCAACCCCCCATCCCCGTTAGAGAAGCCACTTTATTTTCCCCAGGCTATGAAATATGAAGATTAAAAAGGCTCACTGAGGATTGCACCATTAGATAAGGAAACTTGGACTGAAGATAGGGTTTTGTTGGAGACATCCAAGAGAGACGCATTTTACCAGTCAGCTCATCACCATAAGGATGCTTATGCTTGCAGACAAAAGCAATCACTATTTAATAATGCCATAGCCATTAAATTCTGCATACATAAATTCTGTTCTCGAAAAACCTCTCAAACAATTTGAAGGAAAAAAGCTAGCGAAGTTGCTGCTTTTTCAAGTTCATTTTGGTACTTTCCCTGTTTAAAAGGTAAGCTTTGATATATCCCACTAAGCTACACAATATGTTTAGTTAAGTAGTTTTCCAGGTTCTGCTTTCTGTTCATTTCCTTTCCTGTCACCTTGACGAGTCAAAAAAATGTGTGTATAAAATTGTGACTAATTAGATTTCTTACCCAAGTCTATGTACAGGTAAAAGGTGATAATTAATCTTAGCTTTCTTTGTATGAGCAAATGAAAGGTCTTGCACAAATGTAATTCTAAGACATCAGATTAAGAGATGAAATGGATCAATTTTATTAATGACAACTTTGAATATACAGCTAAGTGCTTACGACTGGAAGAGAAAGAGTAACATTTATACCGCTTAAATCCTGGGAGGCCACTCTGCTGTGCGTTTTGACTTTAAAGATTTGTTGCGTGCCAGCCAACAGTCCTCAGCTCTGAAAGTATCTGGTTACCAGAACAGTTCTGCTGAATCATAGGCATTCCCAAACTAGAGATTAGGAGACGAGGCGGGCCAGGCTCATCCCTTGCTTACACCACCGTAATCCCATTGAGTGCAACAGGCTGGAAAAAATCAGGTCCTAAAGCATCTTTGACAAGTAGAGGCTTGCGTCTGATGTAAGACAAGATCCAGGATATTGGACTACATCAGTGGTTTGCAAACCTTTTTGGACCGCGTCTCTCCACTTGTCTGTAATAGCGGAGGGTCCTTCTCATGGTCCATCATCTCCCACTGCTCTTTTTTCCTCTCCCCCTTTCAGCTCTCCTATAGCTTCACCACTCTCCTCCTTTTATTATTAATTATTATTATTATTATTATTATTATTAACAAACATTTATATAGCGCCAGCAGTGTACCTGGCACTTTACAAAGTAATAAAATAGACACGGTCCCTGCCTCTAGGGCTTACAATCTGAGAGACAGGAGCTGGGGGAGACACATAGGAAGGGGAACAGAGGGAGAGATTACTATTACTCCCTTTAATTCATTCCCCCTTTGCCACCCGACTGGTTTGGAGATTCTGCCTAGCTCAGGGACAGTCCAGAGCAGGGATTCTCAGCCTGGTGCTTGGGAGCACCAAATTGCTCGGGGCGATGAGTGACGTGCTCCCCAAGCCAGCTGTCAGTAGTGCTTGGTTTGAAACAGTCCTTCATCCATTCAAGTCAATTTGAGCTGGGATTAATTATCTCAATTGCCATTAAACTGAATTGCAAAGGGGAGACTTAATCTATGAATCTTTATGCAAATCATTCATGCAAATTAAGCAGTGCTCCCAAGCACCCACTTACGTCACTCCATTGCTCATGACTGGAAAAAGGTTGACAGGGGTAGCGGATGGGGGGAGGATGTGTTTCTCTGTCTCCTTTTTAGGATTGATTTGAATTGTTTTTAACTATTTAAGCCACCCCGAGCTGCCTGCGACAGGAGGGGCGGGGCAATAAGTTTTAAAAACAAATAAATAAACCAACCAACCTCTGGTCCAGAGCTAGGTGTCTGCCAGCTGAGGTCCTTCTCATACCCCCTTCCTCCCTCTCCCCGCAGAACACCTTCCACCCCGCCAGCCCCCAACCCCTCCAGTTTAAGAACCTAGGGACTAGATGGACAACTGGTGTTGGCCACTATGGGCCATTATCACTGTAAAAGCAATAGTTTCATTGCACACTCTGAAAACAACCTGCAGGCAAAACAAGTAACAGATGAAGATTAAATACCCTATTTTGCTCAATTAATGGTAGATTGCTGTGCTGTGAATGAGGTGGTTTAAAAACCAAAACTAGAGGCATGATACAGGCCACATTCTCCCTAATATAAAGAGTCAGCAGAAGTTTTTTTAAAACAAAGGTCTAATCTGGCCAGGTGTTCAGCAGGCCAGGATAGGGTTGGGTGGGAAGGGTACGAGGGGATTGGGGGACGGGT
Organism: Sphenodon punctatus; assembly: GCA_003113815.1. Classification (NCBI taxonomy): domain Eukaryota; kingdom Metazoa; phylum Chordata; class Lepidosauria; order Sphenodontia; family Sphenodontidae; genus Sphenodon; species Sphenodon punctatus. The sequence continues at coordinate 282,185 of QEPC01009081.1, read as the reverse complement.
TGTAGGGGGTTAAGGGAATTTTTAGCTGTTTTCATAGGTTGTAAGCCGCCCTGAACCTCACTGGGAAGGATGGCATAGAAGATTTGAATAAATAAGTAAATAATAAATGTGAAAAGAATAGGATTAGGATATGAGTAAGCAAACCGGTATCCATGCAGTATTGTAATATCTGATATTGCCCCTAGGCCGTTTGCATATTATAAATCAGATGGATAATTCACACAGAACCATTTCAATTCTGGTCTCTGTGTGTGCTTACTGGGTGGGAGAGGGGAGGGATTGCCTACCTCCTGCGGAGAGCTAGGATGGCACAGATCCTTGGCGAGCAGAGACAGCAGCACCTGCCCTGCAGTGTGCGCTAGAAATAGTGCATGGAATTCTGGGACTAGTAGTTTCCACAGAACTCTTGCCCACCAAACCTTGCAAGGGACCCAATGCTAGTAGTGGTGGCAATAGCAGCAGTGGGAATACCAATAAAGAAACAGTAGGATGAGGGCACTCGAGAGGTAGCAAAGAGGTGGGAAGCCAAGTCCCTCCTCTCCCTATCCTGGCCTTAGTCTTCAGAGGCTCAGGTGGCCAGAACAAGTATCAGGAGGGGGTGCGGCAGGGGACACAAAATACAGGTGCACCAGGGCTCACGGCCCCCACCAGACCATCCCATGATCCACGGGGTGAGGACTACTGTTGTAATACACTCCCTTTTCCTCTTTGAACAAGATCTTGCGGGTGGCTCTAAAGAAGCTAAAATTTCCTCCTAATTTTTCTTAATATTTCCCCCTTCTAGTTCTTCCTAACGACTAGATCTGAAGCCATCTGCATTCTCATCTTCCTCTCCTCCCCTCACATATCCACCATCCTATTTCATTACTTCAAATGAAGTGGTACTCCGTCCTTCCTCTCCCATCTCAACTTTTAATGCCCTCCAACATTCACCTTCACATAGAAACCCTTTACCCTAGCTAATTTATTTTTGTATTTAGAGTGCAGGTAAAACACATTTGCTTCATCTTTCAAAGCTTTCACTATTCATACACTTTGACTTTCCGATATGAAATTCTTTCAGAGACCTTTAATCCTAAATGATCTCCCTGGCACACATTTGCAGAGAAAGGGATTTTAACCCTCATACACTGTGTTGGAAAAACAGACGTTAATTGCATCTTGTGATGTTTTTCTACCCCCGTCCTCGGCACAGACATTTCTGGAATGTGTAAACTAACAAAGTGATGCACGTAGGGAAAAATAATCCAAACTCTGCGTACACAGTGCTGGGTACTAAGCGAGGAGTTACCACTCAGGAAAAGGATCTGGGGGTGGTTGTGGACAATATAACGAAATCCACAGCGTAAAGCGCAACAGCAGTCAAGAAAGCAAACAGAACTTTAGCAATTATTCGGAAGGGGATAGAGGAGGTCGCAATAAAACTGAGGTGGTCATAATGCCTCTATACAAATCAATGGTGCGAGCGCACCTCAAATACTGAGTGCAGTTCTGGTCGCGCCATCTCAAAAAAGACATCGCTGAACTAGAAAAGGTACAGAGACGATGATCAAGGGCATGGAAGGGCTCCCGTACGAGGAGAGGCTTGGTAGGTTGAGGTTGTTCAGTTTAGAGAAGAGACGACTGAGCGGAGATATGATAGAGGTCCATAAAATCATGAGTGGTGTGGAACTAATAAACAAGGAGCAGTTATTTACCCTCTCAGCTAGTACTAGAACTAGGGGACAGTCCATATTTACCCTCTCAGCTAGTACTAGAACTAGGGGACACTCCATGAAACTCATGGGTGGCAAGTTTAAAACAAATAAAAGGCAATATTGGGGAACTGAGACTGAGAGGTTGTGACTTGCCCAAGGACACCCAAGACTATGGCCCTTTTTACACGAGAGGCTCCCACGCATGGACACCAATTGTCCACGCGGGGGAGCATCTCATGTAAATGCAGGGGTGCATGCTCCCGCAACCCACACATCTACACCAACCTCCACCCACGAAGCAATTGGCAAGAACGCCAGTTACTTCCTGCATGGGGAAATCAGCGTGCACCCCTTTGCACTGGCGACTCCCCACCGCCCACGCTGCGGCGCGCCCACAGACCACTCCCGCCCATTGAAAAAGGGCCAGAGGCAGGATTTGAACCCTGGCTTTCCAGGTCCAAATCCAGCACCTTATCCACTACCACCCCACTGGCTCTGGAATGTGGGTTTCCATTTCTGGCTATACGAGTCCCTTCCTTTCTGACTTTAGGCAAATCAGTCTCTGCATTAGAGTTTATTATCTCAAGGAAGTGCTGAAAAACAAGTCCATTTGTATCTGAAGTTCTCAGATGCTATGGTGATACATACCTTTGAAAGCTTGTATGTATTTTAAAAAATACACTAATTACTAAATACAAACAGAAAGATTCTAAAAATAAAAGAACAGACCTACTATACTTGCTTTCATGATCTGATAGGTCCCACCAGACATGATCTTACTCTTTCCCCAAAGCAAAAGGGCCTAAGTGCCATGCTGGCCAAGGTCAATGGTCCATTTAGCCCGGCATGCTGTCTCCAAAAGCAGCTGCCCACCTTCATTCGCTTCAGAGGCCCTTTTTGCACAGACACCCCCTCCCCCGCTTGGTGCACGTGCAGTGGGGGAGGGGGGAAGCTACGCACAAATGCTGCGGCGGTGGGTGGGGGATGGGTGTGTGTCTGTGCAAACAGCACAGGCAGTAGGTGGGAGTGCATACACGCTCCCACACACCCACCTCCACCCATCACGGAGCCATCCAGCAAATTGGAGACGGCTCCAGTGGTGGAGGTGGGTGTGAGACCATCAGAACGGGTGCACACCCATCTTCACTCACCGTGGCCACACACCCATTCCCCCTTTCCCCCATGGTCCATTTAAAAAGGGCCCTAAAAGCTATAATAGAGTGATTCATTCTCCCAGCTCCTGACAGCCAAGGTTGTGTCCTGGACAACTTGACTAATACCCAGAGATGATTTAACGTATTTTCCTCCCCCCAACCCAGATACTCAACTTAAGAAAAAGTTTTATTCTGTGGTCTACACTATGTGGGTGTTGGAACCTTTCCCTGGGGAGTCCTTTGCAGTCAAAGGGCTTCCAGTGTGTAGATGTTTGCATGTTCAATGCAGCAGAGAAGATCAGGGCTTAAAGAAACAAAGGAAGAAACAAAGAAAAAGAAATTACCTGTTTTTACCAGATGAGAGATTTAAAAGCATAGCAATGAACTTCTCTGAAAGTCTAAAACATTCCTGAATTAATCTTTGCATAATATATGGCATTCCAAGTATCAGGCACAAAACACTGTATCCATATAGATTATTATATGCACTTCTCCAGCTCCATTGCAGTAGTATCCATATTTATCAAAGCATTATTACTCAACCACAAAACAGGAATCTCACTAGATACCTTATCTGAAGAAAACAGCTGGAGATGTGGTTAACCTTGTAAAGGTACAAATAGAGTGGTTATACCTTCCTGAAAATGGGAACAGGAAAAGCTTTCTTTATGGAATGCGTAAATACGTTTCTTAGCTCCAAAGAGCAGATAAATTTCCAATTTTCCCTGATTTAAGGATTTTGAATCCATCACAAATGCAATCCAAAGTCACTTCCCATGGGCTCAGATTTGGTCTGTTCTCTCATTTACAAATCTAATTTTGAGCAAAGTAGCTTGAGGACTGCAACGCAAGACTATTTTTGTGACCCAATTTCATTGTGGGGGTCACTGAAGAATTTCAACTATACAAGGCGACTGTTCCTGCAAATGTGCATGTGTAAATGACCTCAATGATCTCTAAATCGGCTTTTTAAATAATAAATGAAGTGCAGATGACTTGTCAGTCTCATGTCCAACAAAGACAAGAGGTAGCAGTAAGGGTATTTACCTGTGTGTGTGAAAACTCTCACTCTCGCCAAGAAGTTGATCTATCACAAAGTATCTTAACTTTAGGTGTAATCCTGTCTCCAATGAAATCAAAGGCTCCCCTTTCTTTCATCTTCAGTAAATCAATGTATATCCAATTATGTCTTTATGTCGCAGGCACAGAAAATGAAATTGCCGATTTCCATATTGGTTTGTAGTTTCCACATTTATTTCTCTCAATTTTTATTCCGTCCTATCCCATGGACTCAAGGCAGGTTACAATACATAAAAAATATATTTTAAAAAAACAAACAAAACACTTAAAACCAGTTAAAATCCTCTATCCCATGCTTTGCCAAAATCTATCCCTAACTGCCAAATGCTTGGCCAAAGAGAAATAGGTTTCATTGCCTCCAGAAGATGTGTAAGCTTGGGCTTCAGCCAGCGTGCCCAAACTTGGACATTAAATTCTAGCACTCCAGCTGGAAACAGTCAGATTGCGCTCAGAGCACTTTACAGAATTAAAATAATGCAAGCACAGACTTGGGAATAAATCTGTCAACCTGCTGAATAAAAAGGCAAATTCACAGCTAAGATGTATTTTAAAGTTTCATTAGGTTTACACACTATTGTTTGGCTTTCAAAGAGACAAGGAGGAGCTAGGCAGCTAAATTCTATTTGAAATTCTTCCCTATAACAGGAACTGCTGTGTAAAGGTTAACATTGCCTCCTCTTCCAAAGCTCTGAATCAGGCACTCCATCCCAGAGATGTTCTGCGTACACTGCAGTACTTGGAATGGCCAAAAGCAACTATTAAAAGAGCCCAGTTGCTTGAGGTAGTGAGGTCCTGCTCTGACTTGATGCCATGCTGGTTGGTCTTACTGTACTCTTCAACTGAAACCAGAGAAGGAGGCCATCAACAGCCTGGGCCTTACAACATCTAAAGGACTGCCTCCCTCTTTATGTCCCTTTGTGGCCAAAGGTGCTCTCCTGGAAGTTCCATCACTGCAGAACATTCATATATGAAGGGTGCAAAGGGAGAAATTCTTGGGGACCGTTCTGCAACTTCTGTTCCTTGGGAGGTCCTCCAATTTAGTTGGTCACGCACTTTGACAGGCAGGGTTAGGATTTGGGTTGTATTTTTGTTTTTTAATGGTTTTATCTTTGCATTTTATACATATGCTGTTAACTGCCCTGAGCCTTCTGGGAAGGATGGGATAACAATCCAGCTAAACAAAACAAACCAGTATCTACTGTCCCTTCCAAGCCACTAGGTGAGGGTACCTCTCTTTGCCGAGACTCTACAGTTCAGCTCTAGAATCCATCAACTCTTGGACTGACTGGAAAATGGAGATTCCATCTCCACTTCCCCCACATAGTTGAGGTTCTAGGTAGTTGTCCTTTGATCACTTCACACAACTTTTTTTTTTTGTTGTCACTTGCAGCAATGCGGCAAGTGGCAACATATTGAGTAGCAAGGAGTAGGGAGCGGGAAGGGAGGTTTCATAAGCATTTAATTAGGTGGTGCACATGAAATGCACCGTCTAATGGGTTAGATATTCCAGAATCAATAGAAGACATGTTGGCTCTGTCAGGCGGGGTGTGTGGGTGTGTGTGGGTGTGTGTGGGTGTGTGTGGGTGTGTGTGGGTGTTTGTTTGTAGGGGCTTACAGGGATTTTTTAAAGATGTTTTTACTGGCTGTAAGCCACCCTGAGCCTTAAACGGGAAGGGCAGCATATAAATCTGAACGTATGCATACGGTAAGCGCTTGTAGTCCTGTCCACTTCTTCCTCCACAGATGATATCCAAGACTGCACTGTTCTTGACTAGAAGGCAGCAAAGAACACCCCTACTGCCTGAATCCCTCCCATGTTTTCACGTTGTGGTCGTCATTGGAAGACCGCCAAGTTGCCACTGCCAGGCAACTGGTTCCATTCCAAATTACTATGGCTGTTGGTTAGACAGTCATTAATTGGGGCTAATTAATATGGGATTTGAGCATGCCCAACCTGTGGAAGAGGTTTTACAAAGACAACAGCCAGCAAGTATGGGCTGATAACTACTTGAGAAATGAAAGCTATCTGGGGGACAGGGTGGCCCTTTGTGTGATGAGGCCTGCCAGCACAATAGGGTTAAGGCCAATGCTACTAATTTTGTGCATGTGGCAACCTCTCTCACTTCTATCATCAGCCATTCTGACTCCTTGTTGTCAAACAACAGAAAAAGTAACAAAACTTGAAAGACATTTCATGCAACAAGGAAGCTAAGTTATTTTAAGCATGATTGTCTCAAATGTTAAACCCTATTCTCTTTGGATTTAGTCGATCAAATGTGCCACTACTCAACTTCATGATTAGTAGTTCTTTCCAAGGCAGCAAAGGGCATACTGACTGATGGCATTTAACCATCTCTGGTAACGTATGCATGAGTTTCTAATTCAAGAAGGATGGGCCGATGTTGTTTAAAACTGTACGTTCTGCTGGATGACAAAGTGTCCCATTACACTTTCTGCCATAATGTTTCTGCAATAACTGCCTGATCATGACTTCGGAAGGGAGAAATTAAAATGTATAGGTAGCCATGACAGTGGAAAATGCATCTCTGCTCCGTGAGATGAAAATATCTGCTGCCATGCAAAATGAATATTCTAGCAATGGTGTTATTTTCAAATACTTTGGAAACAGAAACACAATGCTTAAGTGGCATTAGCTGACATACATTGTACATTATAACTTGCAAAGCAAGCATTACTGTGAAAGTATATTAGAAAAGCTTTCAAAGACTAAAATAAAATTAAAAAATAATGATAGTAATTGTGTTTAACCAATAAACAAGGTTCTCGTTCAAGTAGCACCAATTTCCTCTTTCCACTCTTGAAACAATCTAGGGTAGGGGTGGGGAAAACTCCAGCCATGGAACAAATCTGGCCCGTGGCTGGTTTTTATTTGGCTCTATTCCAATCCCTGGATCCAACCCTTGGATCTGGTCCCTACCCTCCAGCACTGAAAGTGAGCTGAGACAAGGGCATGGACTCAAGGATTGGGGAATGGAAACCATCAGTTGCTCATTCCTCTTCCTTTCCCTAGTTTGAGGGCACATTTTAAGCACCTCCTTCCTCCAACTCCTACTCAACCTGCGATTTTCCTGCAGGAGGGAAGGAGTCCCCCAGTCCTGATCTACGGCACTGCAAAAAACCAAAACTATAGAGCTTATTAGTTACTATCACATAAGCCCAACTATTTAAAAAGGTACAGGTCATTCTAAAAAAAGAGAACCATGTTTCTATCTTAAAAATGCTGTAGTGATTATGAAAATTTACCCAGTTTTGTTTCTGTTGTGCACTTGACTGCATGGCTTATAACAGTTTTGTTGCCCTTCCATGCTTAAGTCCACTTACCCTTTCAGAAAGGATCTTCAAGAAGTTAAGCAGGAACAGAAATTATTATTTATTGTATTTTTAATTTAAATTTGTATTCCACCCTTCCCTTAAAAAAAAAAAGGCTCAAAGTTTTTTAAAGAGGTTGGAGATGACACAAAATTAAGAGCTTTGGCCTTAACCACAGGGTGTTTGTTGCTGCCGTGAACCTCTGGGAAGTACGGAACATAAATCTAAATACATAAAAAATAAAGGTCTTATTTTTTTATTTTACTAAAACTATAAAAACACCAAAACTAGTACCAAAAAATCCCTAATACCCCCATCCCTTCTCCCCATAAAACCCACCCAATAGTCTCCCCATTCACCACCCCCCCGTAACACACGTACCCCCCCCCCAAACCACCCCAGTCTCTTATCCCCGTTAACCAAGCCAGAGCACACTAGTCTTGGCTCTACAGCACATCAATGTATATTTCTGATTCAGAATTGGGAATTTATTAATTCAATTTATTTATTTATTTGTTTAATCAAATTTATATCGCACCCCTCCTAAAAACAGCTCGGGGCGGCTAACAATCTCAAAAAATAAAATGAATAATAATAATAATTTAAAATACAATTATAAACATTTTAAAAATATTGATAAAATTACAACAATTAAAACCAGGGTAACACTAAAATAATCAATACAATAAATAAGGGAGGAGGGAGATAACACCCCCCCCCCCCAAAAAGATACCAACTGTTTGTTTTAATGAGATATTCAGCAGAGCAAATTGGCATTGATTTTATTATAGCTTTGTCGCAAGGGTAACATCACATACAAAGAGAACGCGTGATACTGAGCAGAGCTTCCACGGAGCAAGGGGCCTCAGCTGAGTCCAAGCCCTGGACTCTCGCAGAGTCCTCTGCAAGGAACACCACCCGAGCAACACTAGGAGGTTTTCCTAGTGGCCAACACCCTGCCCTTCCCGACTGAAGTTTTTCTAATGGTGCTCAGACTCCTTGCATACAGCACAGTGAAGGAGGAAGCTTTCACAGTGGGCAGAGTTGAGTCGGGCCCGTCGCCTCTTAAAAACCTTCTTGGTGAAGGTTACTGCCAATCTCGGGAAGCTTTACTGGGAGCCAGGATGGTGCTACAGTCTTTGCAGGGGAGCTCGAGGCTGGCCAGGAACGCCTTACGAGGGCCATCGCTTCAGACAACCCCCACCCCGTTGCCCTTAAGGAAGACCTGTAACTGGGACAGGCGACTGGGTCCACCATAGTCCTACCATGCCACTGTGCAACAGGTACCCAACGCTTAGACTGAACCTAACAACGGAACAACCAAGTCCAGCGGGTTGAGCAGCAGCGCTTATTCCACAGGAGCTGATACAAGGACCATTCTTGAAGGAAAGAACCAGCTGCTGTGGAACGTTAGATAATAATGTTTATTTATTTTCAGAATTTATAACCCGCCCCGCCCCCTGCCCAATGACAGTTCAGGGAAGCGAACAATACACAGTAAAAATATAAATACAATACCATAGAAAACAGAAAATAAAAATGCAGAAGTCTCTCATATATAAACAAACGTGATGCAAGACAGATGCTGGAACCCACAGCCCTGTCCTTTATCTCCCCTTCCTGCAAAAGACGGCTTGGGTTGTTCAACTGAATCCAGCTAAAAGGAAAAGGGTGGGGGCAGGGGAAGAATATGGATCCATACCTTTCTCAGAAAGAAAGGAGTCTGCATAAAGCCTTCTTGACACAAGTATTGGACTCCCCAAAGTTAATAGGGATTCTACCGTGGCAAATATAAGGCTATGTAACAAATCTTTGTAGACAGGGCTCATGACAGAAAATTTCAGCAGCTATCAACTTCTGCCCTTACAAAAAATAAATAAATAAATAAAAAAAAACCACCAAGTATTTGCTCACATTTCAGAAGACAGTTTCTCCCTTAAATTGAAACAGTATGCAATTCTGAAGAGTCCTCTTACCAATCAGGAAAACATTAAGGGAGACTGTATCTTCAACAACTCCAGTTTTACTAACGGATGGAACAAACATCCTAGCACAAGGCTGTAATAGTGGAAGATTAGAATCGGGATTTTTTGTGGATACGCACTGCCCTCTGCTGTACTAGTTAGGTTTTTCCAGTGAAAAAAACAAATAAGGTTCCATATTGCCTAGAAACACGGGTAAATTCTAAATGCTGTTTTAACGATAGAAAAAGGAAGTGGGAGAGGGATGAAGGAGGCCACACTTTTCAGTCCAAAAATACCTCCTAATCTACTACTAGCATATGCAGCACTTCAGAGTCACAGATTTTTGGAAACCAATCCCTGCCCAGTGGGCTTACAACGTAAGATGGACAAGGATGAGGGGAACACAGGGAAACACACATATTTCCATTTACAGATGGAGAACTGAGGTGGAGAAGTTGCGACTTGCCTAAGGCCACGCAGGGACTAGGGCAAGATTCAAAACCCTGGTCTCCCAGGTCCAAATCCAGCACCTTATCGACTACATCACACTGGCTCTCATCGTATTCAGAATGAATGGGACCCGATCTGGCCACTCTTGTCCATGTCTTCATCACCTCGAGGCTAGACTACTGCAACGCACTCTATGTGGGGCTTCCCTGGTTTCTGGTTCAGAGGCTGCAGCTAGTGCAGAATGCGGCGGCCCATCTCCTTATGGGGACCGGAAGGCAGGAGCACATAACGCCTGTGCTCCGTACTCTGCACTGGCTGCCTATAGCATACCGAGCCCGATTCAAGGTGCTAGTGTCGATCTCTAAAGCCCTACACGGTCTGGACCGCCTCGCCCTCCGCGCCTCAGAGATCCCTGCGGTCCACCAGGGGTGCCTTTTTGGAGGACCCCCGTGTAAAGCCACAATGGAGAGGGCATTCTCGGTGGCCGGGCCGAGGCTCTGGAATTCCCTCCCGGAGGAAGCCCGTCTGGCCCCAGGTCTGTTGGTGTTTCGGCGAGCCTGCAAGACCTGGCTGTTCGCACAGGCCTTCGGAGGAGAGGGTGGGATTGTATTTTTAAAACATTGTTTTAATGAATTTTATTGTGTGTTTTTATGCTGTAAGCCGCCCCGAGATGCCGTAGGCATGAGGGGGCGGCTAACAAATATTTATAAATAAATAAATATACACACGCCCCACACTTGTATACATTATATACATGCATATCCTACAAACCTAGACCCAGAGATGCAAAGCTCACTGAAATCAGTACGAGCTGCTTGTAAGGGATTTCATGTGAATCAAGATTGCCAGATTCAGCTGTTATCTTGTAAGGAAACTTCTATGAAAACTGCATCCCCAAATGCTATAACAGTTGCATAATATAAAAGGAGACTGAGCATACCTCGCCAAAACAAGCAAACCCATTGAATCCGAACGATCGGACCTGAAAAAAAGGAACCAAACACACACGTCTCCCAACTTCGATGAATTGCCTATTTTGGCAATTCCATTGTTCCTAGCAAAAAACAAATGGAAGAATGCAAATAGACAAAATAAATGAACTGAAACTGCAAAAAATTAAGTTGCTCGCAAATGTTGTTTGGACTGACTTCAACCTGCTCAAAAAAACCCCAACAAAACCTTGTTTCACCTCTAGTTTTTACATGAGTCACGTCCTTTTGGCTATAGGAAGCTTTAATTTTACTTACTACCAGCAGTTCTTACTCTTCCCACCTTATTGTAATTCCACCCTTTTGAACTCTGGATCTCCTCCCTGGGGCTCGGTCTCACCTCCTCCTCCCCTCTCTTTGCCATTGTTTCCAACCACTGTATGTACCTCACTGCTTGGCTCAGCCTCCAGTTCTAACTTCTGACTTGCCTTATGATGGACCCTGCGAGGTCTGAAAGCTTGCGCACCTCCACCAGCTGTAGCTGGTCCAATAAACGATATCGCTGTACTACTTTGTCTCTACTGACTTTAACATTAGACATTATAAAGTGCTAGGTTTATTATTTATTTTGTTACACTTCTATTCCACTCCACTTGCCTCTGGAGACCAAGAGTGGCGTACAACACTAAAATATCACAATAAAATAACACAAATACAAAATATAACAAATACTGGAATAAAATAAATAAATCACACACCCCCATCCCATTCCCCCCTGCCAAAAGCCTGATAGAAGAGCCAGGTCTTACAATTATAGAGGAAGGCCAGAAGATCTGGTCTGAGATAGACGTCCACCGGGAGGGCATTTCATAGCGACAGCGCAGCTGCTGAGAACGCCCTCCTGTCCATCCGGACCCGTCAGTAACGTCAGACCTCCAGGAGGGCTTCCTCAGATGACCGTAAAGGCCACCCCAGGATCGGGGGGGGGGAGGGGGGCATGCTTTCAGATAAGCGGGACCTAGACTGTGTAGGGCGTTGTAGGTCAAAATCACGATCTACTGGAGACCACCATACATTCACACAACAAAGAGAAAAGGGCAATTGTCACTTACCATCAGGGATTGCCCTTAATATATTCACAGGACAGGGATTCATGACACTGGGGTGCGATCACCACCACCACCAGCAAGAGGCAGAGTTGAATTTTGACGGGGAATGCTCAGAGGGAATTGCCCCTCCATTTCCCAGTTGTTCCATAACTATGCCTGAATGAAGACTAGCACAAACCTTAGCCTATCAAAATTTATCCAACTATAACTGAAACTAAGAAACTCCCTCTGACTTATGCTAAAAATACATAACATGATAAAATTATATGCAATTTTTAATTTATGTATTTATTTTCTTCTTTGTCTCATTCTCCCAGCACCAGGCATAGTACCCAAAAACTGGGCGGGATGAATTCCTGCCCTTTGAAGATATTGAGAAAGGCAATTCCTGAAGGTAAGTGGCCCAATTGCCCTTTCTCTCCATCTTCACATGACAGAATTTGGGACACCGGGGACTTACCAAAGCAGTATCCCTTTAGTGTCTAGGGTGGGCTGAATTTCAGATATCTCCAAGCTGCTGTCAGGGTATTACGTTTTGAACCAAGGAGGAGGAATGACTCCAGAACATGCTAGACGACGCGTCTTCCAAAGGCTGCATCAGCAAAGACCAGAAAAAAGAATTGGGTCACTTACCTTGTACGTTCTCTTTCTATCCTGGATACCGGACAGTCCTCCTTAGAGGGCATTCTTCCATCACATCAGCAGGAGGCAGAAACTTTTTTTTCCCCCTGAAACATGCACAGTGGAACGATCCTCCTTGCTTGTCCAATAAGTCCAAAAGATCACCTGAATAACGATACTACTAATTACCAATCAATAAAAATCAAGCCGATTTGAACCAATCTTAACTGTAGGAGATATAACCTATACCTCTCATTATGAAACCTGTTTATTAACTCCCTCAAATTCTGAGGAATTGAACAAATTGTTCTCCTTTCTTTCCTCCCCCCCCCCCTTTAAAAAACGGATACAGTCCACAATTCCCTCCTCAGGCAGTTATCCATGTCCTGTTTGTACCTAGGGTGGACCAGAGGGCTGTCCGGTATCCAAGAAAGAAAATTCACAAGGTAAGTGACCCAATTCTCTCTTCTCCTCCTTTGGAGACATACCAAAGCAGTACTGACACCTTACATCATGGGAGGGCTCAAACAGTACTAATCCAAGACTGCCTGCAATACTCTTCTTGAAAGGCAGCTTCCACTGATTGAAAGGTGTGTAGTTTGTAACATCTCACAAAGATGTGCAATGAGGTCCAGGTGGCCACCTTGCATACTTCTTCATACGAGGCCCTAGCTCGAATAGCAGCCAAAGTTGCCGCTCCACAAACTGAATGTGTCCATACGTTCGCTGGCAGAGCCCTGACCTTCACCTTGTAAGCTTCTGAAATACGCTGGGTCACCCAGAGATCACGGTCTTAGGTTCCTTTTGGCCTTTGTACCCCACCTTGATGTTAACGAACAAGGCTGAGGATTGTCTGAAGGAAGCGGCCCCCTTACTTCAAGGGCCTCCTGACATCGAAACAATGCCACTGGACCTCTTTTGGGTGATTATAGGGAGGACAAAAAGAAAGAAGGACCAATTCTTGCAATCGATGAAAAACTGAGTTTACCTTTGCAATAAAAACCTGATCCAATTTCAGGATCACTGCCTGTTTTTGGAAAATGCGAGTATTTGGCTCAACAGACCGAGCCCACAATTCAGACATCCGTCTGGTCGAGGTAACTGCTACCAAAAGAGCAACCTTTGAAGGACAAAAAATAAAGATATTTTCTTAATGGGTTCGAACGGAGGGCTGGACTTAGGTTTCAAGACTAAATTTAGGTTCCAGGACTGGTATCTATGGATCACAGGGGGAGACAATGCATTTGCCGCTGTAAGAAAGCAACAAATATGCTGATGTCTAGAAACATTAAGACTCCTGGACACTAAAGTAACAGAATCAATGGCAGCTATCTGTCTGGCTAGGATGTAAGGTTTTAACCCTTTGTCTAATCCAACCTGTAGAAATTCTATAATTTCCTGAATTCCCACCTCACTAGAATTACCTGACCTAGAGCCACACCAAACCTGAACACTCTCCAAGTGGATTGATAAATTCCACTTTGGAAGACATGAGAGTTTTGAGAACTGCATCAGAGTAACCCATTCTCTTTAGGGCTTGGCATTCAATTTCCACACCATCAATTTGATGAAGTCCAACCCCTTGTACAGGATTCGGCCCAGACTCAATAAATTTGGAAGCTTTGGTAGTCTTCGAGGCTCTGCTATGCTTAGCTCTGAGACCCATGCTCTCATCGTCCAAAACAGAGTGACTACTATTGCCAATGCCTCTTCCATGTGCAGCTTCACCTGAGTTCTGCCTATGAGGGGAAACGGGGGAAAGGTATACAGGAGCACCTCCATTTCTGGTTGAGCGCATCCGTGGCTATTGCTTCCTTGCGTCTGCTCCTCGACACGTAGATCGGCATCTGTTGGTTTTCTGCTGCCGCAAAGAGATCTATGCGAGGTATGCCGAACTGTTGTGTTATTTGTAGGAATGCTTCCTTGCACAAAGTCCATTCTCCCGGATCTAACTGGAATCTGCTGAGACAATCTGTTGTCACCTTGTCTGAACCTTTTATGTGGCAGGCTTTCAGAGACTGAATGTGAGGCTTTGCCCATAATAGGCGTCTTAACGCTTCCGCGTGGAGCTTTGGATATTTGGATCCGCTGTTCATGTACGCCTTCACGGTTGTGTTGTCTGTGCAGAGCAACACATCACCCCTGGATCTGGTTCGCAAAGTGTTGCAGAGCCAACCTCACTGTTGTTTAGTTCCAGATAGTCAACCAAGCATAAACTCTCTCTTTCCGACCACTGACCTTGGACAATGGAGTTGCCCATGTGAGCCCCCCATCCTGTCAGACTTGCGTCCGTCACTATGGTGATTCAGGTTGGTTCTGTCAGAGGGACCCCTTGTGTGAACCTGTGCCAATGTAACCACCAGGACAGGGAGGGTTTTTACCTTGGTTGGGACTGGGACCCACGGGTCCTGCGGATATCTCCCTCTGCAGAGGTCTCAGCAGCAAATGTAGCTGTCAGAGATGGAATCGGGCCCACTGAAGTTGCTGTGTGCAGGATACCAACAGACACAGATGGGCAACCGCCTTTAACCTTATTCAGTTGGTTGCTCTTAGAGCTGTCACCAGCGTTTGTATCTTTTCCTGCCCGCTGGGAGGAAGTCAGCCAGCGTCTAAGCGGGTATTTACAATAACTTCCAAGCATTCCAGTTGCTAGACTGGTGTTGATTTGCTCTTTTGTCGGTTTATGACACCGTGTAGTTCTAGGTACTCCACAGTTCCGTGCAAGTCTTTTAGTGCCTTGTCCTTGGATGGAGACCTGATTAATAGGTTGTCCAGTTATGGGTGAACGTGTATCCCCTCGAGTCTCAAGTTGGCTACTAGGAGGATCAGCACTTTCGTAAGGATGCCAGGCCAAATGGTAGGGCCCATTATTGCTGATGCTTCTGAGCGTATGCAAAGTGCAGTCACTTTCTGTGTGCCTGACGTATTGGTATATGTAGGTAAGCTTATTTCAGATCCAGGAAGGTCAGGCAATCTCCCTGGGATATGTTTTCACGAATGGACTTTAGGGTCTCCATGGAAAATGTCCTGGTTCTCACCCACCTGTTCAGACATTTCAGGTCCAGGACTGCCCTCCATTCTCCCCATATTTTGAGAACCTGGAATAGAATGGAGTAGTCCCTGCTGCTGTTCCTCTGATGGAAGTTTCTATCGCTCCTATCTCGTAGGGGACTTCTGCCAGCATGGCCTGATGTTTACCTGCTTCGAGGAAGTTGGAGAGGCTATAAAGAAGTTTGGGGGTGCCGTCTTAGTTCTATGGGGTACCCTTGTTCTATGACTTCAAAGACGAGGCATCGGAGGTTGAATTTGCCCATAGAGAAAAGCAGCCTTGGAGTCTGCCCCCTATCCCTGAGGTGGTCACGTGGCAGTCAAGAGTCCTGTTTTGGGTGGCCAGGGCCCCCTAAACATGTTTTGTTCAGGTTGGGGAACTTTCGTTGTCGATGCCATTTTGATATAAATTTCTGCTCTCTGGCGTCAGGGTGGTTGTATCCCCTTGTAAAAGCAGCGGAGTTTGCTGCACGTTTGTATAGGGGACAAAAAGTTTTCCTTTTGGCCCCAAACTACTGAAGAGTCTGCCTTCTTGCTTTGTCAGTAGCATCTGTCAGGAACTTGTCAAGGCATGTGCCGAAAAGCTTGTGGGCCTGGTAAGGCTTTGCTATAGTATGTTCTTCACCACAGAGTCTCCGTTCCAGGACGGGAGCCACAGGTGACGGCTAGCTGGTACAGCTCTGTAGGCCCAAGAGAGCGTGTCTGTGGAGGCATCTGCCATAAAGGCACTGGCTAACAGCATGTGTGAGGTCATAACCTTAGATCTCTCATCAGAGATATTAGGATCCTGTATGTCTTGGAACCAACTTAAAAGGGTTCTGATTACATAGGTGGTGACGGTGGCCATGCATAGCACTGTGGAAGATCCCTCAAAGTCTCGCCTAAGGGCGGATGTGATGCCTTTATCTGTGGCATCTTTTGGAAAGCAATCTCCTTCTGTAGGGAAGACTGTCTACCTCGCCAAAGATGCTTCAGCATTCATCTTGGGGGTTTGGAATAGGGATTTGTTTGCACCCGGAAAAGGAGTACAAAGGATGATAAGGGATCTCCACGGCTCCTTCCACTCAAAGGTTATCAGCTTCCCAAAGGCTTTATCAGGTGGGATGCTTTTATCCCTTCCATGGACCTGGGGGATGTGTGCCCTTGGTTCACTCGCCTCAGATTCTGAGCAGTCATCTTTATTTACTCTCTCTTTTAACTGCACAGTTTTTATGACTTGTCTCATGAGGTCATCCCTATATTGTATAGGGAATTCCCTCTCTTGGTCAGTAGACAGAGAAAAGGCCCGAGACCTGACCTTCCTCCAGGGAATTTTAAGTTTTGGATGGCTGTTTGGAGACGGTTTACTTGTTCAGGCTCCTCTGTGGTCTCCTCCTGTTCCCTGGGTTGTTCAGTGGGCAAGTAGGGTTTTTCCCGTGCCATCTTGTCTTGTGACCGGACTCTGGGCCACAGCGCAGGGTATGGCTGAGTGCTAGCTGCTTGCCCTAGACCTCTAGGCCTCAGCGCGGAAACAGGGTCGTGGTGGTGGCCTGGCTTCAACTACGTGGGCATCGGCATAGGCTGAGCCTGCTCCATGGCCTGCAAGAGAGTTCTTGTGAAGCCGCACTAAATGGTTCCTAAGCTGTGGTACCGGAAGAGGCGGCTATTTTTTCTGATCGACCCAAGTGCTCCTCTAAGAGGAGTGCTCCAAAACTACTGCTGCTGGTCTGGAGACAGAAACTAAACTGGAGAATCAGGGAGGATCACTCCACTGCACATGCTCCAGAAAAACGTTTATCCCTCCTGCTGGTGTGATGGAAGAACAATCCCAAAAGGAGGTCTGGCCAGTATCCAAGAGGAGAATGTCAATCCTGTAATGTTTGGTAAATGTGTAAAGGCTGGACCACGTAGCAGCCTTACAGATCTCACTATAGGGAGCGCTGGATCTGAAGGCCCAGTATGCTACCTCCCCACCTAGTGGAATCCTTAAGAGCCCTTTGGCCCCTCCCCAAAATCAGTCTCCTGACCTGAGCAGTCCTATTTAGGTAAAGTGCCCTATGCATGACTAATGTGTGCCAGCACCAATCTTGATGGTGCTGGGGTCTAGAACAAAAGGGAGGACATTCCGCTTGTTCCCTATGGAACGCCGAGTTCACCTTCGGAATGAAGGACAGCTCCCGTCTGAGGACCACCTATTCTCTTTTGAAAACGCATGCGGAAGGCTTGCTGGATAAGGCTCCTAACTCCGATACCCTCATGGCGGAGGCGATGGCAATGAGGAAAGTCATGTTAAGGGAAAGGAAACAGAAGGGAACCTTCCTAAGAGGTTTGGCCATAGGTCTGGTGAGGGCCTGAAAAAGTACATTTAATTTCCAGGTAGGAAATCTATGAGCCACTGGGGGCGAGGTCAAATAGGCTCCTCTCAGGAATCTGCGGATATGGTGGGGTTTAGAATCTGACAACCCTTGCACTACCCCTAGTATGCTTTCTAAGGCAGAGACCTGCTTAGACAGGGTACTGGGCCTAAGCTCCTTGTCTAGACCCTCTTGTAGGAATTGTAAGATGTCCCTTATCCTAGCCCTCTGAGGGGCAATGCTAATCCTAACACACCATTGAACAAAATCTGTCAAGTGCACTGGTGCTTCACTGCCATAAGCGTTTGCAGCACCGCCTTGGAGTAGCCCAGTTTTCTTAAGGCTGTCCTTTCAAAAGCCAGACTGTCAACTGCAGGAACTCAAGGTTCTTGTATCATAGAGGCCCCTGGGATAGGAGATCTTGTGCTGACCTCAAACAGAGTGCCCATCTGCTGAAATGGCTCCCGGCTGGAGCGGCAAGAACTACTTGGCTGAAAGGCTGGATGTCAGCCCCTGGTACTAGCTAACTGCCCGGGCTGGAGATTAAGGCAGTGCAGCATACGGAATGATTCGCTGCCAGGGTGTGCAGGACACATGCTCTCTACCTCCTATCAGCTCAGAGGCAAAAATCCAACTGGGAAATGGAAGTTCAATCCTCTTTGAGTATGCCCAGTCAAGATTCAACTCTGCCTCCTGCTGGTAGTGGTGGTGATCACTCCTCAGTGCCCTGTATCCCTGTCCTGTGAAGGAGGAGAAGAAACAGTCCACCTTTGTGTTCATGCCGCTAATGTTCTCTCCAAAAGGCCATTATTTACACACGTATGGAGAAGAAGGGAAGTATAAATCCAAACACTAGGACAGTCTTTGTGGAAGAATTTAGGTCTACCTTTCCTCTTGACTAGTGCTATACAAGAGGGAATTGTGCATTTAAAAGTTTAAGCCCCTCCTGTTCCAGCACCACTTCCTTGACATCATCCTTCACTCTGTTCAGCCGACAACCTTACAGATTCTTTTTCAGCTAAGCCAGAGGTTCTCTCTGCAACGCCAGAGTTTTGAAATAAAATTAGTTAAGATGAGAGACACCTTGGTCAGTTATCTCACATGATAGGGAACAGTTGCCAGAAGATATCTTTACTGAAGTTCAAGAACCAAAAGTAACATACTGGAATAATCATTAACTTGAAAAGTCGTTTGGACTCTGGAAACTAAGACACTTGATTATTCTAAACTGTGTGTATGATTATCTTAAATTACGCAAAGTTTCAATTCCAGAGTAAGATCTGAACTTTAGCAGAAACGAAACGGAATGGCAGGAATAGCGGCAACTGGGTTTATTTTCCAAAGCTCTTCCCTTCAATGTATCAGCCAGTCTGAGGTAATAGAAACCAAAAGAAATTCAAACTCTACAGACAATTTTATTATGACACTAAGTGGATTTAAAGAAAAATCCAGGTTGAAAGATGCTATACAATTAGGAAAAATAAACTTGACACTAAGGAGGTTAGATATAGTTTGCAAGTACATGCATCCAATGTGATGCTCTTGTGGTAGTCAAATATTTGACTCCCAAGAGACTAGACACAGTTCGTCTTCGGTCTGGCTTTGTATGTGTGCATATCTATCCATCTATCTATATATAATTCACACATTATTATAAAGTCAATATGCACACATGCAAAGTCAGTAGTGTACACACACACACCTCAAATATTCTCAGTATTAAGTTTATTTTTCCTGAGAGGATGTGCGCGTGTATATGTATTCAGACACACACACACATACACAACTGTATCTAATCTCTTTGCTATTCAAACAGGGGACATAACATCTTACTGTCGGGAGCTGGGAGTGAAACACAGGGAATGGATGCTGGGCATCCAAACCATCAGAGACTGGATGCTGGGCTCAATGGACCATTGGTCTGACCCTGTGTAGCACTACTTATATTTTTATGTTCAAATATTTGACCACCACATTGGATGCATGAACTTGCAAAACCTATCTTCACAATCCCTTGAAGCTACTCTCAACTACCTAGAACTTAAAGGGAAAAAAAGCAGCTCACTTTTCAGGGACAAATTTTCAGTACATGACTTCTGGCCAAGCGTGACCGCTATGGAGAATTTAGGGACAAGTTACTCAAGCTGGTTCTGAATGTGAGAAACATTCTTTATAAAAAATAAGCCCTTGAAAACCATACTTGGCAGTATTGCAAGATGAAGGGAAAACTGTTGCAATTTGGTTTGGAAATAACCCTTAATTGTAAGGGGTGTTTTCAGGATGTGGGGGGAAGGAATGGGAAGGTCCAAATCATGAATCTATGACATCAGTTCATTCTTCATGCTCGAGTCCTCATCAATACACCTCCCCCTCCCCAATCACTCACAGTGCCCAAGGGTAGGGACTGGGTGAATGAGCCAGATCCAGGAACTGGAAAGGGGCCAAATACACAGGACAAGCAGCAACTAGATTTGGCCTTACAGGCCGCAGGTTTCTCACCCCTGATCTACAGTAACGTAGACAAAGGGCATGCAACACAGATGCCAAATGCACATGAGAGAGAGTGGGGGGGAAGGACTGGATTGTCATCCGTATCTCCCATCACTGAAATCACGGCAAGTACGAGCTAACCATGTAAAAAAAACACAAAAAAACAACCCATACATGAGCGGGACTTCATGCGATTCCCCCTGCCGTGATTTCAGCTCACTGCAGTTACCGTTTCGTGGCCGGCAAGATTAGGAGGGAGACGTGAAGGAGGAAGAAAGTAGAAATGATAAGCCAACAGCAAGCCCAGTCTAACTTAATCTCTACTCCACTGCAACGCTCTGTACGTTGAAATTGGAAACAGGGTACATTCACACAAAAGTCTTCTCCTGGGTGGACTCTTTGTTATGGGAGTTTGTATTCCTGAATTTTAATTGTTCCCATATTCTCTCCCCCCAAAAGTTCCCTCCTGCAACATAATTTAACCTGGGTTCTGGCCAGGCCAATAAAAGGTGTCCCATCATTATGTTGGGTTTTTTGGTTTTAATTTTTTTAAAAATACATTGTCCCCACCAGGCAGGCAGTGAGGATTCCTCCCCTGAGGGAGAAATCACCTCTATTACCATGCACAACAATTAAGGCTGATCAATGTGCCGACAAATCCCTCCAAACACTGGAAATGCAGAAGAATTGATTTGGCCTGTCAAACTTCTCTTTTCCAGTTTATCTTTTTATACTTCTCTTATATACTCTCTTATTTATACTTCTCTTATACTTTTCTCTTACCCCTGGTACAGCCTGTGACATAAGCCTTGCACAGGTTCACCAACTGGGGGAGGGGGAAAGGGAGTACTTTCTGTCATGCTAATCATCATCTTGTAGGGACGCACCTTTAGACTCGCCACAGAGCAGTGAAATGTGAACTGGGTCCCACACATTGCTAAAAGTGTCATCCAGCTTTGGTATTCACCAATTTTAAAATGGTTAAGGTTACAAGATACAGAAGTTATGTTTAATACAGACCTTAATCCTTAACTCAAAGATTTGGGATCAATGAGAATCTTAGGAATTCATTCCAAACAAAACGCCTAGGAATTATTCGTAAAGGAACAGAGAATAAAACGGAGAATTTCCCGATATAAATCTATGGTGCGACCACACCTTGAATATTGTGTGCAGTTCTAGTCCCACATTTAAAAAAAATATATAGCTGAAATAGGAAAGGTATAGAGAAGGGCAAGAAAAATGATAAGAGGTATGGAATGTCTCCCCAATGAAGTGAGGCTGGATAGGCTGGGGCTCTTCAGCTTGGAGAAGAGACAACAGAGGGTTATGATAGAAGTTTATAAAATCATGAGTGGTGTGGAACAAGTTAATAGGGAATGGTTATTTATTTATTAATTTTATTTATTTAAAGCATTTTCTACCCCGCCCCTCCTGCCACAGGCAGCTCGGGGCCGCTTACAAACACTGAAAACAATAATTAAAACATTAAGGGGGGTGGGGAAATCACATTGCCACCCGACCATTCCCAACCATTACCCATCTCCCCCACCAAACGCCTAGCGGAATAGCCAGGTCTTACAACTTCTCTGAAAAGAGGGAAGATCCGGGGCCAGCCGGGCCTCTACCGGAAGGGAGTTCCACAGCCGTGGTGCAGCCACCAAGAATGCCCTCCCCTGTGTGGCCCCCCAAAGAAACCAGGTGACCTCGAGCAGGACACCCCTAGATGACCGCAGGGGGCGATCCAGGACCCTAGGAGTGAAGCGATCTCGCAGATAGGCATGGCCCAGGCAGTTTAGGGTTTTATACGCCCTTGAACCGGAACTGGAAAACCACCGGCAGCCAGTGCAAACAATAGGTAGCAAACAATGGGTAGCCCCATGTATAGCGTGTTACTATAGTCCAACCTAGAGGTGATGAAAGCATGGATGACAGTGGCCAGGTCCGAATCTGAAACAAACGGCTGGAACCGTCACACCAGATGTAATTGGCAGAAAGCACTCCTCGCCACAGCCTCCATCTGGAGATCCAGGCGCAGCTGCGCGTCGAGGAACACCCCCAGACTCCAGACCTGAGAGGCCAATGAGGGGCAGATCCCATCAATAAACGGGGGCCATCAACTCCATCACCTTACCCACTAACATCACCTCTGTTTTGTCAGGATTCAGTTTCAGTCGATTAGTCCTCGTCCAGTCCCCCACAGCCGCCAAACACCGAGTAAGCACCAAAACTGCCAGACCTGGGTCTGTTGAAAAAGAGCAGTTGGGTGTCATCAGCCTATTGATGACACCGCACACCGCACCTCCTAATCACCTCACCGAGCGGCTGCATACACACGTTGAACAGGAGAGGAGACAAAACAGAACCCAGCAGGACTCCACATGAGAGGTCTCGTATGATGAAAAATAATCCCCGAGCACCACCCGCTGGGTTCTTCTGGTGAGGAAAGAGGGGAATCATTCAAAAACAGTCCCGTCCACCCCTGTAGTGTCCCGGGGTGATCAATACCTCATGATCAACAGTGTCAAACGCAGCCGACAGATCTAACAATATCAACAGAGTCAGATGACCCTGATTCAATTCCGGGCGCAGGTCATCTAACAAGAGCAGTCTCGGTGCCATGCCCCAGACAGAAGCCCGACAGAGGGATCAAGGAAACCAATGTGATCAAGATGCTCCTACAGCTGCCTAGCCACTACACTTTCAATAACCTTCCCTAAAAAGGGAAGGTTAGAGACAGGCCGATAGCTGGCAGGGGAGTCAAGGTCAAGCAATGGTTTCTTGAGCAGAGGCCGCACCACCGCCTCCTTGAGACAGCCTGGCACTCTGCCCTCTGTCAGGGAGGTATCAACCACCCCGGCGGCCAGCAATGGCCCCATTGTCTCCTAGCAGGACTTAACCAGTCAGGATGGGCAAGGATCTAACCGCCCCAAGAACATCCACAGTCTCAGCGGGTGTCACCGACTGAAACTGATCCTACAAAACCTGACATAATTGGCGATTCCATAACCTCTGGTTCCACTAATGTAATAAGTGTGGCGTTGAAGTGATAGTAAATACGAGCGATTTTATCTACAAAATAATCCACAAACATGTCACAGTGAGCAGTAGATGACTCCACTCCAAGGCTGAGGAAGGCTGAACCGACCAGCCCCCGCACAACCCGGAAAAACTCAGCTGGACGGGATTTTGTGGACGCTACGAGAGCAGCAAAAAAAATCCCTCTTTTCTGCCCACGTAGCCACAGCTAGACTCAAACTGGCTCTATGCATCAGTCTGTCTGCTTCAGCACGCGACGACGCCACCATCACTCCAACTGCTGCCCATCCTGCTTCAGCAACCGCAGCTTGTCAGAAAACCAAGGAGGCCTGTGGAGCTGTCGTCTGGGCAGCAGACACCTAGGAGTCGCCTGATCAAAGGCCTCAGTCAGCAAGGTGTTCCACAGCACAATGAGGTCATCGATGAGACGATCGTCAAGGACAGAGGGTATCTCTCCCAGAGCATTCCAGAACCACTTCGGTTCCATCATCCACCATCTGAATCGGTTCAGCACCTTTGTGAAGGCAGACATGTGCCAGGAGTGACGTCTGCCCTCGGAATAGCAGTAGGGGATACTCCATGAAACTAACCGGTAACAGATTTAAAACAAATAAAAGAATGTATTTTTTCCTACTTAGCACACAATTAAATTGTGGAATTCGTTGCCAGAAGATGTGGCCAGGGCCAGTAGTTTAAGGGTTTTAAGAAAGGGTTCAACAAATTCCTGGAGTATAGGTCCATTAGCAGCTATTAACTGGGTACATTTGGGGAACGTAACGTCTTACTAATCGGGAGCTGGGAGTGAACAACAGGGCATGGACTGAAAAGATTCTTGAAGAATAGGTCCTTTAATGGCTATTAATGGAATAGGTCCATTAATGGCTCCCAAGTAGGTTTTGGGAGCGTAACCTCTTACTGTTGGGGCTGGAACAGGGAATGGATTGCCCATTGTAGCCTGTTGGGTACTTCTCCCAAAAGAAAGATTGTCCATGGTCGGAAACCGGAGGCTAGGTTCGATGGACAATTGGTCTGATCCAGTATGGCATGACTTACGTTCTTATAAGTAAGCTTGTTTTGAATGTGTGTCATGATTTTCGGAAATTACTTTGGATTCCTGTGAAAATGTTTAATGTTTTTACACTACAACAAGGGGGGGGAGAACTAATTTTGGGCCAAAACTAATGCACTAGGCAGGAATGAACAGGATTCTCTTCACGCAATAATCAAGATTAGGACTAATATCAATATAATTAACTAGCACTAATAAACATTTTCAAACTTGTACTGTATTTGGAATGCAGTCGAGTGTATAATAGCCACTAAATCTGTCTGCATAATGCCTTTTTATAGCAGGCATGCAATTAATAGATCTTGAAATTGCTCTGAGATAGTGTGTGTGAAAAAGCCTATGAAATGCCAACATAACAACCTAATGAAAAGTTAAATTATTTTTATAAGAAACAATTAGGATTTTTGGAAATGGTATTACTTTTTAATCTCCCATTAATTCTATCACATTAGGTTTTTTCTAAATTCCTTGCAGTTAGAACGGAGAGGGAAAATAGCTTGACTGCTTACCAACAACGCTCAAATTGCCAGTATCAAATTCTCTGACTCTGGGACAAAATTAATCTGAAAAGCAGTCAGGAAGGCAATTCAATTATTTTAAGTACATGGATTTTCACAAGATGCACTTTACACAAGAAGTTCCATACTGGATCAGACCGATGGTCCATCAAACCCAGCACCCCCCTCCTACCGTGGCCAAGTACGGTAGCTTGAGAGAAGAACAAGTACAGGTCATGCAGGTGTGACCCATCTCCTGCTAACCACTCCCAACTACCAGTAGCCAGTGGTTTAAGCCCAAACTAGTAAGCATGTATGACTCTATCCTCTAATAATTTAACTAGTTTCTGTTTGAAACTAATTATGCTAACACGAGCATAATTCGTGGAGCAGCCAGTGGAGACTGAAGACCCAGGGCCCGCCAGCTGGTGTCCAAGGAGAGCTGTGGCTAAGACAGGCTGCAGAGAGCAGAACCCCGGTGGTGCAGCGAGAAGGGGACGTGTGAGACCACGGAAAAATTAACCCCAATGCCTGTAAATATCCCTCAATAAGCCGTTCTAAGCACTACATACCTTGTGGCCGCTTTGTCATTACAGGGGGGCAATTGAGGTGGGGAGGGGAGGAGGAGACATACACATGTTCTGGGGTCAGCCCTTCCCGGTGCTGCATGCCTGGAAAAGAGCTGCTATGCTGCAAAGGGAACCCTTGGGGCAACGTATAGTAGGATCTGCAATGGTCCCAGAGGCCATGGTGGTGGGTAAAGCAGNCTGCTATGCTGCAAAGGGAACCCTTGGGGCAACGTATAGTAGGATCTGCAATGGTCCCAGAGGCCATGGTGGTGGGTAAAGCATGACCACAGCACACTGCCATTAGCAGTCCCCACACCGTGTGACAGGTGGTATAGAGCGATGAGTTCAAGATCGGTTTCAAGGGTGGTACAATAGTTTTATTGTGCATAGGTCAAACAAGCAAGGGCATCGTGGAGGGAGAGGGGCTCCTATACCCTAGGGGTGGTTCGTAGCCTGCATGGCAGCGATGTGTCTGGTAAGGGCCTGTCCTCCTCTGATATCCTCCTGAAGCCCCCTCCCCGACATGCTGGTACAGGGGCACAGGATCAGGTCTGTGTGCAGGGGGCGGGCTGTCCAAGGCTACCCCATCAGTCTCACATATATTGTGCAGAACACAGGCCGCATGTACAAGAATGGGGGTGTGCTGCAGATCAAATTGACTTGTTTAGCAGGAGGTGCCACCTCATCTTGAGCTGGCCGAAAGTCCGCTCCACAACACACCTCGCCAACGGCAGGCGCTCGTTGAAGAGCACCTGCTGAGCAGTGCGGAAAACAGGATAGGATCGCATGAGCCAAGAGGTTAGCGGGTATGCAAGGTCCCCGATAATGACAGGAGCCATGGAAACACCCTCAATGTGGGGAAACATCTTAGGTGCGATCTCCCCATCAAACATTCTGACAAAGAAGGGGGATGAGCGCAGGATTTGGGCACTGTGTACACATCAATGAAGAGGCAACTGTCATCCACGACAGCGTGGAGATTCAAAGAGAACGTCTGCTTCCTATTCTGATAGTCAGTCTTGGCATTAGGGGGCCGGAACATGGGAATATGGGTACTGTCAATCGCCCCTATGCACTGGGGGAAAGCCCATAGCCTTGAACCCGCCCATCACTACATCCGGGTCCTGTAGCTGTATCACTCATTCTATGAGATCCACTATCAGGTCGCACACATCGTGGAGCGCCCTGCTCACTGTCGTGCCCCCCACACTGAACTGCTCTCCCACGCTCCTAGAGGAATCTGGTGTGGCTAGTCGCCACATAGCCATCGCCATCTGCATCCCTGGAGACAGTGAGAAGCTCATATTGGTCACGTTGCGGCAAAGGTGGGGGCCAATGATCTCACATAGGCGGGTCAGTAGTGAACGGTTCATCCTGAAGTGATCAGTCCACTCGTCGTCCGTCTAGGTCGCCAACATGTTGTCCCACCATTTGTTGGCCCTTGATTGCGTCCAGTTCATTCAGTGTGTCGGTAGGGTCACACAGCGGCCATAGAGGTTGACGGGCCACCTAACGAGGAAGACGTGCTGATCTACTGCTATGCCCGCCACCAATTCACGCCTGGCCTGCAGTCTGTGCGCCCAGCTCAAGCTCGCCACACGTCTCTGGTTTGCTAACCTCTTGCGCCATGCAACACGTGTGAACCAAGGGATGAATGGGCTGAGGAGATCAGCCATCTGCTCGAACACCTGGTCCAGGATCCAGAAGCAGATGCCCAGAACTTGTAGTAGGGCGGCGCGCCCACTTGGGATGTCAGCATCCGGCATAGCAAATCCACCACCGCGTTGGATCACCGTGCACCACTTAACTCACTATGTGTCCTTGCCCCAGCCCTCAACCCACCAATTCACCCTGTGCACTGATACCCTGTCCCTGCTGATCACCCTGTCCTGCACCTGCACTCCCACACCCCTTCAACAACAGTCAATATTCCACAAATGCTGCTACCCGTTCACACACGCCCCTACTGTCACGCACGCTCAAGCTCACCTCATACACCCTCCCTCTGCTCACGCTCTCGCTCACGGACCGCACTCCGCTCAGCTCCACTCCGCTCCAACCTCTCACACAACGCACACTGCTGTAGCAGAGCCGCCCCCTACTTAAAGCCGCCCGGTCAGGCGCTGTGGCTATGCGTGTGGTTCAGCAGGATGGGTGCAGCTCCCCCACCTGATCGGGTTCACCCTGATCAGTTGCATGTTCATGGGGCCACACAAGTCTGTCATTCTGGTACAGCAACCTTGGTTAGATGGTTATGTACCATTGGTAAGGCCCCTTGAGGGCTGTCAGCAGCACAATACCCTGGGGCCCTTTGCCCACCACCACAGAGGGGAGGGGGTGTGCTGGGCCCCAGCGGCCCCCCTAACGCTGTATATGTAGTTGACCGGTGGGCCCCTGGACAGCTGTGAGCCGTGCTATCAGGGCGGTTCTACCACGGCATCTCAGTCCACAGGCCCCAGCCCATGTCTCGTCTCTGTGTCTCCAATCAGGCTGGAACGTGTCCGCCCTATGTGTGGGTTGCGGTTTTCCAGGGTCAAGGAGCAGGACCGCTATCAGCTCTGCAAGGCCACGCTGCGGTTAGCTGTCAGCCTCGCCTCTATCCCAGCACATTCCCTTCAGTGCACTGTCTTCATCGGTTGCTCCAGATCACCCTGCCTTTCAGCGGACCATGTCGGGCCGTGTAACCGACCATGTCACTGATGGCCGGGCCGGGCGATTGGCCGGTGTGTGCCACCATGCTCCTGGGAACCCTGTGGCAAAGCAGCGATGTACAGATGTTGGTGAGCTACCCTCTTTCCGTTGGTGATGGCTTCAACCTCCTGTTCCATTACATGTGGCTGTTGGGCCACCCTTTTGGTGGAATGGAATGCCAGCAGCGTGCAACGGAACTCCGATTCATGCCCCTCCGCCAACTGCATCCGTCACACCCGAACGCCATTGTAGTGCCTTAGGAAGCATGGGAGCTCAGAGCTGCTCGCCAGGTGGCAAGTCATCGCAACTTTAATTTGGCCCTTCAGCAGTTGTTTAACTGCTACCCGTTCTACCTCCCTAACCCTCTGGTTCCCTCCCCCCCCCGCCCACCCCTCCGGACGGCTGTGCGCGCTGCCCGGGGCTTTGCCACGGTGTCATCCAGTGAACAGCTCGAGCTTCCTATTGGTCCATCCACTATGCTGTGCTGTCTCCCTGGGGTGTGTAGCCACGGGCTCCCCCTATCAGTTCCCCATAGCATTCCCTAGCAATCATGGACGGGCGACGTGGAGGCCACGCTCCTGACTGTAAGTTCAGGCGGCTTGCGGGCCACTTCCCACCTGCACGGCCACCCCTGACGGAGCTCCCCATGGGGCGATGGCTGGGTGGCCCAGGGGGTGGGATCTAGTGTGCTTGGACCGGGTTATGGCTGGCACCTCCCCACCCCCCCAGTTGCCAGCTCCCCATGTGTACCTCTCGCTTTCTCCTTCCTTCCAGCCTCGATGATAGTCTTCCTGACTGTCCTGCGCCTTGGGGAGATGGCTGGACAGCTCCAGAGGGTGGCATTGGAGCTCCGGGTAGGGGCCCAGGTGTACCAGGCGATACGCAAGTTGCCCTGTTTAGTTGCCCCCTCCCCCTTTCGGTGTGGGGATCCGTGGTTGCAGAGGCCTGCGGTCTGTTATACTGGTGCCCTCCCTCTCCCTCTAGTGTAGGCGCTGATTAACGAGTGGACCAGGAGGAGGTGGTGCAACTCCTGCTCCATTTGCTGCAGCAGGTGCACCAATGGGACCACGACCAGGCGGATCGCTGGCACAGGGTCGCCATCCCTACTGAAGCTGCAGCTCCTGCCCGCCATCCCTCTCCATTTGAGCTCCTAGCGCTTGTTGCGCTGTACGGTTCATTAATAAAGGTTGATGTTTGTTTCCCTTGTGTTTGTGTCCTCCTTCCCTGGGGTGTGTCCCTCTGTCTGTGCCCTGTTGGGTTTCCCTGCTGTGGTTGCCTGCCTGGTGGTGTTGCTGTTGGCGAGTTGCATGGGTCTGCTCCTTATCACTGGATCCCCTATGGTCTGGCACCTTGTTTCCTTGTTCTTATTGCTTTATCCCCTCATGTGTTGGTGCTGTAACGGTTTCCCCTGCCCCCATCCTGTTCATCGCACCCGCCCATCCCTTGTGTCCCTCGGGCCATGGGGGTATGGTTGCCCATCCTCCTGGGTCGTGACCTAGCTGGTTCTGCCCCCCCTCCCTTCCCTGTTGTGTTGTTGGTCTCCCCCTGTGCCGCTTGCACCCTGGCTGGTGCTTTGTTGCCAGCTGGTACTTTGCGGCCACTTCCTTTGTGTTTGGGGCCGCCTCTCAGTCCCTGGTTCCTGTCTGCTAAGTGGGCTTTGGCGCCTGGCCCTGTTTCCCCATCGGTCTTATTCCTGGCTCAGTGTTGTGTTGCCTGGGGTTTTCTGTGTGTGTCTTGGTATGCGCCCCATCTGTTTCAGGCCCTGCCTGTTCTTGTCGGTGACCTTGCTTGTTCCTGGATCCCCTCCCCCAGCGCTCGCGTTACATCCTGTGTTTCCCTGTGTTCCAGTGCGCA
>QEPC01009081.1:236620-250647 GCA_003113815.1 Sphenodon punctatus | reverse complement strand
CGCTTACTCTTTTTTTAAACAAAAAGCCAGGCTGGGCAGGGTGGGTGGGGGGTGTCCCCCCTTCCACCCGCGCAGCCTGGACTCGGGGAGGGTTTTTTTTAAAAAAACTTTTTGGCTGGGGCTTTAAATTTTTTTACATTGCAGCCATTTTTAAATGGCTGCAATGTAAAAAA
The DNA here is from genome assembly GCA_003113815.1 of Sphenodon punctatus. Lineage (NCBI taxonomy): Eukaryota > Metazoa > Chordata > Lepidosauria > Sphenodontia > Sphenodontidae > Sphenodon > Sphenodon punctatus. The sequence goes on along the minus strand of QEPC01009081.1, from coordinate 250,474 downwards.
AACCGGTACCCAGAAATCCGGTACCGGGTCCGGATTACCGGGCCGAATCCGATAATGCCGGTACGCCCGATACCGGCATTATCGGATACCGGATTCTACCGGTTTCCCACCCCTAATAGATACCACCTTCCAGGAGTTCCTTTATTCCTAGTGACTTGGTAAAAGAACTAGCTACCATTCCTCTTTTCAGAAACTTCAGAAGCTATCTTAGTCCTGCCTTTTGTTCCGCAAGGCACTGCTTAATTCTATAACAGTTTCTCAAAAGATACAAAAACAATGCTTCTTTAGAAAATAAGAAGAATGCAATTTAGTTGCATGCCTCCTATATGTAGGCCAAATAAGAGATTATTCCATTATCAAAAAACCTCTGGTTTACAAGAAGAGTTAAGGCTATTGCAAATTCAATCATGCACTAAGCAGCATGGAAATTGTAAGTTAAGGCTCCCACCTTAAATTCCGTGCCATGTTAGCAGTAAAGACATTGGACAGTCTCATAGTGTGCTCACTTACAACTTTGGCTCCATGCACCCACACTTTGCCTTCATCTTTCAGCCCCAACGCTCTTCCTCTTTGCAGGTTGGGGGCAACACTGAAGCTGGGGACAGGAGGGCATGAGCTGGCCCATCACCCCCTCAGTTTCCTCTTTAAGACAGAACTTAGGAGTTCTGGCTCCCATCCCTTCTCCCCCCTCTAATCTACTTGGTCCCAGCCCCGGAACAGAGAACTCAGGACTCCTGGATTCCAGCCTCTCCACCCCACTCTAATCCAGTAGGCTGCACTCCCTTCACAGGCAACACAATAGTCCTAGTTTCAAGCCTGTTCTTGTCCCTCATGCTCTCAACCTTGCAACAACCACCCAGAAGTCCTGGGTCCAAGTCACCCCTCTAACCCTGTAGCTCCCACTGCCCTCACAGAGAACTCAAAAGTCCTGGGAAATATATTGATCTGTATGTGTCATATGGAACAGAAGTGTGTGTGTACGGAATGACAAAAAACAAACAAAAACACCACCACAGGAAAGAGGAAATGGAATAACAGGGAGGGAGGCTATTGGGAGTCAAAGGATAGGGAGTCTGCTATCGTAAGTGGGTAAAATAATAGGACTTCTTCCTCAGATATCTCATCAGTCTTCCAAATCGTTTATTTTACTCAGAACCTTATTATTGTAACGATTTCTAATTTCTCCTGTCATTCCACCCACTTACTTAATCCTGCACACTCTTAATATTTTTCCGTCATTCCAACCATTCCACTTACTGCATCTGGCAACTTCCTCATCATTTCACAACCTCTTGCCTTCCCCTATGTATTCCCAAAGATGCAACTGTGTTGTATAATTTCACAACTATTTAATTGGATGTTGGAATGAATATGTATTTAAATTGGCACTACTGTTGACTCCATTCCTTCCAATGTCCATTCCATGTTATTAATTTCAATGTATACCCAACTTAGTTCTAATTAAACATTTGTATACGACTACCCGGTTTCACTGAGCGCTGAGAGGGCAGTGGAAACTAGTGGGTAAGAAGGACAGTTGTGAGTCATTAGTCAGCTGTCCCGTTTTCCCCAACCGAAATTTAAGGATAGAGAGCAAGGAAGGGGTGAGCGGCCAGCTCACACCCTCCTGTCCCTAGCTCCAGTGTTGCCCCCAACCTGCAAAGAGGAAAAGGATTGGGGCTGAAAGATGAAAGCAAAGTGTGGGTGTATGGAGCCTAAGTTGTAAGTTAGCACAATATGCAAAGACTGTACAATGTCTTTACTGCTAACGTGGCACGGATGTTAAGGCGGGAGCAATTTCCATGCTTTTTATGAATGATTGAAATTTGCAAGAGCCTTGACTCTTCTTCTAAACCAGAGGTTTTTTGATTATGGAATATTCAAGCTTTTTGTTAAATACAATGCATTCGAGAAAATCTGTCCTGCTGAGGCAGTAGAATGCTGAGCAGCATAACCACTATGGGAGCAGTGCTTAGGGGAGGCCAAGATGGAAAAGCTGCTCCCTTCGGTTTAGAAGGTTGTTACTTCCTTCAAATAGCAAGGAAGGCGAAGCTGAATTTTTACTACTAGTTCTCTGCTTTACTAAAAATGTAACAACTTTGGTTTGGTTTAAACACTGCAAACTTCCATAAACTGCTCTCTATGATCTCCCTAGTTCATGGCTTGTACAGGAGTCTTCCACTCTACTCCTCGCTGTCAGAGCTCTTTTCCTTGTGCAACACTGGCCATTCTGCTTTCTATAAGGACCTCCCCCTGTACAGGACCCCTTGGCTGATTCATTCCTTGTACAGGGCTCCCTGACTCTGCTGTGCCCATGTACAGGACTCTCCACCTGGCATAATGCTGCCCGTTCTGCAGCTCTCCCCCTGTACACAGCTCCCTCATTCAGTTCTCCTCTGTCCAGGGCTCTCTCCCGGCACAATTATGGCCATTATTCTGCAGCTCTCTCTCTACGAGACTCCTCCCATTTTACTCCCCCTTTGACAGGGCTCCCTTTCTTGCACAACACTGCTCACTCTGAAGACCTTCCCCTGTACTGGGTTCCATATTCTGTATCCCCAATAAAGTTGCTCCCTGTAAAGTGCTCTCCCTGTGCATGGCTTCCACTGTGGAAGCTATTTACAGAGGCTTTGCCCCTGCTCTCTCCCCTTAATGCCCCCTCCCCCCTGCTCTGTGTATGCTCCCTCCCTTCTCCCCCATAGGATTTCCTTCCCTGGGCTAAGGCTCACTCTTAGAGTCCTCCCAAGAGAACTACACTTGCTACTGTGCCCCACAGGGCTGCTCTGCACAGGACCCCACCATCTCTCTGCCCCCCTCCTGCAGAACGCCCACTGTATCAGCCCAGAGCACCTCATTCCTTAGTGGGGTTGGGAAAGTCTGAGGAAGAAGCGCTGAAAGGAGGTTGATTCCATCCCACCTGTAGCCTCCTGTCCCCATCTCTGGGATAAACCTCTGCCCTCTTCCCGCACCTGGGACCATCCCAGGCAAGCCCCAGCCATGCTCCTCCTATGGGGTTGCCCCAATGGAGCCACAGCCCAGATACCCCAGATTTCTGGAGGGGGAAGGGCTGTCACGGAAATCCATGGACTCTGTGGTTCTGGGTGGGTTTAGGGGGCAAGATCTGCCACTCCAAACATCACTGCGGGATTAGCTAGCTCTTTTTACCCATCTCAGCATCCCTGGCCCCCAAGCCGAGGTTGCCTACTATGCAAGATCAGAATGACCTTCAGCTCTCTTCCATCCAAAGGCCTTGCCTCTCCACACCAGATCAGCTCTAAAAGTGGCTAACCAGTCACTCACACTGCCCCCTGGAAAATGCAGTTCCTTCTCTTTCCCCAGCACTGATAGGCTCTGGCAAGCAGTGCCTGCTGGGAGTTTTAGTCCCCAGTATTCAAGATCGTTTGCTTTTAAACAGTCTCTATATTACACATAGAATGTTCGCAAGCACTCCACACTAAGGATGGTCTCCATAGGCTAACATTGAATTTTCAAGATGTCAGAGCTTTAAAACTATTATTATTATTATTATAAGCTTTTATATAGCGCCAGCGATGTACCTGCCGCTCTACAGAGAATACAATAGACACGGTACCTGCCTGAGAGCTTACAATCTAAAGAAGACAGGGGGAGGCGAGACAGGGAAGAGAGGGAGAGACAAGGGATGCAACAATCCTGAGGATGTGAGAACTCAGGTACACGTTCTTGGCTTGGTTACAGTAAATTAGGAGTTTGCAGATAACAGGTAGGGCATAATCCTAGGTACGGATGATTAGCAGGAGTTAGGAAGGGCGGAGTGGAAGAGGTGGGTTTTGAGGAGGGACCTGAAGGTGTGGAGGGTGGGGGCAAGGTGGACAAGGGCAGGGAGGAAGTTCCAGACATGCAGGGCTGAGAGGGAGAAGGGACAAAGGCGGTTAGGGGAGGCATGGGAGGCTGAGGGAGGGAATGGCAGAGGAGCATAGTGCTCGAACAGGGGTACAGAGGAAGATCAGAGCAGAGAGGTGGGGGGAGCAAGTTTGGGAAGGGCTTTGTAGGTGAAGATGAGGAGCTAACCAGAGTTACGAAAAGTAAACCAAAAGGCATATCCCACAAGCCTCCTTGAATTTTCTAAAAGGCTTACACCTCCTCCCAACCAACACATAACCCCTTTACCCTGTCAAGATCGAGGCGGTCTAACTTTTGAAAAAAACAGGCTTTCGAAGTGCAGTTTTCAAACTGCAATATCTCAGCTGTTATCCAACTGATACATTTGAACAGCCTGAACCACTTACTCCAGTGATCCTTCACCACAAATGTCAAGATCCTAACTTTAATCATGCCAATTTTCTAGCTAATAGAACGTCGGGGCTTTATAATGGATGGTGTAACACACCGTAACTATTAGAGCGCTCCTGTGCTCTAATACTACTCTTTTACAACGCTTCTTTAGAAAGTGAAAAGAACGCAATTTATTTGCATGCATCCTATACGTAGGCCAAATAAGGTATTCTACTCTTTTTTACTTCTCAATTAGACCTAGTGGCAAACGCATTCAATAACTCACCACAGCTTTTAACATACGTGTCCATCACCTCTGCACTTATTCCATAAGGACCGGTGTCGCTTGGTGCGTGCTTTCGAAAGAAGTTCTGGAAGGAGATAACTAAAATGGTTACTTGCACTACAAAGTTCCGACATGCAGCAGGACCAATAGAAAAAGCTAGCTGTTTATGGCCTTGGTAAACCCCATTACCATATTGTATTTGTGAAGAGACATTCGGGTATCAATCTTGCTACTTATAAGACTGTCAAGGCTGAATGTAAGAATGGGTTATTTTTAGTATTGCCAGATAACATTAAACAAAGGAAAATAAAGCAAATGATGGTTTAGTGCTCCATACCAATGCGTTACTTATATCGGTTAGCATTTTCTTGTTCTCCTTAGTAGGAAGATTTAAAATCACTTTGTGTCACACACTCAAGTGCCTTTCTTTCTTTAAAATAATCCCATCAAGTCAAATTTGCATTGCAGAGTTATTGCATATAATTAGCGAGAGAGCTGAAAGCTTGCCTAGTAAATATAGTGGGTGCCAGGCAAGTATAATCTAAACAGCATTAGCAATTCAAACTAATCTAAAACTTCTTACAAAAAACAACAACACACCACCAAAAAACAGGAAACCTACTGGAAACATGATTTGATCATATGATACACTATTATTTTTTTCCTCCTTGCCCAAACTGACCATTCCAGCTGCCTCTTAAATAAAAAAAACAGTCCTAAAGTATCGGCACTGGATTAGCTCTAGTGCTCTGCATTATTTTAGAAGGAAGTGGTTTCGATTTGACGAATTCAAGTGTTTGAAAAGCGCACACACGCGCACACACATACATATTGGCTTTAAGCAGTTGGGCTTCCCCTTGCTCCTTAACAGAGCAACTCTAACATTGTTTGGCACCAGTGTTAGTCTCTTCCATCAGCTCAAAACTGATTGACATTTATAGGACTCACGCTGGCACAAAAGGCTGATGCCAGCACAAAATGACTGCAGGACAGAACTACATGTGGAAAATCTATGACAGACTATTCAGGTGTGTACTAGGTTGTTAGCAACTAAGCTGGCTAGTTGCCATTAACGTCGAAAAGGCCCGGATGAGGGTAGGTCAAGAGAAAGTCCTTGAAGACCTTCTTCTGGTGGAACAGCCGATAAAGGTGCCCTGGGGATGGACTCTCCTCCAAGCACATTAAAAAAGGAAAGCATAAGCGGAGCCCCTTTCCCTTCCCATCTTCAAATTAGGCAGTGTCCAGCGAGAGCCTCATGCCACAACGATGATTTGCAATCCACAGCAGGGCAGCCGAGCTTGCAGAAACCCACATAAGCTGAACTTGCATAAATCAAATTTCTAGTTAAGTCAGAGAAACGGGTTTTCCTCAAGGTATTGCTTCTTTTTGGGCAAGTTAGATTCTGTACCCTGATAACAGTCCCAGGGTCTCACAAAAGTCACAAACACAGACTTGGGGTTGCTGCCTCCGAGTCCTGCTGCCTTTATTTCAGTTGACCCCTAACCTCTCAACTCCTTTCTCTTACTGCCGCATATCTGCCAACACTGCTCGCCTCTCCTGTCCCCACCACCCGCTGGCACAGGCTACCCAATGCCGGGAGTTCATCATTCCAGCCTCTTTCGTGCACCGGCCCGGGGGGGGCGGGGGGGAAGAGTATCTTTCACCGTTGCTGCTGAGTTGCCAGCACTAGGCAACAATTTCTGGCAAACTGAGACAGCAGAAGAGGCACGGATTAGGCAGTGTACGTGAAGGAGGCAGTGCATGCGAAGGCAGAACTGAGAAAGTCACGTGGACACACCGACTCCAGGAAGCCAAGCACGAAGAGCTGTGGTCGAAGTGCTTGAGAGCCCCAGGCAGTTTCCAAGTTGCCATTTGCCCACCTCTGATAAAGGCCATAGCAACCCAGCTGGAAATAGCAGCAACCTTGAACAAATTAAAGATGTCTTGGCAATGTGGGGTTAAACTACAGTAGTACACACCCACCAAACTTGCAGCGCGATACAGCAGTGCCCCCCACTCCCCCTGCTTACAGTGCAAGGCGTCCTGCTCAGGTGGACGGCTGCACTGCAAGCTTGGTGTGGGGCTTGGAATGCAGGCAGATGTAGCGCTTCTGTTTCCCTGCTGTCGAGGTGAACAATAAGGAATAGGGCAGCTGCTGCATTACAAGGCTGAAGGGGGTTTGCTACAGTATTTTAACCACACCCGACTAGGAAACCATTAATTTACAAAAGTTACTGATCATTTTAATTGGGAGGGTAAAGCAGCATTTGAGTAAAACTTAGACTGTCCACTTGACTGCTTAAAATTCTGATAAATCAAACTTTTATAGAGGTCCCACAAAATTTTACAGAAAATAGGACTGCACTGGGAATTCCCTACTAAAGCCCCCAACAATTAAAACCAGACCTACAATATCATTCTGTTGAAAAGAATAGATGCTCTGCAATATCGCTAAGAACATTTTGTTAAAAAGCAGGATTTCAAATAGCCTTTACCTAAAAAATACAAATTAAAAAAAAATGAAAATAGAAAATAGAAAGATGGATACATTAATTTTGTTGGGTATTTTCCCAAGGCAACCAAGAATAGCCACTTTTGGAGACAGGATGGGCTCACTAGACCATTGGTAAAACCCAAAGTGAAAACAAATGAGAGACGGGGGCAAGCTGGATGCCCTGGCCAACCCGACGAGGGCCAATGCAACAGCCACGCTATGGGCTGGCAGGGAGGGCAGTCCGCCCCGGGGCTGCTGACACATGTACCTCCACGCCATGGGTCAGCCAAGGAGCCACCCACCAAAGGGAAGGACTCCTGGACACCTTCTGCGCAGCAGGATCAGGCCCTCAGAAGGAGCTGACTCCCAAGAGCTGATGGGGGCAGGGGGGAACCCAGAGGAGCACACACACCCAGCCCACCAAATAAGCTGATGGGGGTGCAGAGCAGCATGCTCCTCCCGCCTCCTTCCCCCAATCAGCTGTTTGACAGGCCGGGGAGAGCGCATTCCTCCAGGCCAGATCCTCAGACCTCGCCTTGTGGCAGGACTGGATGGGGCCTAACAGACACAAGTTTGAACATTGGCCTTGTTTAGCCCGGCTGGGCAAGCCTTCGCCAGCACTGTGTCATATCCGGTCACCCGTCCAGAGGTGGAAGTGGATGAATATCCAGCAGCCAATGAACCGATGAGCAGGCAATTCGCAGGTTAACTGTCGCATCTGTTTTCTCCCCCCCCCATATGTTATTACAAAAACCAGCTTGTCACTTGGCCAACAAAGGATAGAGACAATTGGCTATACTTCTATCCACATACCTGTATGCTTTCTTCAGTAGCAAGAACTTCTGCGACGGGGACTGACTGAATAAACTGCATGAAACCTATTGGGAGAAACACATTTTCAGCACTACAATGCATGAAAAGGAGAAGGAGCTTGCCCATGGCGATAGAGCAAGTGAACATTAAGTTACCTGTGCGACCCCACTGATACTAGAATACAATTCCGTCACCCCAGACACCAAGGTACATACGCAAAGTCTTATTAAGCATGAATCAGTACCGTGACCTTCCTCCACAGACAGAGCTACTCCAATTGGGATTCAGACTCATAATTTGGGAATCTCTGCACTAGAATTTAAGCCTTCTGAGTGGTCAAATGTTGCATTTTCTAACCATTGCTAATTCTTGCCTTGTGCAAATAGAGTAAAGTAAAACCCCACGAATAGTCAGACCTCTCAAAATATCCCAGTTTTCAAAAGTGATGGTGTCAAACTACACCAAATTCCACAAACTTGTTTACAGGAACGTTAAAAGGTTATGCAAGTTCAGTAGAAACATGAACACAATAGAACTAAGCAATAGCCAAGTTAAGAGCACTTTCCTGTAGAATTCTAGACCATCCACTAATTTTTAGACTTCAGTAATTTCCAATTCATCTCCCTCTCAGTGTGTCTATTGTAATGTAACATAAGAAAAATGGCATCCTTGAAAGACTCGTATCACCATGATTAGGACTCTCCTCCTCTTAAGTACACCCCTTAACCAAACTTTTGTGTGCCTCTCCGAGCTTGTACTAATTTTCAAAGTGGCCCTGGGAGAAAACAAGATTCCTCACCCATGCCTCTTAAGGAATATAAATCAAAAGCATTTTGCATCGTACTCCAATTCCCCCTTTCTAAACTTCAGCTGAACGGAAAAAAACCTAATGCACTGAAGGACATTGTGACTTCCTTGGTGTTCCGAAAATGGTTACATGCTTGGGAAAAAACCAATTATATGGTTTATTGTACTCTTTATCTGAGTATCATGTTCTGGATACTACACATCAAAGCTGTGACAGACTGCAGTATGTTTAGATAAACTCCTAGTTACTCCACTGTCAATGAGTAATCATGCTCTGAAGGATGTTAAGACATTCAGATATACGGAAAAGTGCTGTCAGCTAAAATGCATGTCATTCAAGAGGAGGAAATCAGCAAGAGTTACCCAGATGGATTAAAGCTTGTTATTGTGGTGCTGACTGAATTTAATGCTGTAACTAGGATTTTCCTCCATTCTGTCAAACAGTGAAACATTCACCATGCTTCATGCATAAATGTGGATTTTGCACTTCCTTAGATATCTCCATTATCAGAGATTAAACATTCTGGTAGAAGTTGCTGTAGAAACCAAAAATCAGTTTTATCAAGGTTGGAAGACCTACGAGAAGAGCTTTACCTGAAGTGCAGTGTCAAATGTTTGAAGATGTTGGGACCCTGGCCCTGCTGCAGAATGGGACATTACCCCTTTAAGACACGGTCTTCGTGCAGGTTGCTAGATACCGCAACACAGCAGTGGAAGTGGCTGCCCCGCCCTATATAGCTCCACGGTCACTACAGCACCTCCTCGGTTATCCAACGCTGTCGAGGCGATTGCTGGCCTCATTCCTCTCGCTATGTGTGGTGTTCCTGCCAAGCCAAGTTGGCCTGTGCCGCCTGCTGTGTGTGAATAGTATTGTCCCTACTCCTTGCCCTTGTTACAGTCTTGTTCTCCCCCTCCATCGCCTGCATTACCCAGAGTGTTTCTTCGCAGTCAGTGTGTCCTTGGCTCCCTGTCTCACACTTGCTACACGCCCAACATAGTCCTGGATCTACAACAGACTCCCATAAAAAAAAATAGATGTGCAGAAAATCTAGAAGTTTTGATGTGTTTCTGGACCATGTAGGTACAAAATTACATGTCACAACACTGCTGAAAGTGACCAGTGGAAATCTGGAACAAGTGAGGAAACCTTCAACAAGTCACGCAGATCCACATCAGCCACACGTCCCTCACCTAGTGAGCAGCAACATTCTGATGATCTACCATATATCATGTGTAACAAAACCAGAACAATTGAGGGTGGCGTTAGGATGAGGACTAAGTTCAGAATTTGTGAAGCGCAGCGAGCAAATAAATTGTTAGCTGCAGTTAGTTTCTTTCAGGATGAAATAGCTGACTGCATTGCACATCTTGACAGTGAACAGAGAATTTTTGCTGCAAATCTGTTTGCCCATGGAAAATGTACGAAGGACTACCTTTTGAAATACCAGCGTATTTCAAGGAAGTTGAATATGTCTCTTGCTGATCTGCCATCAACCTCCAGCTCCATCAAAGGACACATCCAAAGAGCCTTCCTTGCTATCCGAGAGTAAAATCACCCTCTTGGATCATGAATACACAATGTTGGGTGGAAGCGGATGATGTTTTGCGACAACGGAAGTGCCTTATGCCTTTACCTGAAGAACTGATGACCATGTGTGGGTGCACAACATGCAACACAAGAATGTGCAAATGTAAGAGATTCACCATGGTTTGCTGTTCTTTATGCGAGTGTGAAAAGCTGTCACAATGCATCGTAGATAACAAACCAAAGTTAAAAAAATGACTTGCTTTTATCAGTCAGAAATGTATGCTGTTTGTTGTTTCTGATTTCAACTGTTATTAAAGAAATATGTATTACATTTTTATCCCACCCTTTCTCAGAGGAGCTCACAGTAGCTTACACGTCTCCCACCCATTACATTCCCTAGAACAACCCTGTTGAAGTAGTTTAGGCTAAGACATGGTGACTGAACCTAGGCCACCCAGTGAGCTTCATAGCTGAGCAGGGATATGAACCCGGGGCTTCCTGCTTTCTATCCACTACACTGTACTGGTGGTAATCGTGGATAGTAAAAGTTCTTCTTCCCATCTTGACTAAAAAAAAAAAAAAACACCTTTATTTTGCCACCAAAAAGGAAAATTGGGCACTTACCTCCTGAATTCTCCTTCTACTGGAGGTCATCCTGGATGGCCAGTCAGCACAGTAGAGTAGATCCCTGATATCACCAGTAGGAGGCAGACATGACAATTTTGCACTCCTTGTCCCAGGGATCTCAATTTTCTCCAGTATTTCCCAACCTTCTTGCGTACTGAGAAACATTCTACTATAGAGAAAGGAAACTAACAATTTTAAACGTTGAACTCAAAATTCCGAATCTTTAACCGATACTTTTTTTTTCCCCCTTGATCTATGATCTCAGTCTAGACCTCTGTCAATTTTTTCCTGGTTCTAACCTTTGAAAGTACAATAACCTATCTAAACTCTCGGTCCCCCAGAATTCCTCTTCATTCCGGGAGGGTCTGGCCGTCCAGGAGGACCCCCAGTAGAAGGAAAATTCAGGAGGTAAGTGCCCAATTTTCCTTTCTCCCTAGGGGTCCTCCTGGACGGTCAGCCAGCACAGTAGGAACTTTCCCAAGCGGTGTCCCCAAATTTAATATATTTTAGCTGATGGGAGGGGGAAAAATTAAATGAAGAGGGCATCCAGCGGCTCCTGTGGATTCTTATACTACCGCCTGGAGCACCCGTCTCCCAAATGCTGCTTCGGCCGATTCGTGCAAAGGAATTCTGTAATGCCTTGTGAACGAATGCACCGAAGCCCATGTGGCAGCCCTAACACCCTATCCTGGGAATGAGAGGGATTTGGGCAAAAAGACGGTAGAATAATCTCCTGCTCTCTATGAAAAGGAAAATTTACCTTGGGGAGAAAGGAAGGATCTAATCTGAGGATTACTGAAGACTCTCTGAAAAAGCACAGGTTCGGTTCTAAAGAGAGGGCCCCCAGCTCAGATATCCTCCAGGCAGATGTTATGCCGATCAGAAAAGACATTTTTAGTGACAGATAGTATAAGGACACCTCCTCCAATGGTTCAAAAGGGGTATTAGTCAAAGCCCTGAGTAGTAAATTTAAATCCCAGGAAGGAAAACGATGAATCACCAGGGGTGATATTACTCTGGCTGCCCTAATGAAACGTACTATGTGGGGGTGTCTAGAAATACTCTCGCCTTTAAGAGTGGAGAGTACGCTCCCTATGGCCGCCACTTGTCTCTGCAAGGTGATGGGTTATAAACCCTTGTTTAGACCCTCCTGTAGAAAGTCTAAAGTCACCGTCGTTGAGGCCTTAACCAGTCTAACTCCCTTGCCCTGGCACCAACCCGCAAAACAAGCCCAAGTGCTTTAGTAAATGTGTTTGGTTGCCGGGCGTCTAGACTGGAGAAGTTTCCAGGACCTGTTGAGAATAGCGTAATTTACTAAGGGCCTTCCTTTCAATCTCCAGGCCGTTAGCTTGAGGACTAGAGGGTCATTATGTAGAATTGGGCCCTGCAACAGAATGTACTGTCAGAATGGAAGTCTGAGAGGCGGGCCCAGTGCCATTTCTAACGTCTGCGATCCACAGGCGCCGAGGCCAGTACGGGGTCACTAGTATCACTTGGGCCCCTTCCTTCTTGACTTTCACCACTGTCCTGTGCATACCTCCAGTCAATTGATGTGGTGTCTTCTTTCCCAGACGAGCCACTTGCCCTGTACGACCCTGCCCTGCGTGTGTGCTCCCAATCCACATAGGCTTGCATCTGTGGTTATTGGCATCATGTTGGGGTCCGTAAGGGAGATCCCCTCTCTGAGTCTCCCCTTCTGAGTCCACCAGTGAAAAGGTCTTTCGACAGATTCCGGTACTGCTATCCAGGGGTTCTCCCCCTGTGTCAGCCGGTTCTGCCAAGGTCTCAAGAACCGTTGTAGCAGTCTGGTGTGAAATCTGGCCCATCTTACTATTCCCAGGCAGGATATCATGCTGCCCAGGAGGCTGGCGAGTTCTTGGAGTCTGGATTTGCAATTTTTGCTTACTTGGTTGATTAGGCAGAGTAAGCCTTGGCGTCTCTGCTGAGTCAGTGAGAGTTCATAATTTAGGGTGTCCAGGCTCATCCCCAGATGTTCGAGGAATTGGGAAGGGTTGAGCAGACTCTTTCTGAAGTTTATTATAAACCCGTGTTCCTGTAGGTATTGTATGACCCTGGATGTGTCCCTCACCGTCCGGTCGTGGAACGAATCAGGATATCGTCTAGGTACAGGTGGATCTTGATCCCCTCTCTGCGCAGGCTCACGATAAGGGGGATCAGGACCTTGGTGAACGTCTTGGGTGCCATGGCTAGGCCAAACGGAAGAACCGTGTATTGCAAATGGCATTGGCCATACTTGAATCTGAGCCACTGTCTGTGGGCGGGCAGGATGGGCACATGCAAGTAGGCCTCCTTGAGCTCTAGCGATGTTAGCCACTCTTCTCGGGATAGTGCTACCCGAACAAATTGTAAGGTTTCCAGAACTTCCTTGTTCTGATGGATTTGTTTAGTCACTTTAGGTCGAGTACCGCCCTCCACTCCTCTGATTTTTTCGGTACCAGAAAAAGGATTGAGTATAGTCCTAATTCCTGCTCGTGTAGCGGTACCTTCTCGATAGTCCCGATGCTCAGGAGTCTTTCTATTTCTGTTGTCATTGCTAGGTGTTTTTGTGGGTTGTGAGACCTTGGTGAGACAGTGAAGAAGTCTTGTGGGTATCGGTCGAACTCTACTGAGTATCCCCTCCGGACTGTCTGTTACCCAAGAGTCTGAGGTGGTCTCTATCCATTTTTCCCCAAAGTCTTGGAGCCTGCCCCCTAGCTTGGGTTGGTCCCGGGGTTGCTGATATTGGTAGTCATGCTTCTGATTTGTTTCTTCCCGGTCCCTGGGGTTGCTTGGATCTGGGGCCTGATCCCTTTTGTTTGTTCCATCTGGATCTATATCTATTTTGGTGGCCTCTGTTTGGGAAGAATGGGCACCTAGAGTTTCCCGTTGTCTGGCGTGAACTGTAGGGACGAAAAGTCTTTTTTGTGATGCCTACGCTTTGCAAAGTTTGTTTTTTAGACTTGTCAGCAGCACCTGTGAGCACCTTATCCAGGCATACTCCGAAGAGTTTTGCCCCCAGAGTGTTCTTTGCTGTGGGGTCCCCTT
>QEPC01009081.1:203515-226017 GCA_003113815.1 Sphenodon punctatus | reverse complement strand
GGAGGTGGTCAAGGCCAGCAGTATAGCTGAGTTTAAAAGAGGTTTGGACAAGTTTCTGGAAGATAGTTCCATTAGCAGCTATTAGCCAGATAGGATTGGGGAACAAAACCCTTTACTGTTGGGAGACTGGGGATGATCCACAGGGAATGGATAGCATGGTGCCCTGTTGGGTGCTTCTCCCAGGTCCCCGTGACTGGCCACTGTTGGAGGCAGGATTCTGGGCTCGATGGGCCATTAGTCTGACCCACTATGGCACTTCTTATGTTCAGGTGAATCAAATGCTTAAAGAAGCTACTGCTTCCCAGAGGATGGCTGTGGTTTCTAAGGCTTTTAAAGTCCAATCTGCTGGTGCCTGCTATCGATTGTCAGGACCCAACTGGTCCCAGAGGGTGGCTTTCACACTAGCAAGGTTTAGCTTGTTACCGTTTGTAGTAGTCACGGGTAGATTCGCAGAAGTTCTCTACGAAATGAGATACTGGAAGATTTGCCACTACCAGATGGTAGAATCTATAGTGTATATGATTTTTGATTGCTCTCTATATGCTGAAATCCGTGTAGCTATTTTAGAGCCTATAGCCATGAGATTGGGGCCCTGTACACAGCATGAGGCTCTCATGTTACTCTTGGGTGACTTGGACGCCACCATAACTAGGCAAGCTGAAAAATCTTATGCTTCAGTAATCAAAATAAGGAGGGCTACTCTCCAGGGGACAGATTAAAACTGGCTGGATTGTATGTTTTATTTCTGAATTATGTTTATCTTTCATTTACCTGTTAAAAGATTATTTGGATTTGGAATAGCACCAGGAGACAAGAACGCATTCCTTTAAGGGGAAACAGCAAGCTTCCTTCAGCAGTTAACCCGAAGCAACATCGAGTGGTGGCTCTCAAAATTTGATACGTGCCGGATTGCTTTTCCACTTCATTGAAGCCCTTCTGCATACCACATGCATATACGCGTATCATGCTCCATTATCTTCCTCTTCTCTTGCGCACCCTCCTATTGTTTCCCCACTCTCTTCTCCCTTGCCACCCCATGATTTTGGAGATTCCTCTCCCCCCGGAACTCTGAGTGTGGGGCTAAGTATTTGCTAGCTGGGGTCATTCTTGTACCCCTCCCACAAAACACCTTCTGCGCTCCCCCTCCCACCATTTGAGAATCTACGAGTTAGGACAACAACTGAGCATCTACTTCCGGCCCTCGGTTCATCCCCCCCCCCCCTTTCCGAACACCACAACCAGCCCCATCCCAGAGTACAAATAAGGCCCCCATGGAATTCAGACACTGAGCAAGCTCCAACTCTGACCATCAAGCAGAACCACAAGGTGCAAGTGCAGTCTGGAAGAGCTGCTCAGCAAAGGACACCTGGGACCCAGCTTGTGTCACTCACTTTCTACCAGGGTACCTTCAGCATTGCTGTCCTCTGGTAAGTACGGATACGCTCCGATACGGCTATCACAAGTTCTTATCCCATGTGAATTCCAGCCACACTGGCTTGGAGCTCATGGGGGCACCACCAGACACTACCAATAGAAAAGGAGCTTCCGAGGGGATTATTTTGAAGCTCCCCACTCCTCACCACCATTTTTCCTGAAACAGGATAGGGACGTTGCCGTTATCAGTTATCAAAATGACGGGAGACCTACCAGCTTTTGGAGCATGACGTACAAAGCAGCTCTTTGAACCAGCTGTCTTCAACTTCCCTGAAGGCAGCTAGTTAACGTGCACAAATCTGCAGTTATTTCACAGAGGAAGAGCGTACCATTTTGCAGCTGGAACACGTATTCGTTCACATGGACTGCAGTCAAATATGGCGATGCCACATTAAAAGTTATCCAGATCATACGCCAGCACTACCATTCCAGCAGTATTGTTATGTCAGTCTCATGAATCTTAAAACGTAATTTGCATATTGAGCATCACCAGTATCTTCCAAGGTTATCCAATTCAATTAGTATTTGAAGAGCCTATTTCAGCTTAACTGCTACATGAGAGATCATCTTCAGTTACCTTAAACAGCGTAGCTTTCTCTGGGATGATTCCTCTGATTTTCACCTGAGGTTCCAAAGGAAGAGGAATAGGCTCCACATCCGATAAATTCATCTTTTCGTTGTCTGCTAGCAAGGCCTGCAATCTCTCATTCTAGAGGAAGGAAACCCAATAGTTTGCATAGATGAAAATATAAACGTGCTTCAATAAAAGGAAGAGATATAAGAGCATGGGCAGTAGGGTCTAAAAAATGTGTGAGGTAGGGAAGAGGATGTATATGAACCACCATAGGATACTTTGACATTTGTAATACACAGGAGGTTACACCTTCAGAGTACATGTGAAATAGGAACTGCCGACCAACAGCCAAAAAGGAGAGCAAAAAGACTGATGGAGAGAGAGAGGAAAGACGTATATGGTCATCCCCCATCTCATGAAAGTACATTCCCACAAGCCAATTTCTAACACTCTGGTCGTCTTTTAAAAGTGTCTCAAGAAATAGGCTTGAAACCAACACACTACTACAGAAATATGTCCCCCACATGATAAAAACACACTTGTATTTATAAATATTAAAGCACATTTGGGAAGAGGGGAGGGAGAGAAATCAAGACTCTCAAATAAATATTTCATACAAATTCTTTTTGCAAAACTTCTTTCAGTTCATTTCCCTGCTGGATAATACAGCAATGCTAGAACAGCTGACAAAAGTAATAAAACTGAGCTGAAAGAGTTTAGTCTGAGAAGACAGACTTCAAGCTAAAGAGAAGAGGTTTAGCACCTCTAGGTATTATAGACACAAACAGAGTTTCTTTTGTTGTGCGCCTAGATACCGAGCATTGCCGGCAAGAAAACAGCACCTTTCTCCTCGAGTTCTAACCGCAGATTAACAAAAGGTTCTTATCCCCCAAACATACCTTTTTTTTACGATTCCCACTTTCACGCTGCACTGCCTTCATTACATGAACCAGTCGATCCACAAACGTCTGTTGGGCTGCCAGCAAAGAACGCATAACCCTGACAGACTTATCGCCCTAAGTGAATTAAAAGAAATGGAAAATTAGGTCTTTGTGTTGTAATTATTTTCTTAGTTTGCACATTCATTCTTCGGCTTGCTACAGGTTTAAAAGTAAGTGGATAATAAAAATTAAAGTTCATGCCAAGCACAGTATTTTCCGCAAAACGTAATCAAAAATTCTGTAGTTGGCAGTCAATTATCTTTTGGAATGCTGCAATTGTGTCAACAATAATAACTCCAGAAGGGAAGTCATGCATGACACGAACTATTTAATACAGCAAGCTATCAGCTACATGAAAGCCGTATGAGGATCCTTGCATACGGAGTACTCCTATAAACCATGAGAGTCGCTTAGAAATCATTGACCACGTTTCGATGAACAAATGCTTCACAATAACTGTGCCTTATTTTGCTTTTACTTCGGAAACAGTGCTCTGTTCAAGTGAATATGAACAATGCTCTGTTCAGTTAGTAGGAAGTAACCGCCCCGAGCTACATGGCAGGATGGGGCAGTATAGAAATCTAGAAAAATAAATAAATAAATAAATAAATAAATATTCCTGAAAAATCAGGAGCACACACTCTCTTGCTTTTTACTTCCAAAGGAACTATGTGCCCACTTTACGTTCAGTTAATTCTGTTTTATCACGTGGTTGTGCCTTGACCATGGAGGAGTTACTATGGGCGTTTTTAAATTAGACTGGGTGGGGTGGTCTGATTGGGGCGAGGGCGTCGTGCGTGGGGGAGTGTTTCAAACGAGCACACACACCCCTACACAGCTGTCCCGACCACGCACTGCCCGCCCCATCCCCCCCACTGGCCACTCTGGATTTTCCCAGAGTGCTCTGCGCATGGGTCATGGGAGCGCGTGCCTGCATGTACCTGTATTCAAACGATACCTCCATCTACGTGGACGGTGAGCGTCCATGCGTGGGGGTGTCTCATTTAAAAAAAACACACCCTACGTCAGTTCAGTTGCAGCGTGAACGCTACTGAAGTGACCAATTTACTTTGATCTAACTAAATCACAGTCGTTACGCTGATTTAATGTTATTCCAGGATCCCAAATCCAAGGCCCTTTTCAAATGAGACGCATGCCGACACAGGCCCACACGGCGAGCGCCTCCCATCTGAATGGGTGGGCCTGTGTGTCCGCTCCCACAAAACACACATGCCCACCCACAGAGCAATTGGTCAAAACCACAGTTGACCATGCGCAGGGTTGCGGGAGGGAAATCAGTGCGCGTCTGCCTGCACCAGCTCTTCAGCACCGCCTCCGCTGCAGCGTGACCATGGACCGCCCCCGCGTTTAAAAAAGGGCCTAGGATTCTGGCCTCCCAGAAGAAGTAATTGAACTGATTTAACAGATTATCTAGTAGTCTTCCCTGTTTGCACAACAAGGAAGAATCATCATCCCAAGTTTATAGATTTGTCAGACATCTTGTCGTTTTTCATATTTAACATTCAAGTAATGGCCAAAAAAAAATATATGTATGAAAAGCATAGAGAAAGGGAGACGCGTTATAAAGAGAAGAGGATGTTCTTCTGAACTAAAATTGCAGTTTTCCAAGAGGGATTTCCCTGAGCCTTAGCAGGGAAAGAGCTCTCATGGTATGACAGAGTAGAGCTCGCTGATGAAATCAATCCTATTAACCAATGCAGAGTGCCTGCTTGATCTCTTGTTGCAACAAAGTGTCGGGTTACCTTTAACAGAGCCTGACTGAACCTTCTCATCACATTCAGGTACATCTCGTGAGTTTTGGGGTCTCGCTGCTGAGTGTCTTGATCCTCGCATTCCACTATGACATACCTTTCCCATTGAAAATAAAATAAATACAAAAATCCAAGTTGCTACACTTCCTCATGACAAGCGAGATGGAGTTGCACAATGCTGCAGGAAGAGCAACCCCTTAACGCTTATTTCATTCAGGATGTGATCAGATTTTTCACAAGACAGTTTCAGGGACAGACAACTGGCAGCTAGCACAGGGACTGCATGTTTTGAGATGTACACAAAGAACATTTTCATTACTGATATTTTGGACATCTGGGCTGCAAACCAGAAACCACTTACACTGGAGTAGTCCCATTGAAGCCCACAGCCCCCTGCTCCCAGACCCCCACAGGACTTCAATGGAACTACTGCAGTAAGTGGTTTGTAGCTCATTAGTAGGCGTGTGCAGGAGGCTGTGGGTTTCCTTTCAGTTTCTGTTTATAAAAAAAATTCGTTTTTTGGGGGGGGGGTTTCCATAAACAAACATACCATTTGGGGGAGGGGGATGTTCCCCGTTTATTTTATTGAAAATAAAATAAAACCTACACATGAACAAAATGGCCACCAGACCATTCTGCTCACGTGCAGTGATTTAAATTATTTTTAACATTAAAAATAAAATAATCACTGTGCAAGAGCAAAATGGATAAAAGCATTGTTTATACGAAATACAAAAACGGATGAAGAAGCGAACAAGAGCCACTACACTGGGTGAAAAGAGACATGACGCTAACCACCCTTTAACCACCCTTGGTGGTTATTTATGCATGTTGCAGGGCTGTATTTGTGCCCTATGCAGTCTGGAAACATGCATAAATAACCACCAAGGGTGGTTAAAGGGTGGTTAGCGTCATGTCTCTTTTCACACACTCAGGTGATGGACTTGGACCTGGGGGACAAAGGTTCGAATCTCACCCCAGCCAACAGTAGGTGACCTTGGGCAAGTCACAGCCTCTCAGCCTCAATTCCCTTTTGTAAAATGGGAATTTGTATGTGTCTGGCTTTCCCTGCATGTTCCCCTCATCCTTGCCTATCCTAGATTGTAAGCCCACTGGGCAGAGACCTGTCTCCAAAACCGGTGACTGTAAAGTTCTGCGTACACCTAGTAGCACTACAGTAGTAGTAGTAGTATTTTAATTGCTAACACGAACCAGGCTTCATTTATTTTAGTAATTTAAAAAAAATGAAAGACTCGGTTTTGGGCAAGGAACCAGAGAGGAGGGCATGCACATAGGGAGAGGGAGCAGATCCAGGTCAAAAATACATCTAGACTTTCTTCCACCTGGCTACTCTCACCCACAATTTCTACGCAAGCCTCAGAGCTTGTACTCATTTTAAATGTAGCCCCTGGGAGGAAAAAGGTTCCCCACCCCCCAATACAGATGCATGGATCATGCTAGTATGAAGGAAACAAATGAGCTTTCTATTTTGACATACCAGTATAAATAGTTTGCCAACGTGGAATTCTTGCACGCTCTGGATATCAAAAAAGTGCAAAGGTCTTGCTAAAAGGAATTAAAAAGAAAACAGTTACAAGTGGGGCTTTACTATTCTAACACAAAGGACTAGAGAGACACGAGCCCACATGAAACACGCGAAGCAGATAACGTCCCCAAACAAATATACAAATTGTTCCTTGCAAGATGAAGCAGCCTGTGACCCACTTTGATCAGGGCAAGAAATTTACATTTGTTAGGATTTCTAATAGGACCAACTTAAGTGGGCAAGTTTATTTAATTTATATTCTACCCTTTCCCCAGGTCCTTTTACAAACAAATAAAAGAATACAAAATATATAGATATGAAACCAATCAAAATCCCCTGTCCCAGTCTTTTCACCCTATCCTGCCTGACAACAAACCCGCGGCCTTATTAAAAGGTCTTGCATTGCCTCCAAAGAATTCACAAACTGGAGCTTTGGTAAACCTCAGGGAGAACGGTTTTCCATAGCTGCGGAGAAGCCACCACGATTGTCTCTCTGTGCACCCTTGATATACGGATGGGACGTGTCAACAGTACATGAAAGGCGGCACTCTCGTTTAATCTCAAGGATCGCGATGGGACGTACGTCTTTCAGATAGAGGCCTTTGCGTGCAACTGGTAGCACTACAGAAATGGTAAGTAGCAGATATGTGGGGGCTAGGTCATTTAGGATTTTACAGGTCAACAGCAGCTTCCTGAGTTATGCCCACAAAGCTACAGGGAGCCAGTGCAGATTCTGAAGCACCAAGGTAGTACGTGCCCAACAACCCAATAAGCCGCCATGTTCTGCACCAGCTACATTTTCCCAACAGTCATTGAGGGATGTCCCCTATAAAGCGTACTGCAGCAATCTAGCCTCAAGGTTATGAAGACACAATGACAGTCACGTATGCAAATTTTGGGCCATGCAGAGCCCTTCTTGGGTGTGTAAAGAGTCAGAACTATATAAACTAAACAAGTATAGGCTTCGTACGAGTATGAAAACAATTATGGAACACAAAGACCTTCGAGATTTTTGTACGCCCGAGCCTGCTCATCTTCTGGAAGTGATGCAAGACCTTTCTGCTTGGCCAGGCATTGGCAAGCAGGGATAGGGTTGGGTGGGAATGGGCAGAGGGTGGGGTTAAGGGAATTTTGTTGGAAAAAAATGTTTTTATATGTTATATGCTGCCCTGAGCCTTAATAAAAAGGGTGAGATATACATTTAAATCAATAACTGAGATGGAACTGTTAGGGAAAAAGCCCTTTGCATTTCAAACATTTAAATGCAATGAAGGAAAACCAAACTCAACACAAATCTCTGCTTATCTCAAATTCCTCTTTTTGCCTGGTCCAAGACAAATACAATGCAATGCATTGTAATAGGGATCTCTCGAATTGTCATTCAGAAAATTCCAGTTATCTTGAGCTAGACCCTGGTTGGACAACAGCTGTCAGTGTGACACGGCTGTGCATTTATTCACACACAGCTCTGGTACACTAACAGTAGAGCCCCCAGGACTAGAGGTGCAGGCTGATGAGAAAAATCAGGGGTTAAATCTCACTCTTACATGGAAGCAATCAGGGGTTCTCAGAGAGACACTGAATTCGAGATTTCTCTCTCATCGGCCTGCTCCACTCCTCCACTGCTAGTGCAACAGGCCTGTGTGCGAGCGACAGCAACGAGGGTTATGTCAGGCTGGTTTGAAAGCAATCTAGGGAATCACAGAATATCCTTTCCAAAGCAATCACTGTGAATATGAAACACCATGTTTTCATCTGACACCAAAATAAATAAATGCGTTTTGTTTTCTTCAAATAAAAATTTTAAAAAGAAAGAAATCCACACGTTTCCACGATTAACCATAAAAGATTTTACTTACTTCAAGGTTTTCATTGTCAGCAGACTCCTTTGTTTTAGAAGTAGGTGGCGGGGAGGACACAGGAGGAAGGGGGCTTGTTATGATCTGAGAGCTGGAAAAAGGAAGAAAGGATTTTACAGTCCAATTTACATCCATGTCTGCAAAGAGAATTCAGTGCTATACGTTTCGTACGCCAGGGATATAATCAGGCAACCTGCAAACTCGACTACAATTAACCAACGCATGCAGCAGTGGTCGAAATTCACTTAGAAATGCTGCATGCGATCACCTTGACCCCTTCTGCTGGGCGATCATCCCTAGGGCACCTCAGCAACTGGTCTGGAGACTGGACAGGAACTCTCTTATTTACGGAGAGCTTTTCCTGTCACACTGGAGGAGCTTTCCTAGCTACTCTGCTCCCCCGACGCCCTGCCCAGGCTGCTCACCCTGCTCTCCTCCCCAGAAATGATCACTCGTGTCCATACCCACACCACGATCTACTTGAGATGAGCTTATGATCTACTAGTAGATCTTGAGCTCTCTCTTAGCTGGTGGGGAAATGGCACGTGGGGGGGAGGGGGGGGGGCTTACGGATACCGCCATGCGGTCTCAGCTGTGGCCTCGTGGGCGCACCCCCTTGTCTTTGTCATCCTGGACCTGAGGAACTGAGCCCTCTCTGGAGGTCCAAACCCTGCCGCCACTTGCACTGACTCAGCCGACGTCCTGCTGGGGCTGCTGCGTGTGCTGAAGGCGCAGCTGTCGTAGGCCGCTTGGGCCGGCTGGTTTCTAGTTTTGCTTTCCTACCCGTCGCTTGGTGCAGCCTGTGGGCGGGAAGCAAGCTGGCACCTCTTCTGGCAATGTTAGGAAGCCCAGTTAGGAGGTGGTTTGGGAACTAAAGCCCGCTAAAAAAGTATTTTTTGTCTGCCAAGAACTTCGTTCTAGACGGAGCTAAGTAGCTTGCATCCGATCTGTAGTGAGGCAGATGAACAACTGGAGACTGGGGGCTAGTGTCCCTCCGAGCATGCTCCACCAAAATCAGGAAGTCTGCCTCCTAGTGGTAGTGACGGGGATTTACCCTGCTGTTCGAACTGGCTGTCCAGGAGGATATTTAATATTTTAAATATTAATATATTTAATATTATTTTTTTAAATATTTTTTCTAATTTATATCCCGCCCCCTCCTGCAATGCAGCTCGGATGACCTGGGAGAACAGAAGATGGTCCAGGACAGAGCCCTAGGGAACCATGACCATAGAGGAAGGAAGGTGGAAAAGGATCCAGCAAGAGACACTGAAGGAGCAATGTGAGGTACGTTGAGAACTGATCCCCAGAAACTGGGGGAGTGACGAGAAATCAAGCTCTTAAGCATTCACAAATGCCTACTGGAGAAAGAGTTGTGGGCATCTCGGATTTTATTTAAATGGTGTATCCCTGAAGCACTACAGATTGGCCCAGATAGTCCCAAACTATAGGATGGAAGCGCAGATGGAGTAATGTGAAATATAGCAATGTCAATAGAGACCAAATCTTTTGTTGTTATGTGTGGCTGTGGAATTAAATGCAAGTTTCAATATTAATTCATTCATTGTTTACCCACAAAGACGGAGGGTGGCTTTCAAATATATAAAACAAATAATAAATAATAATAATAATGCCATAAAAGCAATTAAAAAAACCAAAACCATCACCCAGAACCCTCTCCCTAACGCCTCCACCCAACCCTATTGCAGCCCACCACACTGCTGTCCAAACAAAGGTCAGGCATCTCTTTCAAAAGGTAAGCCGGCTCAGGTTTATGCGATCTCCAGGGGGAAGAGAGAGTTCCGAAATAGTGGAGTAGCCACCAAGAGCACCTCTCTGCATGCCCTCGTTGGATTAGCCTCATGGGCAGCTGGTACTCCGAGGCTGATCTCGGAGTCCACGACAGAACACAAAGTGAAGAAATGGTCTTTTAGATACCCGAGACTCAAGCCAAATATTGGTCATGAAGGCCACACAGGGCAATTTCAGAAGTGACGAAAACGCCTTTCACCACAGTGAACTCCAGTGGATTCCCTGTGGTGGTGGTGGCGTTCCCGTGAATTTCCTGTGGTCCTGGCCAGATGTTCACCAGTGAACCTCCGGCTGGGATCAAGCTTGACCACGGTTCTCTGCCTCCGGCCGGCTGGAGGTCGAGAACCATGGTTGGAGCGCCACGATACGGGATGGGCCAAAAAATAACGTGTGTTACCCTTTGGCCCATCCCAGATCGTGGTCCCGACTGCGATACGGGATCGGGCGCAGCGTCCTCATTGGCCACTGCGCCCACCTGTCTCCCCGAGGGCAGGCGGACGGGGGAGTGCGTGGGGGGGGGCTGTGCGGCCACATGTCGTGCCACGCAGCCCCGCCCCCGCCTCGGTTAGCAATCAGGCTGGCACGTCTAAAGGACAGCTGACCTGATCACAGACCGGGATCCAAGATGGACTCCGGTCAGGGGTTCAGCATGGCGGGCCTCCGGGCCCATCACGTCTGAAATGATCGACAGAGAAAAAGGTTGGGCTGGTTTGAAACCCAAGTCACAAGCTCTCTCTAGGAGCGTCTTGGCAAGAATCAGGAAGCATTCTCAGAGCTTGACATCAAATTTATTATCAAATAAACTCAAAGAATGTTTCAACACCAACACTAGATATGTTGCATGGACACTGCTTAAAGTTCACTAACCAGCCTTACTTCTTTGCATCAGAGAAAACTGATGGCAGCTTAAGACCACTGCGATATCACCAAGAAAAATGGGGGAGGGGGGAATGGAGCATTGAAGTGTTATAGCTAGTTCCTAAGAGCCCACAAATGCTATGTTCTCAGGTAACCCAAGAGTGAAGGTAAACTCTGAGACACACACCACACGAGAGTGACCTAGCCAGAATGGCAGAACATAATTGTGTACGGGTTCATAAAAGTTTGCCTGCAACACCCCCATTTGTTAGCCCAGGTTTCCATTCTATAAGAGGTTTGTTCAATTGGAATGGAGGGGGATGTGCGTTTTACAAGACTAGATTCTTGTTTGGAGTTTATTTAGTTGTGATGTGGAAACCGTAGAAGAGGGAATTCAGGAAAAATTGAGGAACTCCCCTGGATAAGACACATGGGAGTGGGTAGGATGCAATATGCAGGGTTGGGGTTTTACATGTATTTTTGTTTTCTACAAGCCACCATGAACCTTTAAGGTAGAATAGTAACAAATAATATTTTTTTCAGACTCCACTATTATCCCCGACCTCGGATAGCAAAGCCATGCAAAGGATAAGGTCATCAAATGGGGGCAGTGACCTCCCTACAAGGATGGTTTGACCACACTTGGGGTCATGAATCAGGTTGAGAACTGCTACAGTAGTGGATATGAGACAATGCCTTGTAGGCTACCTAGAAGAGAAATCAGAGCAGCAATTAGAAAGGGACGCGGCTTATGAGAAGCTGCTTTGCCTAGTGGAAGGTTTGAAGGACAGCAACTGAAGTCAGCTCTATTTTGTCCCGTCTCATGTTCAAGGTGTACATGCAACCTTTGGGTGAGGTTGTCAGAGGGTTTGGTGTGCAGTGCCATCAATATGCCGATGACACCCAACTTTACCTCTCCTTTTCACTGGACTCGGACCCGGCAGTCTTGGTGCTTACCTGGCGCTTAGCAGCTGTAGGGACTGGATGAGGGCAAGCCAACTGAAATGGAATCCTGACAAGTCGGAGGTGATGCTGGTGGGTAGGGCCAAAGAGGTGGTGGCTCCTGTCATTGACAGGGTCCGCCCCCTGTTGGTTCCTCAGGTTCGGAGCTTAGGGGTGCTCCTTGACCCGCAGCTCCACCTGGATGCCGTGGTAAGAACTGTGGCAAAGGGAGCATTTAGCCAATTACACCTAGTGCAACAGCTTCGGCCGTATGTCTCAGATTCCGACCTCGCCACCGTCATCTATGTTTTCCTCTCCTCAAGACTGGACTACCGCAACGCGTTTTACGTGGGGCTACCCTTGGGGATGGTTTGGAAGCTGCACCTGGTGCAAAAAGCAGCAGCCCGTTTCCTCACGGGGATGGGTCACCGCGAGCACATTACACCAGCGCTCCCGTCTCTGCATTGGCTGCCTATAGTCTTCCAAGCCCAATTCAAGGTGTTGGTTTGGCCTATAAAGCCCTTTATGGCCTGGGTCCCACGTATCTGTAGGATTGCCTCAGCACCCGGGTCCTGGCCAGGAGCACCCTCTTCAGAGCCCCCCATGTATCTTGGATGAGGCGGGCTTTCTCGGTGGCCTCACCGAGGCTGTGGAACGCCCTCCCGACGGAGGCCCACCTGGCCCCAGGTCTCCACTCTTTCCGTAGACAATATAAGACCTGGCTGTTCTGCCGGGTTTTGGGTGAGGGAGATGGGTGAAGAGTGCCGTATTTTCCTCTACTGTGGGACATTTTATCGATTTTATTTTTATGATGTTGTGTATTTTTTGTTTATGTGTTTTTAAATATGTTGCGAGCCACCCTGAGCTTCAGTAGCAGGAGAGGGCAGCCTATAAAGATGAGGAATAAGTAGTCAGAAGACGATGAACGGTTTTCAGTCTGTCATGTTCTATTTTGCATGTCATACTTTTATGGCAGGGGTGAAGTAACCCTCTTTCTCCACATATACTCCAGCTAAAAAGAGCAACAGATGTAAGTCAGTCTAAGTAACTTTCAGGAGGTGCCAATCAAGTGCATATTTAACAATTCCAGCTCTCTGCAAAACGCATATTTCCAGCAAAACATTCTCACCTGCTTAAATTTAAAGGCTGCACTGAAGTTCAAAGAATTAATCAATTCTTTGACTCAAACCGCACGACGGACACTCACATGTTTATTTGCACTAAGAGCATTACAAAAGGTCTCTTTCAATAGAAATGAAACAAGAGTAAGCTTCCAATAGATAACGAGCCAGTACAACAGATAAGGAGGTACTGATTGGCAACTCTGTAGCTTATACCTAGCGTCAATATCCTTACTGCTTCCCTTGTGGAAGCAACGATCCTTTACCTGTCTATTTCTGAAGTGTTCACTCCTGAAGTTGTCATGCTCTCTGACATTGACCCTTGACTGTCCTTCTTACTTGGCTCTAATCCATTCTTTATGTCGTCAAAATTTTCATATTTCAAGGCCTGGACCAACTGCAAAAGGTACATCAACAAATCCTTGGAAGGAGAAAATAGAAAGAAGGAGAGGACAAAGAAAACATTAACGATAAGAGCCATCGATGCTTAGTACTTTTGAGAGTCAATCTAGTGGCGCAATTGCGTAGTGTAAATATGTAGAGACCCTCGAAGTAGTAGTTAGTCTAGTTATCACAAGCCTAGATCAGGATTTAGTAGCTGATCAAGGCTGATCGACAGCTACAGTTAGGCAGAAGGTGTAATCTGGGATACAGCTCGTTATATATCAAAGGTACATTTCGGTTTGCATGGCTGAAGACCAGAATGGACAAAGCACTGGTTTACAGTAAGAAGACTTGTGTTCCAAAAAGGATAAAACTTAATTCACTCTCTAAAGAAGCAGCTTACAATTAAACAGCCTCATGATGAACCTTTTTTTACAATTATTTTTCATAATCACTATGGCCATGATCGCATGCTGCTTATTCCAAGTAGAGCTTCAATGGAACAGTTTTGGAGTAAGTGGTCGCCTCTCTTCCCTCGCCTTTCCCTTCCTTTAGGAGTTAATTCATGTTTAACCATTAGGTTCTGTTCTTATTAAAGTGCGTAGTTGCACCAGGGTGGAAATACTTTGGCAGGCCCCTGAAAAACATCTGGTTGTGAAGCATGGCGAGACAGACTGATCTGCTATGGATCTTGCGTAGTCTGGGAAACCTTCCCCAAGCTGGATCTCAGATGGCCAAGAGACTGAACATCACTTCAACAATTGTGCACCCTATCCCATTCACCCTTTTTTCCCTCTCAACCAAAACCTGCTCTGCAAGGAACTAGGAACAGACACCTAATCCACTAAATATGCAAACAGAGGGTGATGAGGAGAGCTGCAAACAAGCACCTGAAGATTCAGGCACTCCTGATGAATCTGATGGCTGAATCAACTCCACGGGTTGCTCTAATGTACTGCCTGACTGACCTTTGAAAGCGACATGTCCCAGCTGGGACCAAAGATCGCTCTCCCACCCCCAGCCCACAGCACTCCCGGCTTTGGCGTGTCAGTTTCCCTGGGTAACAGATTTGGGGCATCGAGCACCCAACTGGTTCTAATGTAGCCCATTATGCCCCCCATGTAGACGTTACCCACAGGTACTAATTTTAGTACCCGTTGCCGCTCTAGTGAGAAGCAGTGTGGAAGAAGAGCCTATACACTTAGTATAGTTTCCCCAAAGCGTAGGTATCCAGCCACACTGTTGATGCTGCTGCAGCATCCCACTAGCCAACTATTTAGCTTACCAAGTAATAACGTGCAGAGTCCTTAGCTGGTGGCCAAATTAAAAAGAGCAACTAGCAGGTGTTTCTATAGCTCAAGTGGTAGAACTATGAAATGGAAACGTAAAATAAGGAGGGTCAAGGCTGGCTTGAGTGGATGTGGTGCGTGTATACAATTCAAAATTTCTAAAGCTTCTATAAAAAAAAAAAAAATTAAAAAAAAAAATCAACATCTTTTTAAAATTGTATGTATCAACACACAAATCACATGCCAGTTTCAGACACTTGCACAAAAATCACTGTGTTGTGGCGGTGGTAATACTATTTATTTAAACTTATATCCCACCCTTCACCCTCCTATTCAACACCTATCCCTGCCTGCCAAACACCTGGCCAAATAAAGGAACATTGTTTTAGCTAAAACGTTTTGATTGGCTCTTCAGCAATGGTTCGATACCTCATCATCTTCCTGTTGTAACCGAGCCACAGCATATCGCCGCACTGTCGGGTTGGTGAAGTGAGAGGACAACAGCTCCAAGGAATCTTCCACATCCATTGGCTTCCATTTGCCCAAAAGCTCCAACGCCTGCTTTGCTTCTTGAGGGAGGTCCCAGTTGACACACTTTAAGAACTTGGTTAAAGCCTAACAAGAAGACATTATACCATGGAGCTACTGATTCTAGGAAATCTTTACAGCAAACATTTAAAGTCAATAGACAGCAATAGGTGCACGTACATGATTCCATCTCTTGGATCAATACCTATTACTCTCACACTTGGAATTTGTTTTTTCTGATGAACAAAAGAATTGGGCCTAACTGTACAATGAAGAACAAATCTTTAGGTTTACATAAAACAGCAGTGATGCAGGGGAAGGGCATCTCTGCAAGGTCCTAGTCAGACCTCTACAAAAGCAAAGATCTGGGTTCACTGGGTTTTCTCCACTGGCAGCAATAGGGAAAAATGTAGCGAACACAGGTCTCTGCATAAAAGCCTTACATCTGTTGAAACGGTAACGTTCCAACTCAGAGAGAAACAGATCTCCCTTCTCAATTGAACGATGACAGGATAACCCCATTTCCACATTGAATAGGTTGGCTCTTGCAACTTCAGCTTCTGCATCGATGTCACCGTTGCCACTTGCAAACTCTTTCTTGCAGGCGAACTAGCAGCAGTGGCTCTTCCTGCTCGAGTGAGCATAGGAGTGCTCTGAAATAGGTTCTGGGAGCTGAAGTTTACACGGCATTTTTCATCACCCACTTTTTCAGGAACCCAAAAAGCAAAGGGATGTTTCTTTGTTTGTTTTTTTACACTTAATCATTTGGAACATTTCACTGAACACATTTCTTGAGGTACCTGAATTTCATCGAGTCGACGGCTTTTTTTTTTTTTTTTTTAATGGCCTATATGTTTGCCTGAAAACCCATTCTATTGTTATTTGGTATTTGCTGCTCTACATGTTCTTAGCGTAACGGCAGAAACCTTTTCCCTCCCGGGGGCCACTTTGAAAACGAGTTTGCCAAGGGCCACATAGAAGTTAGGAGCAGAGATACAATCAGGAAGAGGAGGGTCCAGGTCATGGATCTGTCCCCTATCTTTGGCCCTTTTTACACGGGCAGCGGTGGGTGGGAGGATGGGTGGGCTGTCGTGGTGGATGTGTGCCCATTCCCATGGGCGCACACACACCGAGCCTCCTCCGGTTTGCCGGATGGCTCCGTGGGTGGGTGATGGGTGGAGGCGAGTGTTGCGCGGGAGCGCGCACGCACCCCCGCCCATCTGTTCACACGCATGAACACCCATCCCCCACATTGCCGCAGTGTGTACACGGAGCCCCCCCACCGCATACCTGCCCGAACAACCAGCCGGGGGGCGGGGGGGGCATGTAAAAACGGCTCGTGTGCATGCCCTTATCTCCTGCTTTTTATCCCAGGCTCAGCATTGCAGCGCTTGGGAGTACAAACTGGATCCAAAAGGTCAGATCCAGGAACTGGAAAATAGCCACAAGCTGCATTTACCCTCCAGGCATCAGGTTCCCTGCCCCTGGTCTAGCAGATGGGAGTCAGTTATCTTTCTATACATTTTTCTTTGCGCTAGGTTGTACAGACACAATTTCGTTCTTGTAAAAACAATTTGAATTCTGTTTGTTGTACTACAAATGGAATAGCTCTGGCACTGCAAGACGTCCCTGTAGGGTCCACTCCAGTCACAATATTCTGCGTTTTCTGTACCACATACTTCTTCTCAAATCCAAAACACACAGTCACAAATGGACCACCTTCATTACAGAACTAAGGTGGGGAACCCATGGCCTATGTGCCAAATCCAACCCACTGCTACTTTTTATTTGACCCCTTTGCAATTCCCGTTTCTGGCCCACTGATCCAGTCCTGAAAGAGTGAAGTTAAGGAGGTGGGAACAAAGATGAGGGGTGTACTCAAGCAGAGAGGATGGATCTATGGCAGAGACACATAATCTGGACCACCCCCTTCCATCCCCACCCTGAGCACACCCAACTCCTCTACGGCCCCCTCAGACCTTGTACCAATAGTCCAAGTGACCTGTAGAAGGGAAAGAAGTTCCCCTATCTGGTACAGAGGGAAGCTCCTCCCTAAGTTCCCAACCCTTTGGAGATGGCAAGCAGATTCACCCTCGGCACCCAGCCATCATCCTAGGCCTTAGGCAGACACTTGAGCTCAAGGCTCTGTCCATCCTTGGTAATCCCTCCTTGGTGCGAGTCCCCACTCCAACTCTGCCTTTTGGGGCCTCTGCTGCCAACTGGCCATTAGCTCCTCTCCGCACCCCAGCTGGGCAACTGTCACACAAAACTGGCTCATTAAACTTGCTTTTTGTGAGCTGCTCCGAGCTGCCGGAGGCAGGAGGAGCAGGATAGAAATAAATGAATAATAATAATAAAGCTTCTTTGGTAATATGCCTCTGTAACAGGGTCACAAAGTCAAAATGAGGTCCAGAGTGGGGCTGTAGAAGCCTTTGCACAGATGCCACCTCACAGAGCAAGCGTTGAGGCAAACATCTGAAAAAGCAATACAGTCAAACACAATAAGTTCCACAAATATTTTTATTGTAAAAGTAAAACTACTGGAAGAAGTGAGACGATCCGGGGCTGGGAGGGAGTTCCACAGCACCCGTGCAGCCGCCGAGAACGCCCACCTTTCCATGGCCACCTGCCAACAACGTGGGACCTCCAGGAGGGCGTCCCCCGACGACTGGAGAAGCCACCCAGGGGCCCAGCGAGGAAGGCGATCCCGTAGGTAGGTAAGGGCTCAGACCGTTTAGGGCTTTATAGGTTAATACCAACACCTTGAACGGGGTCAGAGCTCGATTTCCTGCTCTGCATCCCTACACGTGTCTGCCGGCAAAACAGTGCCGGGGGGGCTTTCAGACCAGCCGATTGCCACGCATATCCTGGGGCGCGTTCCCTCTCGCAGTCAGAATACGTGCAGGGGGAGAAGGTCTGAAAGTGGCTTTTGATCTGGGATCAGAATTAAGAAATCTAGCAGTGCTCAAAAATTCAAGTGTGGTCTGAAGGGATTTTATGTATTTAGTTTTGGAAAATCTGTTGTATAGTTCTGAAGTTCCCATTTTGGCAAATGAGGAGAGTGAGAAAAGAGGCATTGCTGTTTCCCTAACATTCAACATGAGGAGATAAGCTTTCATGAGTGCTACGGTTATACGGACCCAAGTGGCATTTATTGCAGGCAACTGTACAACATTTTATTACAGGCATTTATTGCACCCTATTCTTCTATGGACACCAAGCAAACTCCCCAGTGGGTGCATACCACTTGGAAGTAGTGGGGCTTTGAGAATGCCTTAATAGGCAGCAAACCAATACAAGGGCAGATGCTTAATTGAAACGGGGGGGGAGGAGCTGAAATGACAAAGAAGGTGGGTGGGGGACAAAAAGAGGCAAGGGGCGGGGGGGAGAAAGCCACATCAAGGAAATGGATTGACAAGCAAGGGAAGCTGGGTGGAATGACAGGTAGGAGGCCATTCAGAGCACCTAGAACTATTTATTTATCAGTCATACTATGCCACCGTGTCCTGCTATGCATCTCGGGGCAGCTAACATCATCATAAAAACAAATAATATTTTAAAATATTAAATATTAAAATAATCCAAACAAGAAAGCTCCTACCCTAAGCCAACCCACCCATCAGTTGTTTTTCCCTCAGCAAAGGCCTGGAGGAAGAGCCAGGTCTTACACGGTCTACGGAAAGAGAGGCGATCTAAAGGCCAGGTAGACCTTCAACAGGAGGAAATTCCAGAGCCTCAGACCAGCCACCAAGAATGCCCTCTACATGGTCAACATCCAAGAAACCTGGGGGACCTCAAGGAGGGCATCATCGGCCAACCGCAGAGGCGCTCTCAATTGAGGTGGCTGCTCTCAAGTGGGGGGGAAAAACCACCCTGCTGATGAAAGTGACACACCCAAGACTGAAAGAGAAACTCACTGGCTGGCCGCCGAGTAAGCTCCCCAACAGGTGAAACGGACAAGGCCATTGCTCCCACTTTTGAACCAAACCCTCTGGTGGAAGTAACAAAGCTCGGCGATGCAAGGGAAACTCGCTGGCAGAAGGGATGGAATCAGAACTGAGACAGTATGTGGTTACGTACAATGAGGAACTGTCAGTTTCACCAGTGGGATTTTTCTTAAATTAATTTTTATTTTATTTATTTAAATATTTGTTTATTTTTTTTACCACACACCTGGGAGCAAGTTTGGGCTGAAAGTAAAACGTGCTGGCTGGATGTTTGGCTGCCAATCCAAACTCAGGTTGGTACAGCGGCACAGGGCATGAAATTTCCGGTCGCCAAGTCGCCACTGGCGACCAGAAAATGAGAGCTGGCGACCTGCCGCCCTTAATGCCCTTAAGTTTTGCGGGGTTTTTTTGTTTATTTTTTAAAGTTGCAGCAAATTTGCCCTCTTGTGTCATGCAACGAGGTATTCTACTCGTATTGTGGATGCAGGATAATCGATGGCAGTACTGCTGCTTGTAAATTTCTTGAGCTAAGAATTCCTATATATTCTTTTTCAGATGTACGAGTGAAGTGTGCCACCAACTTTAATCGCGGCGGGTGGGTGAAAGAGAATTATGCCCTGGGTATCAAAAATCTGGGAAACGCTGACCTAGATATTTAACACACTTATTTCATAAGGAGAATTTTTTTGCTTCACTATTTCAGCATTTTAACTTTCTGGCTATTATTTGTTGATACGGATGTTAGCTAGAAGTTTGTTTTTTTAAAAAAAATATTATTCTCTGTATAAACAAGCAACGTAGTCAGAACATTTTAGCATTACTTCACCATCTGTGTACCTTCTACAATGTCCCAGTAACCTACATTATCCAGAAGGCATACATTTTTTAAAAAATATGTTTTTAGAAGTACTGTTCAATGGTGGATTAATGAATACTGTTCCATTGCTGTTCAATGGTGGATTAATGAGAAAAAAGCTTTGCAGAAGTGCTGTTTAAAACCACTAGGGATAAGAAGAAATACAAGACAGCAATTTTCATCACATAGGCATAGATTTTTTTGCCAACCCTATTTTAGAACAATTGCCATTAGTCTTTACCTTGTACATTCACTTGATTAACGGAGGGGGGGAAAAAACTTGAATAAATGTCATTTAACTGTCAGCTCATAGACATTTTCACATCTAAAGAGGCATGATCCTGAAAAAAGCAGCTATGTGGTAAAGAAACTGATTAATGGAAAAGGGATGTCACTGTCAAATTCACCACCACCACCAGATGCAAATTTATTCATTAGAGTGAAATAAAGGAGACATACCTTTTCTTGATTAGTAAGGTAATATCTGAACTTCCAAACTAGATCCTGTTCTTCATAGGACAGTTGCTTTGTCGGTGGATAACTCACTATAATCTACGGAAAAGCGTGTACAAAGAAAGGGTCACCAAGAAAAATTGGATGCTTATTTTTGACTAAGTGGAGGAAACGCTGCATGCCGCACATAGCGCAGAACAGGAGCGTGGAAAGTGCGGTTCGGGAACCACAGGGTAGTTCTAGGGTGGCTCTCGGGCAGGGCTGGCCCTGGGCTCGACGCTGCCTTACGCCCAAGACTCAGCAGCCGAATCGCAGCTGCTCCTCGGAATCTCAGCAGCCAGCACCACAGAGTGCTGGCTCTGCCAGGCGGTCATAAAGGCAGGTGAACGTGTCTTACGGCGCTCGGGCATATGAAGATTCTGGTACATGGCTCTTGGGACTGGGAAGTTTGGCTACCCGTGACATTACGTTGTAAAGTGGTCCATGCACCATTTAGTGTAGAAGGCTCTATAGAAATAAAGTTATTTTTTAATTATTATTATTATTATTATTAATAGAATAAAACTATCCAGCAACACAGTGGGAAAGAATACTAATTTTCCTACACGCAACATTGGCATTGCTCCTCACACTTGACCTTCAAGAAAACCACCACTGAAATGAAGTCCTCTTGCTCACTGTACATCAGTGGTTTCCAAAATAGAAATCCCATAACCCCAGAGAGATAAGCCATTCAAAGTCTGTCCAGAGAGATTGTGTGGTTGCCGTGTGACAGTGACACGGTATCTCTGACTCTCAAGCGACAGAGATGGAGACAAGATGGTTTGAATTACATCTTTTATGGGACCAACTACTGTTGGTGAAAATGAACAAGTTTTCTGGCCATGCAGAGCCCTTCCTCAGGCATGTAGCAATAAACATTGACTGGTTATGCTACATGCCTGAGGAAGGGCCCATTTCCTACTATTCACTCTCAGCTGCCTACAGTTAGGAGTCTCCTCTCCTGATCAACTTGAGTGACTAAATTTATGGACCTGTCCTCTAAGAACTTGTCTAGTCCTTTAACTGAGTTCTACTATTGGCCTCTACAACATCCTCCAGCCAGGAGTTCCACAAGTTAATCTTACACTAAGTAATACCTACTTTTGTCATCAGAAGGGAACAACATCTAGATGCAAGTTTGAGAAGTTGCACCAGACACCCGTAAGCGAGAGGGTCTACATCCAACCAGCATTAATTTACATGTTTTTGAAATTTGTAAAAGTAATTTGGTTTGCCTTCCAGCTTGGTAGCAGCACACCTTATACAAAATTATCTAGCAAATTGAATATTTTAGACACCAAGGGTTCATCTAAAACTTATCAACTTACGTTAAGTTGATCTCGAGTAGCAGCATTAGGCTTGAGATCATGATCAGAAGGCCCACTTCTTAAGCTTCGAGCAAGCTTGTGATGTTTGCTCTCTACTAAGTTCTCCTAAAAGATACAGAAGATGAGTCCGTTATAAATAATTCATTGGAAAATATCAAAATTCAGCTGCCTAGCAATGACTCACGAATGCCTTGAATAATGTATTACTACTCATTTATGAATTCCTAAATAAAAATTACAGTATCTTCTGAATTTACTATATATTTAAAAAAAAAACACAAAAAAACACCTTTAGCAAAAAGCTTCCATGCTCCTTATAAACACCCCCATCACCTTGTAGATGTAAAGTGCAATTTTGTAACTCTCTCTTGCTTTCAGATGAATGGATAAAGGCATCCCGCTGTTGCCCCCCAAAAGCAATGTTTCACTCTATCTGCGATTTAGACAGTGCCATGACAGACTCTTACAGATCTGCCATCTCAACCAAAAAAAGCAACCTGACAATCTAGAGGCTTGCCTACACAGGGAAATCTTCTGAAATTTCTTCCAATATTAAAACCGTAGGAAGAGGTATAGCATTAACACAAGGAGCTACCACCTAAAATGTCAACTGCTCAACCCGTTTTCAGAACTGTGCCCATTATAGCAATGTTAAATTACTTGGCCAGTAAGTTAAGGGCTTGTCCAATCCTTTAACTCAGGCCACTTTCAGACATCCCCCTCCTCCCCCCAAAACACATATTCTGGCTGCAGGAAGGAATGTGCAGCCAGAATATACATGGGGATAGGTCGGTCAGTCTGTTCCCCCCCCCCCCC
>QEPC01009081.1:171939-202701 GCA_003113815.1 Sphenodon punctatus | reverse complement strand
CCCGCCCCGCCCACCCAACTCCCTCACGAAATATTCCCGCCCTCACCCTGCTCCCTCACGAAAGGCCCGGAGGAACAGCCAGGTCTTACAATGCTGTTGGAAAGAGGGGAGGTCCAGGGCGAGGTGGACCTCCACCAGGAAGGAGATCCACAACTGTGGTGCGGCCACCGAGAACACCCTCCTCATCGTCGCCACCCGGAAACAAAAATTGGTCACCTACCTCGGTGAATTTGTTTCTTCTCTGGTGAACGGGCAGTGATCCGCTGGATAGCTCTGCGGATGACAGTCAGGAGGCAGAAGAAAAGAAGAAGCCTTCTGCGCATGCGTGGAGCTGCCCGCCATCTTAACCAGTCTTATATCCAAGCCGAGGCACGTCTCCACCTCTGGAATCACTTAAGAACAACATTAATGCGCTCTTTCCCCAAATTACCTCCCGGTCAACTGGGAGCAGGAAGCTGAGGAAATTCAGGGAAACCATGCTTCTTCCTATGCAACCTACACTATCAACCATCCTAATATTACCTATACCTAAGGAAAACGAAATATTAACGGAGATAAATTATATATATATATATATATATATAAAAAATGTATTTTATTATTTTTTACACCCCTGGAGCACCCCCTATCTAGAAATTTGCTGTTTGACAGGGAGGGCCGGATCACTGCCAGTTCACTAGAGAAGAAACAAATTCACCAAGGTAGGTGACCAATTTTTGTTTCTCTCTCTGTCTCCTGGCAGTGATCTGCTGGGATGTACCCAAGCCAAAATACCCTACGGGTGGGAGCAAACAGCCCCGGGAGCCTCCAGGACCGCTTGCAGAACCCTCCTGCCAAACGCCGCTTCAGCGGATTTGAACAAGTCCAATTTGTAACGCTTAACAAAAGTATGCAGGGAAGACCAAGTGGCCGCCCTGCATACCTCCGAATATGACGCTCTAGATTTAAAAGTGTAGGAGGTAGCCACACTTCTCACTGAGTGGGCCCAAATCTGAAGCGGGGGAACCTTATGTTTGGCTTTATATGCCTCGATGATACACTGGCGAACCCATTGGGAAATCAGGGACCTGGAAGCCTTTTTTCCCCCATAGGAAGGTCTAATGTTAATAAACAACGCTGAGGTTGTCCGAATAGATCTAGTTCTTCTCAAGTAGATTTTAAGAGCTCTCCTCACGTCTAAGGTGTGCCATATTTCTTCCCTAGGGTGGGAGGGATTAGGGCAGAAAGACGGTAAAACCACGTCCTGGGACCTATGAAAGGCCGAATTAACTTTCGGAATGAATGCCTCGTCCATTCGGAAAGTAACTGACTGCTTATTGAAGAGGCAGAAATTATCCTCCATGGACAGGGCTCCCAATTCGGACACCCTTCTGGCGGAAGTGACCGCTACCAAAAACACCACCTTCAGGGATAGCATGTATAATGAGACATGCTTAAGCGGTTCAAAGGGAGGACCTGTCAAGGCATCCAGAACCAGACTGAGGCTCCAGGAGGGGCATCTATGCACCACAGGAGGGGAGATATTCCTCGCTGCCCTCAGGAACTGTGTGATATGTTTGTGTGGCAAGAACCTTTTCTTTGAAATGGATTGCAGAACCGAAGAAATGGCAGCTGCTTGGGGTGCCAGTGTATTCGGGCGCAATCCCTTATCTAAACCCTCCTGAAGAAATTGGAGGACAGTCTGAACACGTGCTAAACATGGATCTAACCCCCTATCCATTGCCCAAAGAGCAAAAAAATTCCACGTAGCCCCATAAACTTTTCTAGTTGCCGGTCTCCTAGCCTGCTGTAATGTAGTCAATACAGCTTCTGAATAACCTGCCCCCCTTAGTGCCGAGCATTCAAGTGCCACGCTGTTCATTTTAGCGTTGCGATGGAGTTGCACCACAGAGGGCCCTGCAATAGTAGGTCTGGGCGCAGTGGTACGGTGATCGGAGATTCTTGACTCAGTTCAATCAGGTCGGAGAACCACGGTCTCCCTCAGCCACCAAGGAGCGATGAGAATTACGTGTGCTGCTTGGTTGATGATCCTTGCTACTACTCTGGATAGGAGGAGTGTCGGTGGAAAAGCATATAACAGGCCCTTTGACCACCTGTGATTGAGGGCGTCTACAGCTTCTGAGTACATGTCCTTTGTTCATGCCATGTACCGAACTGACTTCCGGTTCTCTTGTCTCGCGAAAAGATCCATCTCCGGATATCCGAACTGCATTGTTAGGTACCTGAAGACCTCCGGGTGGAGGCTCCACTCGTGTGGGTCTATCGACTGGCGACTCAACCAATCTGCTTGTACATTCTGTACCCCTTTTATATGAAGAGCCTTCAGAGAACTCAGGTTGCTCTCTGCCCAGGTGAATAGTCGTACAGCTTCCTGATGTAAGAGCTTGGATCTTGAGCCTCCCTGGTGATTTACATACGCTTTTGCTGTTATGTTATCCGTATATACCAGGACGTGCGAGCTGCCGATGTCGTGGGTTAGAGTTTGTAGAGCCAGACGGATTGCCATCAGCTCGAGAATATTGATGCTCAGTTGTGATTGCTGATGGGAACACAATCCCTGAACCGACCTCGTTCTCATGTGGGCTCCCCATCCCTTCAAACTCGCGTCCGTTGTTACTATTACTCTTTCCGGTTACTCTAGAGGGACGCCTGTCTGAAAAGCGGCTGGGCCTAACCACCAGGACATTGATTTTGGTAGGCTTCTTGGAATTCTGACCCATGGATTTTTCCCGCTGGTAAGCTCTTGCTGAAAAGGCCTCAGCAGCTGCTGCAAGGGGCGAAGGTGGAATCTCGCCCACTGCACTTGTATCGTGCAGGAGACTAGGAGGCCCAACAGTTGCGCAAGGCTCTTTAACCGTGCCCGTTTCTGGTGCCTTAACAGGCGGATTCTCTGCCGGATCCTGTCTTGTCTTTCCAAGGGGATGTAGGCTGCTCCTGAGGTTGTATCGATGGAGACCCCCCAGGTGATCAATGATGTGTGTCGGGGTGAGATGGCTTTTGTCTCGATTCACTAGGAAGCCGTGGTTCTCCAGGTACTGTATGGTCCTGTCGATATCCCTGTGAAGCTTGGTGAAACTCTGTGCCCGTAGGAGGAGGTCGTCTAGGTACAGGTATAAATGGATCCCCTCTTTGCGAAGGTTCGCCACTAGTGGTACCAGAACCTTGGTGCAGGTCTGTGCGGCCGATGACAGGCCGAAGGGGAGAGCCTTGAACTGGAAATGTATGTCCAGGTAGCAGAATCTGAGCCACTGCCAATGCGGTTCCCAGATTGGGATGTAGGTAAGCATCCCTGAGATCCAGGGATGCTAGCCAGTCCTGTTTCCTGATGGTTCGACATATTGATGTTACCGTCTCCATCTTGAATCTTTGGGTCCGCACCGACCTGTTCAGCCGCTTGAGGTCCAGGACAGCTCGCCAGGACCCCGACTTCTTGGCGACTAAGAAAAGGAGAGAGTAAAGGCCCTGCCCCTGCTGGTCTGGGGGAACCAGCTCTATTGCTCCAATGTCCCTGAGCCGCTGTAACTCCTGGAGCATGGCCAGGTGTTTCTGGTTGTTGCCCGATTTTGGAGAGACGATGAATGCTTGAGATGGGGTCCCCCTGAACTCTATCTTGTAGCCGGGGTTTACACATTGCAGGACCCAGGCATCGGAGACGGACTGCACCCACTCTTCTGAAAAAAGCAGCAGTCTGCCTCCCACTTCTAAGTCTCCTGAATAGTCATGCCTCTTGTTTACGGTTGTTCTGTGAGAAAACTTTGGGTTTCTGCTTGTCCTGCCTAAAGTTTTGACCCCTACCTCCTCTACGAGAGAAGAAACGTCCAGGCTGGTCTTGTCTGTACTGATTATGGAACCTTCTACTTGATCCATAACCAGATCCATATCCCCCTCTGGGTCTGAAACTGGAGCCACGAAAAAGGTGTTTCTTAGACCCCATGTGTTGTAAAGACTTTTGTTTGGACTTGTCATTAGCGTCTGCCAATACATTTTCAAGACAGATCCCAAACAATTTATAGCCCCTGTAGGGGGCGGAGGTGAGGAGGTTTTTGGCTGTATTATCGCCGTCCCACGATCTGAGCCAGAGCTTGCGCGATTTGGCTGCGATTGAATTAGCAACTGACCTGGCTGACCATAACATTGCATCCATAGTGGCGTCGGTTAAAAAGGAGGAAGCCAAATTAATTCTTGAAGATAAAACCTGAGCTCTCCTATCCGAGATGCTCGGGTCCTGTGCTTCTTGAAGCCACGACATTAGAGCTCTAGCCACGCAGGAGGAGATAACGTTTATTCTCACTGCTGAGGAAGAAGACTCTAATACCCTTCGCAGGGCGTTCTCAACTGCCCTGTCTGTTGCATCTTTTGGGTAGCAGTCCCCCTCCGTCGGAAAAACGGTCTGTTTAGCAAGAGAGACTGCGGCTGCATCCACTTTAGGATTTTTAAATAGGGGCTCTTTACGTCTGGACAGGGAATATAAAGAGGACTGAGTCTTATTCGTCCTCTGTCCCTTCTCAGGGTGTTTCCATTCCTGAAGGATGAGCCTCTCAAATGCCTTGTCTAAAGGAAAACCTGGGTCCTTCCCATGGACAGATGGTATATTGAGCCTCCTGAGAAGGGGCCTGTGAGTCCAGGTCCTCCAAATCCTCCCACTCCAAGTCTAAGTCTGATGCCAGCTCAGAGGTGGCTTGGACTCTAGGTCATTTTGGTTGGGGCTCGCTCCCACTCTCACCCTCAGAAGCCGGAGGTGATTCCAGGAGCCTGGCAGTACAGGCCTGTAGGTGGCGCTTGGATGCCTTAGCCTTCCCCTTGCATGGGGCTTTTCCTGCTCTCCCTTCTGGATGGGCCAATGAGAGTCCTGATCCCCCCGGTGTTGGAGGGGCCTTGCTCGCCCCAGAGCCCTGAGGGGAGGCCTCATGGGGGTTCTGATGAGCAGTCTCTGTGCCCCGGGAGGGGGTAACAGGGGGCAGGTCGCTTGGGGGCCTACTCTGTACCTGAACTAGGCGCTCCAGTGCGAGGACGATCCTGTCGAGTCTTGCCGCCATGCCGGGAGCTTCTGCTCTCTTAGAGCCCTGAGAGGAGGCAGTCTGCTGAGCTTCCCCTGCTTCAGCTCCTTCCATGCCCTACGTCTGAGTGCTATGGCGTGGGCGGGAACGAGAGGGGCTGTGAAGCCAGCGCGGCTGGTCACTACCCCCGCAGGCGGTGTAGAGGCCCGAAGCGGGGGGAGACTTATTGCGCCGGGACTCCACAGCAACTAAGCCGTTGGGGTAGGCTGCAGCCTCTTCTCCCCAGAGTCCAACTGCTCCCCGGTTCCCGGGCGTTCTGTGCGGCAACCTGGCGGGCTGTCCGACTGAGTTTCCCTTTTCTGGGAGGGAGACTCGATGCCCTAATGCCCCGCTTTCTTCATACAATTCAATTTCCAAGCCTAACTGTGCTTTTTAATTTGTGTCTTTTCAGCTGCTGAAAAAACGCGCCTCCGACGGCCGAAGGCAGAAGAAAAGACTGGTTAAGATGGCGGGCAGCTCCACACATGCGCAGAAGGCTTCTTCTTTTCTTCTGCCTCCTGACGGTCATCCGCAGAGCTACCCAGCGGATCACTGCCAGGAGACAGAGAGAGAAAACCTCAATAAGGGCACCCCCGGCCAACCGCAGGGGTCCATCCAGAACCCGGGGAGTGAGGCGATCCCAGGCCGTTTAGGGCTTTAAAAAAGTGAATACCAACACCCTGAATTGGGCCCGGAAAACTACTGGCAGCCAGTGCAGAGAACAAAACACAGTTATGCTCCAATTAGAACGATTTAAACACACAAAACAAACAACAAAGACTGCACTTTCCATTTGTAAAAGGCCATATCGCACAATGAAATCTTGCTACGTTTTAAATGGTTACACAGAAAATGACTCACCATAGACATCTGGGGGTCTGGAACCTTAACGATTTCTGTGGTTGTTAAAATTGGAGATGCCTCATCACCGTCCTAGATGACAGAGTAATTAAAAAAAAGTATGATGAATTGAGAAAAGCAACATGACGTCTCAAAACAATGTTCAAGGAAACAAAACATTAAAATTGTGTTGTCTTTCCACTGATAATCATAAACAAAAGAGAAGAAGGATTGGAATTTTTTTAGCTAGTTTTTAATAAAGATGTCAAGGCAAAAGGAAACAAAAAGGTTAACGAATTCCTACTGAAGTGACAGACAAAGGTTTATTTTATAATTCTTGCTCAGCAATCTGGTTAGGAAGAGGTGGCAAAAATTACCTACCTATGAGGTAGGTCACAATTATTGTCATTGTACAGATGGGAAGCGGAGACCGACTTTCCCCAAGGCCACCCAGCAACTTGGTGGCTAAAACAGGATTTGAACGCTGTTCTCTCAAGTCCAAATCCAACACTTTTATCCATTAGCCTATACTGGCTCTCATCCCATCCACTTTTTATATAACTATTATGAGAATGTGTTGAAGTGTCAATCAAGCGTAGTTTCCCATCAAGGTAGATAAACTAAATGACAGCCAAAACTATGGCCACGATACTTATAAACCATTTTGAAAATACCACCAAACTATAGTTGTCACATCGGTGTTCACCGTTTCAGATATTTAACTTGATTCAATTACAAAATACATTTCAAAAAACAAACACAAACAAGAAAGCCAACCTGTATATACATGGTAACCTTAATACTAATGATTTGTTCCTGTACTTTTATGGAACTCTTTCATAGTTTTACTGCTGAAGCTGCAGAGAACTTCCAAACGTAGAAACGATCCCCTCCATGTGTGGCATTTTACAGAGAACCTGCTTTGGCAGACTAGTTTTCAGACCACTAATCCAGGACTCCTGCTGTGAATAGTTTACTAAGAACAGGTCAACTTCCAATTTAGGAAAAGTGCATCTCTTCCTACTTTGAAAACAAAATGAGTGATCTAGCAGGATGCTACAATACTGCATCAGTCTTAAGGGAATGGAGAGGTGGACACACAAAAGGATAGGGAACAGATCGACTATCTCGACCCTCCTCTTCGAGTGCAACCTTACGCACCCTCGTTCTAAACTTCTATGAAAAGGAGTATAAGCTCGAAGGAGTGCAAAGCGGCCCCTGGGAAGGAAAGAGTTCTCCACCATTGTACTCAACCCTTGAAGTCCCAACTCGATGAACCTAGGACTCTCCCCAAAATGCCACTCCTACATGGTACTGGAAAGGCAATTAATCCATCTATACGACAGTTTCCCAAATGGAAAATAGAAATAGGAGTATTTCCTGAAACCATGGTTCTTGTGATAACATATTAATGTTTCTTATTACTCCATGATCCCTAAATGTGCGATGCAAATTATATTATAAACCCCAAAGAGAGAAGAGATTCAATCTATTGCTGTTGTAAGCCTTTAGAAGACACAAGCATTTTCAAGGCATTTCACAGGATAGACAGCAAAGTCTTCTCCAAAAGATGGACAGAGCTTCTGTGCAGAGCTTTGATAGGTCAATCCTGTACAAAAAGACAAGCCTCTCTCTTCCAACCCCCCCAACCCAAGAACTACTTTTGCATAAAGTTCATCTCAAAGCACTACTTGCTGATTTGCAGAACAATAAATCAAAAACTTTTTAATCACTTACACTTATTAAATTCTGTAATCCTGAAACGCATTACATGAATGATTGGCTTTTGTAATCTTGTTGCAGCTTTGCTATTTGATTTGTATGAACATAAACAGCTGCCACTGACAGCTGTCTGCTACTATCTTGCAAGAAAATATTTCATCTCAGCAGGAAAACCTGTAATTTTGTTGGGGCATGTGTTGCTTTAAGTGATCAT
The DNA here is from genome assembly GCA_003113815.1 of Sphenodon punctatus. Taxonomy (NCBI): domain Eukaryota; kingdom Metazoa; phylum Chordata; class Lepidosauria; order Sphenodontia; family Sphenodontidae; genus Sphenodon; species Sphenodon punctatus. The sequence goes on along the minus strand of QEPC01009081.1, from coordinate 194,889 downwards.
AAAAATCTGCAAGGCACATACCTTTTCATAGTAAACTATTCCATACTCTTTATCATCACACTTGACACAGCGAAACTCAATCATCAAGTACATAAAATTAGAACTCCGTTTCTCGCTCTAAGAAAAAGGGGGGGAGAGATTAGAAGATGTGGCTTGTATATTAAGAGAACATCAGTCTTCAGCATTTTCTTAACACATTAATAAATATATTGCTTTTGTGCTATAACTTATGGATCAGATTATCAGATGTTGAAGCAATTATTCAGTTTATGATTTTGCATAACTACTTTAAGATTCCAGTTTCTTCCAATAAGTCTGTACTGTAATTCACACATACTATCACAAACTGAAGGTAACCAAAGGATGGTTTAGGTAGCCTAATGGAAGAGCTTTGTGAAATTTCACTCTGCATTGTAACAATGATTGCTCAACAGCTTTTCAGATCGAGTTGGTTCAGGTTACAAGGATACCCAACCCGACATACTCAATGCGGAGATCTCAAATTAAGCTGTTGGTTCTCCTAGCTTCTACATCAGGATGAGAACAGTCTTCCTACTGGAGCTTAGTTATCATTTCTATCGAAGATGAGCCGCTCACAAGTCAACCCAGCTTAGTCACACATGGGCACGATGACCACACAGAACAAGAATAAGCGTTGCTATGTCTACAATAGGAAAATTTGAGGTTCTACTTTTGGGTCTGCCACAGACTTCCTTGTAAGCCTGTGTCAAATCACCTCTCCCTCCTTCTCATCTACGCTATGGATATTAAATTCTGTGCTTCATAAGGGTGTTTTAAGGTTTAATTAGGGCTGGTAAATGACTTTCAAAGGCTCTCAGCTGAAGGTGTTGTGTAAGTGGTGAATTGTCATTTCTGCGGGTCCAATTCAAACAGAATGCAATGGAAGTTTGCCAGAAACCAAGCAGCCGTGAACACGGGTAGCAGATCTGATGAGCAACGACATTTTTGTTTGTTTTTAAATCTCACACACACACACACACGCACACACACACACACACACACACCTCAATCTTAAGTACAGACACAGATCAGAGGGGCATCTTTGGCTTTGATGGGACAGCACAGGTGTTCTCCAACCCTAGTATTCAGACCCTGGTATTGCCAGGTTCCTCTGGTACATTCATCTTTCTGAAACCCCCGCTGTTCAAACGGAGAGAACAGAAAAGCGGAGACTAATCACCTGCTTAACTGAAAGTTCAGAACTTTGCCATCAACTTTGAGAGCTTGAATCAGTTGCGGATTGGGTCCAAGATTTAATTCAGAAAAGAGCATGGAGTCTTACCGGTGAATTCTCTTTCTGGAAGGGAGACCAGACAGTCAGTACTTTGGGGTTGCTCCCATATTTCTACCGGTTACGCTACATGCCTCAGGAAGGGCCCTCTGTGGCTCAAAAGCTTGCTTATTTCCAACAACAGTTGGTCCAATAAAAAGTATTGTTCAAACCACTGTCTCTCTCTGGTAGATGAAGGTAAGCCTCCTTCAAATCCAGAGGTTAGCCAGTCGCCCTGCGATCATCTTGAGGGATTTCATGCAAAATCGTCTAGATCTGACCCATCTGTTCAGCCTCTTTAGATCCAGAACCGCTCTCCATCCCCTCCATTTTCTTTGGTACGAGGAATAGGATGGAGTACAGTCCTTGGGCTTCTTTCCCTGAGGTGGGGACTGGTTCTACCGCCCCTACCTTGTGTAATCTGACCATTTCTTGTAACGTTGCCTGGTGTTCGGTCTGATTTGAGGAAACAGGAGAAGTCAGAAAATGTTGAAGGGAGAGTCTCCTTAGCACTATGAAGCAACCTTATGATACAACCTCCAGGATGCAGGAGTCGGAGGTTGATTCTGCCCGAGTTCTTGAGAATGACAGAAGCCTACCCACTACGACTCCATCCTCACACGGAGGATAGTCAGGAGTCCTGTTTAGAATGACCTGTGGCTCCTGCAAGTTCCTCCCCTTCAAAAGAGGTTCTTGACTATCTAAAAGCAGGGTAAAAGTGCTTCTTTTTTGTCCCGAACTGCAGCAGTGTTATGTTTTTTAGCTTTATCATTCGCATCTGCTAAGACTTTGTCTAAGTGTGTGCCAAATAGCTTTGTGCTCTGATAAAACCCTTAAATGAGAAGGTTCTCAGGCTACCGAGTCGCAATTCCAAGAGCGCAGTCAGAGGCAGTGTCTGGCTGCCACATTAGCAGCTACTGCTCCGGAGGCCCATGAGAGGGTATCTGTCAACACATCTGCCATAAAGGTAATGGCCAGCAGGATCCTAGAGGTCATGACCTTGGATCTTGTGTCAGATATGGTTGAGTCCTTTACTTCTTGGAATTAACTAATTAAGGCCCTTGAGATAGTGGCCATATGGAGTACCGTGGAAAAGGCCTCGAAATCCCTTCATAGGGCCAACTCTATACCCTTGTCTACGGTGTCTTTTAGATAGCAGTTCTCCCTCTGTAGGGAAGACTGACCGTCTAGCAAGGCTGCTGATGCATCCACCATAGGTGTGTAGGAGAGAGTTTCCTTCCGCCTTGAGCATAGGGACTTTTGAGTATCCTGGACTTCTGTCATTCTCAGGGCTCTGTACAGTTGCTTCCGCTCTGAGAGAATTAATTTCTCAAATGTTTTGTCCAATGGCATACCCTGACTTAGAGAATCCTACCTTTAGGGCCTTCTCTGGTAACTAAGGTTTTTAATCACTTGCCTCATCATTTCTTCCCTATGGATAAACAGGAAATTCTTTATCCTGGTCATCTGATAATTTATAGGGAGTTGTGTCAGGGATCTGGCCTTCCTCTAGCAAGGAATCAGAGTGTGCCTAATTTTCCTCATCCGACTCCCTCATGTCTTCTTCCTCGTAGGAAGATTCTCTTATTAATAACGGGTGCTTATGACCTTTTTCTTTGGGGGGTTTAGCAGAAGGAAGTATTTCTACAAAGGAATAATCTTCTTCTTCCTCCCGGTTTGCTTCCTCCTCCCCTTCCAAGAGGTAGGAGGAGGCCCTCGGGTAGTCCTGCAGACTCGCAATGGGAGTTTTGGCGGGCTGCTTTCCTTTCCCCACCATTTTAGATTTAACCTTACTAAGAGAGCCTCTTGCAGGGTCTGCTGCTCTGGCGGCACCTTTTCTTTTCGCGCTTCCTGCCTTGTTCAGGGACACAAGGATTTTATCCAAGACCATCAGATGAAGGTCTTCTGGCTTGTCCTGAGGGCAGGAGAGGCAGGTGCCCCTGTGTTTTCCGGTTCCCTGGGCTGCTGAGAAACAGCATGGCATTTCCACAGCGCCATCTCTTGCTTCCTCTCCAGTGCTTCCTGGCACACAGTGAGGGAGGGGGAGATGTGGGTTGGCACTACGCCACCTCCGACCTCAGCACAGGACTATCTGGACTGTAGTGAGGTAGAGGAGCACTGCGGGTTGGCTCTATGCTCCCGGGCCTCTGTGCAGAGGAAGGAGAAAACTGCAGGCCGATTCCCAGGCCCCTGCATGAGTTCCAGTCATAGGCGGTGAGTTGGGGGTCTAAGCGCAGGTCCTTGATCTACTACTGCCAGAGAAGTCGGATGGACAAGCGCCTTCCCTCCACTGTTCTCCGCAGCACCGTGGGTAGGATCCTCGTGGTAAGGAAGAGAGATTGTCCTGCCCTAGTCAGGCTATGGAAGATAGAAGCTACAGGAGGAGCTCAAGAAGCTGCTCCTGCTGTACTTGGAGGCAGAAACGAAACTGGAGATACACAGAGGGTCGTCCCCTCTGCGCATGCTCCAAAAGGAATTTGTTGGTGCCTCCTGCTAGCAAAGAGGGGGAATGACCCCAAAAGTAATGGCTGTCTAGTATCCCAAGGAGGAAGTTTGAACTGATTTACTCCCATAATGCAAGTGTCCTTCCCCACCAAAAGTCTGGAGTTTATTCCTCCACAATGCAGTTATGAACATGGAGATATTGTATGTGTGGAAGTTAGCTAGAAAACAATGCTCTTAATTTTTTTTAATCCCCCCACCCCTTGTGATGAAGCCACTTTAAGCAAGCACAGCAAGTCAACCATATGCAAGAGCATTCATTCTAGGTCAATCCATTTTTATTACACTTTCCATTTACTTAACATCAGATCCTGGTAACTGGTATCTAGAATTATTAGACCTGAATATTCTCAGCATCCACTGAAAACTACAGCTAAGACCTAGGTTTTCCAGATTGACTTCTCCCTTTAATGTGCACAACAGAAGATAGGGGACGCGAGTTGAATTACAGCCTCCCAAGTGTGCCAAGGCTTCCACATTAGCAGGGACTGAAAACCCATTATAAAGCTGATATATGTGGTGACCTACCTCATTGATCATCTCTATTTCTCTAAAGGTCAGTCTGTCCAGCCAGTCTACTTTCACCATGTGACCTTGCCGATGAGACTTGGTGAGCTGCCATGGAAATATATTGAGACATTTAAAATTAGCGTGACTAAGAAAGAAGGCTGTCCAAGTCCGTTTCAAAGGCACTGGGCATGGCAGGTGGAGAGGAAGAAAGGGAATTAAAAATAGTTTCACATTATATGCCAGACCCTGTAAAACAAGTCAGTCACACTATAAAAGCATTCAAGACTCACATTCATCATGATAGGAAGAAGGCAGGATATACTTATTCAACTTATCTTTGAATACAGAATATGAAATTACTAAAGAGTACCCTATTTTTAAAAGTAGAACTTTAGCTTGATAATATTAGGAGTTTTGTGAGGTGGTTTTTCTGTGTTTTTTTTATTTTTTTTTAAAGTGATTTCTGATCTAATGCCATTAAAACTCATTTTTAGCACACCACTTTGTAACAATGCTTTCCTTTGTCCAAATTACTTTTTAAAAGTACGATTTGCGTAAATTGGTCTTTGCCAGCAATTGCTGCATAGAGTGGAGGTTTTCTAACCATGGTCTGTAAAACTGTGGCCAACCCCCCCCCCCAGAAGAGAGGCTGCCTCTCCTCTTTCTTTCAAACCATAGTCTCATTAAAATTCATTATCGTCTTAAATAGGACTTTTCTGCATAATCAAATGCTTTCATTGTCACATGCTACTGTCAATGGGGAGGGGAGGTTAAAGGGTTTAAGAGACCGAGCAGCACACATTCTAAAGAAACCGTACATCGTCTCAGCTACCTAGTCTCTGGGAAGTTAGGAAAAAGCTTTGCTTTACTGGTAAATCTCTGCCTATACAAAGTGACTTTTGCCAAAAATATCCTACAACATTAAAAGCTTCCAAGTCCAGTAAACTTCTGTATCTTTTCAGAGCATAAATATATTATTCCATTAAACCAAAAGGATAAGATTTTAGAAAGTTACTGCAGCGTAACAATTCAGAGGCAATATGCCATTAATCCAAATCTGGTTAACACATAAAAGCATTAGGAGTGCAACGTTATCCAATAGGACAATTAAAAAATTCAGTTAAGTGGAACTACATAGTCAGAGTATGCTAGTAACCCACACACACGTTTGGTTTAGGCCACACAAAAAACCCACAACATGATGCTCATATATGAAGTGTCCTGCCACCATTTTGGAACCATAGGATGCAAAGGCAAAATGGAAAAAGGACTTGAATCAACATTTCCTTTTAGTATGACCCAGGGTGGGTTCAGATAGTAATCTCTATGCTTACACAAACTATAATCCAGGATCTGTGCTCACTGCATTCCCCCTCCCCTTCCATTAGCAGCAGTGGGGAAATGCAGTGAACGTGGGTCCATGGCTATAATACACATGCAGTTGCACACCACGTATGGACAATCACAACAAATCTATTGAAGACCCATTCCAGGGGGTGAGGGAAAGTTGGTCAAGCCAGGAGACCTTCCTTCCCCTTCCACAGGAAGGATAGCATCTACCAGCCCAAACCAGGGATCCAATGTGCTTAAGCATGGTCAACTGTGAATCTGACCAGATGTAGAATTGCCAATTTCAAGCGCTCCAATACCATGCACCAGACCTCCAAATTAGTTTAATAAAATAAAAAAAATGCAAGTTAGATTTTGCATTTGGCTACGTGAAGTGTTTTTCACGATAGAGGAACATTGCTGTGCAGTCCCAGTTGGTGTGGGATGATCTCAAGTTCAAAATTGAACCTAAAATATACGGAAAAGTGACAATGTCCCGCTAGCTACTTAAGAGATTTTATTTATTTCTTCTAGCCACTTGAACATGGGACAAGCCATTCACTTTTTATTCTATTCCTTTTTTAAAAACAAAGGAACACACTAGGCTTTCTGCTCACATTCTCTGTCCATCAAAGAAACAAAGTGGTTCAAATGATATCTTTTAGTCGACCAATTGTTGGTGGAAATAAGCAAGCTTTCGGGCCACACAGGAATTTCTACTGGCTATACTACATGCCTGAGGCAGGGTCCTGTGTGGCCCGAAAGCTTGCTTATTTCCATCAACAACAGCTGGTCCAATAAAAGATATCATTGGAACCACTTTGTCTCTCTGTCACTTGGGACCAATATGGCAATCACACTCTCTCACTGTCCATCAGGGCAGCCTGTGGAATCGGGAGGGACTGTTGGTAGTAATGAGAAGTTGTTACGATCTTCTAAAACAGGCAAAAAGGTGCATTTCATTGAAGGTAAAAATCAGATCACAAGAGGTCTTCGAAACCTCAGAAGTCAGCTCACCCTGCTGACAAACTCTCAAGCTAGGTTAGAGCAAAGATACAGCAGGAAAAGGAAACAAAATTTAAAAGGTTAATGTGGAAACAAAACTATTCTATGCCTGTTCGGAGCCGGATCCTTCTAGATGCACGAGACCCAAAGATAATCAGCAAGAAAGTCCCACATGGAAACTAGCATGGGAGCCAATGGGAATCAGTAGGCTGCAAGAATAAGGGTGTTGACAAGCACGACGGTGGCTCGCTTTGGCCTGCTAGCTATCGGCACGTTTGTTGCTGTGGCACCAGATGCTGGCCTGGGATTGTTCCAAGGCATTACAACGGCACACCAAGGGCGGCTTCCTGTTTTCTGTTTCATTGTTCCAAGGCATGCCAGTGGCGAGCCTGGGCTGTGCGCCTCGAGACCTCTAGGGTCACAGTCTGGGCTACGATCTGTCCGATCAGGCCAAAGTTGGCCATCATGTGTATTTTAGCCCACCGTGACCTGGCCCGGATCAGGTCTACAACGGTTGGCCACCACAGCTGCCTGTCATGACAGAAGGCGGGGCGTTAGGTGCAGCCCATCCGCACATTTATGTAGCTTCCTGCTCTACCCGGCTGCCAAGCCACTGGCACATCTGCTGGCTGACCCAACGCAGTCGGGACCGTGTTGGCGGTGGGCTCCTGACTGGGTCATGACGACGGCACTCCTCTGTCACATTTGTAAACACCCAGATACAAGAATTACCAGGCAACGCAGTTTTCAGTGAAAGCAGCTCAAAGAGAAGATGAGGCTAAATTGGCTTGTCCTCAACTACATGCATGACCTGCGAGTCATCGCTAATCTGCCTAAATCTAAACTATAAATTGGATTTTATATAGGCGAGATGGAAGGGAGCAGGCAGGAACTAAGAGGGGTCTTGTGAATGGGTAGGAAGTGTAGCTCTGGGATTGTCTGTCTTTCAGGGATTAAATCTTTCTGCATTTTGAGGCTGTCTTAACTTATTGTAAGCCTCCGTTAGTCCATACGGAAAAGGGTGGGATATAAATAATAATAAGTATGAAAGAGGAGGAAATCCAATTATATTCCCAGCATGTAGGGAGGAACAACAAGGGAAGTTCCTTGCCGCAATAATGATTTTCCCCTCTGGTCTCCTGCAACCATTCTGAATACTAGGTTGGATAGTGACACCATCAATATGGTTATGCTGGTTATTTCCCTTTCCTGCTTTTGAAGCAGGAGAGGGAACATGGGGACCATTAAACTCCCGCAACCAAGTGTACAGCCGGGAAAAGAGTCTCATGGGAATACACCCCAAGTCCAGAGCACATGGGAAAGCGAGAGTTGCCAGTGTCCGGGGATGGGGTTGGAGTAGTTAGTGGGTTTGTTCATGCTGCCATGTTTGATTTCATGCTTATTAGGTTGCTCTCCTGCCAAGCAGATTTCACTGCCTGACACTGCAATTTGATTTAGCTCACTCCCCCAATCTGCTTACAGGATCTAGCTGGGAAGGATGACTTAAGATGGTGAAGGAGCATTTCAGGCTTCCTCCTTTAGGGCTTGTCCAGAGAAAGTTACCCTAGCAGGGGAAGCTGACAAAATGTGGCCCAGGGGTCCTGGGAAACCAAGTGCATGCTGCAGCTAGCTTTTACATGATCCTTTTCCACTTCCTGGATCAGACCCATGGATTTAGTTCCTACCTCAAGAGCTGAGAAAACTGAGCTTAGGGGAAGGGAGCATGCACACAAGGACAGGGGGGCACATCCATGGCACAGACCCATCCTCTGGACTCTGCTCCTCCCCACAAACTTCTGAGTGGGCCTCAGAGCTTGGACACATTTTCAGAGTGGCCCCTGGAAAGAAAGTTCTCCATTCCTGGCATTGCCCATGCCAAGATTCTGCTGTGATGAAAAGGAGATTCTGTGCAAAAAAAGGGGGTTCATGGAAGCAAGCCAGTGCCTTGACACAAATCCTACAACGACTTTTGCTCATCACAAGTTTTTTGAAACCCCTTAAAAGGGGATATTTTATATACCTAATCCAACCCCTAGGGGAAAGATACACCGTAAATTAGAGTACGTACAGATTTATACGCAAAACCTACCGACGATGAGCTAGCCAAGGGTTAAACAGCCGAAACACTTCATTAAAACTGAAAATAATTCTGAGAAACCAGCTTCACTGCACCAGCGCACCAGAGGAAAACAATCGGAGTGTATGTTAGAAGTCTTCAAGGAGCTCGGCCGCGAGACATACACATGCTTTTAAACCCTTCTAATTTACGGTGTTATTAGAAGAGGCTTGGCTGAAGACAGCACACCACAACACAGCGAGACTGTAATTCCACTTCAAAAATCATAGCATGGTGGGAAGCTCTAATTAATAGATGTTAGACGGCTGTGGTTGTCAAGCATGCACTTTGTTAGAGCCAGGTGCTGACAAGCCTTGCCTCCTTACTACTTACTTCCTCCAAATGCTCCGTGTCAGATTCCTACATTAAAGAGACTCGTTAGTTAAATCAGCGTGCTAGAAGGCTGGAACTTCCAAATATTTATTCTGAATGCAATACGGTCCAGCCTCAGAGCTTTAATTGGACTTGAATGAGCAAGCTTATTCTTTTTGTGCAGGAGTGGGGGACCTCAGGCCTGAGAGTCAAATATGGTCCATGGCTGGGTTTTTTGCTTTTGTTTTTCCATTTGGCTCCTTTCCAGTTCCTGCCCTGAAGTACTGAAAGACTAGGCCTCAGAATAAGGGAGCAGAGAGGAGCCCATGCACAACAAGAGAAGAGACAGATCCATGGCCTGGACCCCTTTCCCAAGCACACCCTCTTAAGTGCCCCTTATGCAGCTCTTGGGGCTTTTACTAATTGTCAAAATGGCCCCTGGGGAGGGAAGAGGTCCCCCACCCTTGCTTTACGGCATCAAGAGACACACACATTAGGCAAGTAAGATTAAAGAGTATCTGAAACCCACAACCTTCTTTGCGTCAGAACTACATGAACGATTATGACTGACACTTTGTGTTGCTATAGTTGGCATGGGGAATTAATAGAAAGGAAAATTGGATCCTTACCTTGTAAATTTTCCTTCTACGGGAGATCCTCCTGGATGGCCAGTAAAAACTGTAGGGTTAGATCCCCACCACTGACAGTAGGAGGTAGACTTCCTAATTTTTTCCTGGAGCATGCTCAGTGAGGATCTAGCCCCTCAGCCCCACTGTTTTAAAGCTTTACTTCACACAGTTTAACCTATGCTGAACTGGAAACTATTCTGGAACAAGATATTTATTAACAATGTCAACCATACGTGTAACTTCCCTGCTACCACCGCCAACAGGGGATGGTCCTGGGTTCTAAGCGGGCGCTTGGATAAGCGTCCGAGTTCCGGGCACATCAGAGCTCTCTCTCACTCTGGGTGGGACTGGCCATCCAGGAAGATCTCCAGTAGAAGGAAAATTCACGAGGTAAGGACCCAATTTTCCTTTCTCCCGGGAGATCCTCCTGGATGGCCAATAAAAGCTGTAGGGACGTTCTAAAGTGGTGTCCCAATCCTGAAATAGAGGGGGGGGGGGAAGAGGCGAGAGAGAGAGAGATGTCACGCGGAAGGAGGTCAAGGGAACCGCCTGCAGAACTCTCCTCCTGAAAGCCGCCTTGGCTGATTCAAGCAGAGGTATCCTGTAGTGCCTGGTATAGGCGTGCACTGAAGACCAGGTCGCTGCCCAACAGATTTCCTCATAGGAGGTCGAATTTCTAAAGGCCTGGGAGGTGGCCGTTCCCCTCAAGGAATGGGCGAAGACCACCACCCCCGGGGGGGGGGGTGTAGGCTTGTCTTTAGCCTTGGAAGCCTCTTTGATGCAGAGATCCAGTGCGCAACAGCAGCTTTGGATGCCCTCATGCCCTTTTTCTGAGGGCTGTAAGCTATGAAGAGGGCAGACGTCTTTCTGAAGGGGGATGTCCTGTCCAAGTAGACCTTGAGAGTTCTCCTCACATCAATTTTGTGCCAGACTCGTTCCTGCGGGTGAGTCGTTTTGGGGCAAAAGGAGGGGAGGACCACCTCCTGTTCTCTGTGGAAGCAGGTCTCAACTTTGGTACAAAAGGTCAGGTCTAGTCTGACTGCTGAGGATTTCTTGAAGGAGCAGAAGAAGGGGTCTATGGACAGGGCAATGAGTTTGGAGACTCTTCGAGCCGAGGTGATGCCTAGGAGAAAGGGAGCTTGAGGGACAGATAATAAAGGGAGACTTCCCTGAGTGGTTCAAGGAGAATCTCGGTTAAGGCTCTCAAGACTAAATTTAGATTCCACATGGGGAATCGGTGAGCCATCAGAGGAGGCATAACCCTCGACACTTTAGGTACGGAACAATATGGGGGTGTTTTGTTACCTTGCAGCCCTTGACGGGGCAGAATATGCAATTCAGAGCAGCTACCTGCCTTTTTAGTGTGTTGGGCTTTAACCCCTTGTCTAGTCCTTCTTGGGAGAAATTCTAGGATAACCATAATGGGGGCCTTAGCTGGTCTAACGTCCCTTTCCCCGCACCACCTGGCAAAGGAAGCCGAGGTGGACTGGTATATGAGTTGTGTGGCCAGTCGCCTGGATCGTAGCATAGTGTCCATGATTTGTTGGGAATAGCCCAGCTTCCTCAGGGCCCTCCGTTCAACCTCCACGCTGTTAGTCTCAGGGCTTCTGGTTGTTGTAACGGATGGGTCCCTGAGCCAGGAGATCAGGAGGACTGGGAGCCTGAGCGGGGTTTCTGAGTTGAGGTCTTGGATGTCTGCAAACCACAGTCGCTGCAGCCAGTAGGGGGCTACCAGAATGGTGATCGATCGTTCCTATTTGATCTTTGCCACTGTCTTGCCTATTAGGGGAAAAGCGTACGAGAGCTCTGGTGGCTAGGTCAGGTTCAGTGCGTCGAATGCCGTCGCTCAGTGATTTGAGATACAAAGAGAACAGTCTTTGTATTGGCTGGTGATGCGAGCAAGGCAATCCCTAGCTGTCCGAATGTCCTGACTATGGTCTTGAATACTGCCAGGAGGAATGCCCACTCTCCCAGGTTGATCTTTTCCCTTCTTAGTCAATCCGCTTGGGTTTTTTTTATGTGAACCGCACGGATGGATTTCAAATGGTTTTCCACCCACTTGAGGACGGTTGCCTGTTGGTGGAGAGATTCGGAGTGAGATCCTCCCTGGTGGTTGATGTACTCCGTCACCGTGTTGTCGGTATATACGAGTACGTGGTTTTCTTGAAGGGCCAGGGCTAGGGTCCGTAGTGCTAGGTAGATCGCATGCAGTTCCACCCAGTTGATGTGGTGATGTTGCTCCCAGGAGAGCCACTTGCCTTGTGCAGTCTTGCATCTTGAGTGTGCTCCCCAACCTCAGAGGCTCACATCCATTGTCACTGTCGTCCTGCTGGGGTCTGAGAGTGGGCTGCTTGGTTGGACTCAAGTCTCCCTTTGTCCATCAGTGGAGAGAGTTCTTCAGCGGAGCCAAGACTGTGATCCATGTGGTTTTTGTTTCCCCCGCACGAGGGAGTCTTACCATGGTTGTAGGAACCTTTGTAACAGTCTGGAGTGGAATCTGGCCCAATGCAGGATTCCCAGGCAGAGGATCATGTCGTCCAGTAGGCTGGTGAATGTCTTGCGGGCCTTCAAGATTTGATCGATGAGGCCTCGTAGTTTGTCGCTGTGGGGTAAGGAAGACTTTGCACTTGTTGGTGTTAAGGCACACCTCCAGGTGTTCCAGGGTCTGGAAGGGAGTTAGGTAGTTGTTCTTCAGGTTGATAGTGAAGCCATGGCTCTATAGGTAGTCGATGGTGCTGTGGACATCCGTCAATGCTTGCTCGTAGGAGGGCGATCATATGAGGATGTCGTCGAGGTATGGATGGATCCTGATGCCATCCTTCTGTAGATTTGCGATGAGAGGGATCAGGACCTTCGTGACTGTCCTGGGTGAAGTGGCGAGGCCGAAGGGTAGGACTGTGTATTGCCAGTGTTGTTGGGCATACATGAATCTGAACCTTTGCCTAAAGGTATGCTACTCTGAGGGTGAGGGAGGTCAGCCACTCGCCATGGGCGATAGCTATGCAGATGGACTGAAGGGTTTCCATCTTGAACTTTCATACTTTGAGAATTTTGAGGTCGAGGACTGCTCGCCATTCGTTCAACTTTTGGGGGACGAGGAACAGGATGAAGTAGAGTTCGGATCCCTTGTACGAGTTGAGGGAAGAGGAAAAGCTCAATAGCGTATCCTCTCTGAATGGTTGGGAGGACCCATGCGTCTGCTGTGGAGTCCAGCCATCTCCTCACGGAGAGCTGTAGCCTGACTCCTAGGGTTGCAGGATCCTGATGGGGGCAGGTCCTATAGTCATGCGTTCGCTCTGGGGTGTCCAGAGCCCCGCAAATGCTGGGCTGCGTTCCATGATCCCTTCTGCTTGTTCCATCTGGGCTTGTATTTTTGCTGGTTTCCTCTTTGGGGATAGAAAGGTCATCTGGTGCTAACTGCTGGCGAGAATCCTGCACTGAAGGGATGAAAAGGTGGTTTGTTTTTGGTTTTTTTAAATTCCGAAGCTTTGTACAGTTTGCCTTTTGGACTTCTGCAGCGTCTGCGGGGACCTTGTCCAGGCAGACCCCGAAGAATTTGGTCCCTTGGAAAAGTCCCCTCACTAGGGCTTTTTTGGCTGTGGAGTCCCCTTTTCAGGACCTGAGGCAGAAGCGGCGGCGGGTTGGTACATTGGACTCAGTCACCCGTGATGCCTAGCAGAGGATATCAGTAGAAGAGTCTGCTATAAAGGCATATGGACAGGATCCTTGTCATTTTCACAGAGACCAGAGGACTCCTGGCTCGTTTAATTCAAGTGAGGTGATGGTGGCCATCTTTATGACGGAGGCAATTTCCTCAAAATTCCTCCCCAGGCTACTCTCTATTCCCTTGTCGGTAGGGTCCCTGGGGTAGCCCTCGCCCTCTGTGGAGAAACAGTTTCTAACAAGAGATGCTGCTGCAGCATCCGCTTTAGGGCTGGCGAGGAGAGGCTCCTTGCTCTTAGTGAGCGAGTAGAGGGATTCCTGTGTTTTATTCATCCTGCAAGCCTTATTGGGGGCTGCCTTATCTAGAAGCATTCCGCCTGTCTCTGGCTCTAGTTCGTGGCATATATTCTCTCTCCTCCTTCTCTTCGGAGGAGGCTGGGGAGACGCACTTGTCTTCTCTCTCCCCGAGGTGAGGATCTGGTCTCTGGATTTGCTGGGTCTATCTGGGTCAGAGGAAGCTTCAATCCCCGGTTCCTCTATCTCCCCTTCCACAAGGAAGAAGTGACTGCTCTCTTCCTCAGAGGGTTTGTGACCCTCTGAGGCATGGGGCTCCAACGCCTCATCTTCTCCTTCACTGGCTGTTCGGGGCGGGGGGGGTGCATTTTTTCCTTTTTTTCTTTCCCCTAGCTGCAGCCTCTTCAGAGAAGGAGGAGGAATGGGGGGGGCGTCACCTCCTCAGGGGCTTCCCCTGATAAGGAGAGGGAGTCCAGAGGTCTAGGAGCCTTGCATGGCTTTTTTTGGGCAGGGGGAAGCTTCCCTTTGCCAGCGCCCTTGGAGCGGCCCTTGTAGGGGAAGGCTTTCTTGGGCTTAATAGGAGATCTTTTGCGCTTGTCGCGCTTTATTCCATTAAGATCTCCTTAGGACCTCCATGTGAGCATTTGGGGCTGGGGCATACGGGGGGGGGGGCTTACTATTGGTGCGGGCGCCTGGATCATTGTGTGCTGCTGCCGGCTCCCTCCTCCTACTGGTAGCCATTTCACTGGCTGCTGCTGCTGCTTTCATTTTCAGTTTCCCCCGCCGACCCTGTTCTGGGAGGCTTTGGGGGGGGGGGGGAGAAGCAAGCCAGGGCCTCACCTGCTGCTGCGTGCCGGGCTGCAGGAGCCAGCAGCAGTCTCCATTTCCTCCGCCGGGAACTTGTCAGGCAGGAAGGGAGCGAGCTGGGCTCAGCTGTTGCTGCGTTCAAGCATCAAACCGTCCTGGGGCCGGGGGGAGGAACCCGATATGCAGCTGGACCCCCAAGTGGCATGCTGGGGGTTAGGGGCTGGGGCCTTGCCTGGAGACTCCGCTCTGTAGGCGGGAGGGCTCCACTGTCACTGTCAGATCTCCTTTTCAGCCCTTTCGGGTCCTAGCGGGGGAGTGGTCCCATGGGACCAATAATCAGAACCCCTCTGGGCAACTGCTAAGCCCGCTCTGCGGGGGCCCCGCACCGGCTGGGGAAGGGGGCACCCAGGTTTCAATCCTTCTATCTCTTCCTAGGAAGAGGGTGAAAAGGGAGATAATCCCTCCCTCCCTGGCACCTGGAGGCTCTGGGGCACGGAGGGCGAGGACCGCCTCGCCCTCTGCGCCCCAGAGCAGCTCCTTCGGTCTGCCGGGGGTGCCTTCTTGGAGGTCCCCCGAATTAAGCGGGGGGCCACAATGGAGAGGGCATTCTCGGTGGCCAGGACGTGCCTTTGGAACTCCCTCCCAGAGGAAGCTCGGCTGGCCCCAAGCCTTTTGACATTTCGGTGAAGTTGTAAAAACTGGCTGTTCGCCCAGGCCTTTGGGGAAGGGGGGGTTAATGGGTTTTGATCTCCCCTTACCCTTATTTATTGTTTTATTGTGATGCCCTGGTCCTGTTTTAATTGTAGTATTTTTTTTAACGTTTTAATTGTTTTTAGATGTATTTTATATTTGTGTTTTTTTTCTGGTTTGTAAGCTGCTCCGAGCTGTTTTAGGAGGGGTGGGGTAGAAATTTACGTCCTAACTGTGTGGCGGCAGCCAAACAACTGGAGCTGAGGGGCTAGATTCCCACTGAGCATGCTCCAGGAAAAAAAAAAAAAAAATTCAGGAAGTCTGCCTACTACTGTCAGTGGTGGGGATCTAACCCTACAGTTTCTACTGGCCATCCAGGAGGATCTCCCGAGAGAAGAGGGAATCAGACACACTCAAAAAGCCTAGTTTTGGGGCTTCTGCATGCCCTAGAAGGAAAATATCCATCCTCTAAAACTAGTGAGAAATCATGGATCAACACAGAAAACATGTTAGATAATAAGAAACAGGAAATGAAGATGCTGAACTGTCAGAAAACTGCCCTAGATATTATCTTTCCTAATAATCTACTGAAAAATTTGGGGAAGAAATTAAGGATTTCGAACCTGTACTGCAAGGTACTGAACACGTTCTGACGTACATTGGGGCTTACAGAGATTTGCCATCTCTTAAGTGAAGTTCATTACTTACAGGGTTCTCTCCATAATAAATAAGCCAATATTTTTGCTTCCTTATTCATTTCTATCTCAGATGTTTGGTTTTATCTATATAGCATTCTCTTTTCTCCTGCCTAATACATATAGTAAGTTGCAAGGAGAGTAGTTTTAGTGGTCTCAAAAGAAACAGGCCTAGATAAATCTTAATTTGTCTTTCGAAGTGCTCTTTTACCCCAAATTAAAGCAGCATCCTTTTGAGATTCCCCAAATGACCTAATAATAAATAATAATAATAATAATAATAATAATAATTGATAAATATAGAGTGGGAAAGGCATAGCAAATAAAACATGTTATTTTCTAAACAACATTGGGCATGGTACCCCTGATCCAATTTTATGTTCTATGGAAAGACCTCGTATCGTTTTACGGCAGAGATATTTGGCTCATTAAGATGGTTTTAGTTAACCTTCTAAAAGAGATTAATCTATTCTTAAAGCTTTTTGCTCAACACTTGTTTTGTAAAGCCATCGCTTCAGCAAGAAATCAAACCATTCTAGGCCATAAATCAATAGCCTTTTTAGTGCTCAATATCAGCTGGGCAAAAACTCATTAAGTCCACTTCCTGCCAGTAGTCTCAAGACAAAACTAAAAGTTTTTGACAGCTTCAGACACTGGTAAGCAATCTAACAGTGAGCAATAACGGGGTTTTTTTCTGCGGAGCATGCAGAAGAAATTGCTTTCAGCAATGCCCGCAGAGTACATTGCAACAGTGGAAAAGAATTAAGTCTACATCAAGCTAACTGGTTTTTGTAAAAAGTCCCTTTGATCTAGACTTCAACCCAAGTTTTTATCCTTTGCAGTGCAGAGCCAATTATCTAAAATCTGCTCTCTGAACCCAAACAAAATTCTTTATAAAAGGATGACTCTCCTTAAATTCCTTGGTTAAGTTGTGTGATTAACAAAGCATTAAATACTTTACAAAAGGCTTTAAGTAGCAAATAAAATATCCTCTTATTCACGACATTGCAAGAAAGTGCCTTCAACACAATCTGTCCCCTACTTATTTTATCCCCAAGGGACCAACATCTCCATGAAAGCAAGGGAAGGGCAATTTTTACAAACCTACTCTTCCTGGCATAGAGGCTGTCTTTACAACAAATTATGATTATTAAGTATATAGTTCCAATAAGGTACCCGGCACTGAACAGTTGTTAAAAATTGGAAGCAAATTCTCAACTTGAGGAGAGACAAGAGATGTTTCTATATCAGATGTTTGGTTATATCTATATAGCCTTCTTTTTTTCTCCTGCCTAATACATACAGTAAGTTGGAAGGAGAGTAGTTTTAGTGATCTTGAAACAGACCTAGATAAACCTGGGAGACAGAGGGACATATCCATGAAGTTGCAAGTGCACGTGGTTGGCTAAGTTACAGAACGGTGAATGACAGGACGGTAGAGGGGAGCATGGGGAGGAGAAGATAAAGCATGATGGAAGGGGTAGGTTTTCAAGAAGAAACTAAAGGTTGGAAGGGAGAGCGCAGAACAAAAAAACATGCTCAGGAATATTAGGGAGCAAAGATTATTCAAGAAGCAGGAGACTCTGGGTTGACAGGACTTATTAGGAGGG
This sequence comes from Sphenodon punctatus, assembly GCA_003113815.1. Lineage (NCBI taxonomy): Eukaryota > Metazoa > Chordata > Lepidosauria > Sphenodontia > Sphenodontidae > Sphenodon > Sphenodon punctatus. The sequence goes on along the minus strand of QEPC01009081.1, from coordinate 177,436 downwards.
AGGAGGGGACAAGCCCTGGGAGATGTTCCTGGAAGCAGTGTGCACCCCAAAAGATGACTAGAAAAAGCCAACAGGCAGGGGTGCCCAGTAGATGGGAATGTGTTTCCACAGCTGTGGAAACCAGGGTTCAGATCCCTCTTCTGACAAGCTCCAATGTGGGGCTTCTGGGCCAAGGTTGGGCCCCAGCAATTAATTATTCACAAACTGAGCGGGGGGTGGGGGGTTGACAGTGGCAGAGTTGGAAAGAAGTTTCTGAAGCTTCTGGGTGGGAACGTAGCTGGAAACAAGAACAGAAAGATAGCGGGGAGCAACGGCCATGAAGAGTCTTAAGCCACATTCACAACTGACACGGTGGCGGCAAAAGAGCACGAGGACAAGACACGGCAGCGGAGAGGAGCCTGATACCGGAATTAGCACGGGTGTGAACAGTGTTTGACCGCATGGGAAGGCTGAAGATTTACCTGGTCACTTTTCAGCCATCCCACTTTGTTGCTGCTGCCATTTGTGACCACGAGCCGTGGGTGGACTTGACATACTCGGCTCTCCTGCTGGCAGTGCCCTCGGAGACAGCAACAATGCAGGCTGGCCAGGAAGTAGGGGGAGAAAATCTATATAATGTTGAAGCGACTACATGTGTGTGGAGCATCAGTGTGAGAGTGAGGAGGAAGGAGGTCTCTATGCAGGTCTTTATAAATGGGTCTCTATAAACGGCACCAGGAGCCAGAGAGGCGAGTGCTATGAACCCTCACACCTTGTTCCCCTGCACATACTGTTCCTACTGTTCCAGTTGCTACCAGATGCAAAGATTAGTGCACGGGCTACGAGCCAGACTCTACCAATCCAGACACGAGAGGAAAAAGCCAACTCCATTGATTCAGCATTTCATCCCATAGATCTCGTGCATTGATTTCATGAAGCTGCTGAAATGCAGGAGCCCTGCAGCCTGTATTTCTCATAAGTGTCATCAATACTTTGCATATCTGTCCACCCTCAGTTACGGGGGGCAAAGTTAGTGAGGGGGGACTGTTTTCTCCACCCCATACCCAGTGGAAATCTGTTTGTTGTCTGCGTCCTCCTCCAAATTACACATGATGTCTCAGAGGCTGGGCCTCTCCCCTGCACGCGTACCTGGGACCTTGGTCGCCCCAGTGATTTCATGAGAATCTTAACAGCTATTTGTGGGGAGCCAAGAACTGTTGCCTATCTAAGAACAAGCTGCACAAGCCTTTGTGCTACCGTTCTCCACGAACCTCCTTATCCCCGACATTCCTCTACAAGACTGGTGCTAGGGTCATTGAGAAAACTCCTTGCATCTACATTTACACCCCTCCTAGGCGATTGCAACCGAGTTGCTTATAGCACTCTTGCTCTCAGCTAGATCTCTGTAACCTGGGAAGAAATCCCTGGCTTTTAGCACCTTTTCACTGGGAAAGCTAAGAATTTGGGAGCTGCATCAAGTCACATAAGAACATGTCCCCCTGGATTCACTGTGAGCCAGGATCCCTGGGGGCAGATGCAAATTCTGTTGTTTTAACGCCCACCCCCACTTCTTCATGCCTTAATCCTGGTTTGCCTTAGTCCCCGTGTCTGTGATTCGGGCTCTTGTCTCCCTTTCTCTGTTGTCAGACAGTTATAGCATAAACCGGCTCAAGGAAGCCACCATTTCTTCTGGGATGCTCAACCTGCAGTGCAGAGCAAAGCGGAGGAACAGGTTACATCTGCTTGTGGGCATGATCCAAAGGGGATTTAACCTAGAGAGACAAGCGCAGCCACTGACCCATTTTCCAGTTGCGAGACACTTCTTTTCAGAGAAGTGGAGAAGAGTTGTGTGAAAAGGAGTCTCTCGCAACTGGAAGAAGGGTCACGCAACGTCTTGTTGCGACTGGAAGTAGTGTCACATAACTCGCCTCTTCAAGCTGCAAAACACGTCTTCCGGGAGGCTCCCGTGGAGGTGGCAGCCGTCAGCCCCTGAGCCATCATGTACAATTTGGAGGAGGACACAAACAGAAACAAATCTCTACTGGGTATGGGATGGAGAAAACAGTCTCTACCCCAAAACAAGACACTAGCATACTTGTCTTTCACAGCAGTTTCACTCTGAGCCTGCTATGCCCCTGGCTGAGCCAGGGAGTTACTCATGGGCTCCCTTCGGTTAGGAGGAACTCAAGCCCTCCAACCAGCCGGCATTGGCCCCACTCTCACCCTCTCTCTGAGACAGATTTACTAGCTCCCAGCTTCTTAACTGAGCCTTACTCTAGGGCTTGTCAATTTCAGCCATGATTCTCCTCAACCAGCTAAAGCCACGTGGTCAATTACACTCAGGCTGTTCCAGCTCTCCGCAGTTTCCGTTTACAGCCTCCTCCTCCTCTGCCCCAAGAGACCTCCCAACATCACTGCTGGCCCCCACAAAGTCCCCACGCCCCTGCCCAGGCTGCTGGCAAGAGGGCTACGTTAGCGTTTCACGGCCTTTGAAACCGACATGGTGAGTGCAGCTTCCCTGTCAGCTTGTCACTTTCAAAGGCTCTCTTGCTGTAAGTCGGTCTGTGACCGTTCTAATCATTGGCTTAAATGGGCCCCAAAACACTCAGAAGGGGTAAAATGCTGTGGTAGGATTTGGCCAAACGTATTCAAAGGCAAACCTCAGCTACAACCTTGAACTTTCTGTCACTCAGCAGTCCCATTCCTGGCTCTATTTAGCAACTACCATCCCGGGATCCAAACAGTTGCTAAGTGGGGGGAAATAGCCTCTATTTTCAAGACGCTACATCTCAGCCATTCCTCATCCGATCAGGTTAGTTTTTGGACAGAAGCAACCTCACAACAAACCCATCCTCACACTACAATTTCACAGAGCAAGCGTACCCCATCCCACTTTTCAAGGGGATAGAATGTTAACATTTTATAATGGACAGTGCCCAATAAGTGACTGTGAAAACAGATCAATTTAAAATAGTTTAGTTAGAGGTTTCGCCTTCCACCTTCATCAGTAACACAGTAGATTTTTAAATGAGGTACTGTAAGCCAAGGTGACAGTTCTAAGAACACGGAGGCTGGAGAGAGTTCTCAAGCAGGCGACATCTGATACGTGGTCACCAGAATGCTATTAAAAATACAAGAAAATATTAAAGTTCACATATTATCCTCTAAACTGAGACCACTGGGTGTTAGGGTGTCAAGCCTGTAAATCTAGAAGTCTTCTCTAGCTTCTAGCAACCCAGGGTTGGATGGTTTTTCTAATGGAAACAATTCTCAGTCAGAGAGGGTGCGATCTGCTGTATTAAAGTGTCTTACAACAGGTTGTTCCAGCTTGGGTGTCAAAATAGCCAATTTGTGGTTTCTGAATCAGGTACCGAGGTCCGTGGTTTTTTCCCCCAACATACTCCATGTGGCAACCAGAGCGTTGCCAGTCTATCACCTATATTGCGTTGCTAGACTTGCGAGTGATGTTCTGTTTGATGTAATAAGTCCTACTAGCTGCTCTGCTTTGAACGTGACCAGTGTTTGGTTTTTTTATTATTATTAATTATTTTTAAAGAGTGACCAGGTAGGTGTAAAAGGCTACTTGACAGGAGAGCAGAAGGGGACACGGCTGTAAAAAATCCACTCCTCAGCCTGAGGCGCACACTTGTCAGAAAAAAGCAGATTTTACACAGTCCTGGTCATCTAGCTATACAGCACACTGAGAATCTCTGCAATATTTCTCTCTGTTGAAGTGGTACCTTATCTCTTTATATGAACATTTTGAAACAATTTGAAAACGAAGGAATAAAATAAAAAGGTTGCTTAAAAAAAAAAAAAGTGGATCCTAGTTTCCCTGGAGAGTTGAATACTTTCACTAAAACTATTAGCGACATGGAAAACGTATGATCCAGGCAATTCTAGTCAATTGTTAGGAGTGGTTATGAAGGCAGGAAGGAGGGGAAACTGAGGAAGCAGAGGCACAACTTTCATTTAAAAAGCTATAAATTAAACCAGTAATTTCTATGGTAGGTTTAACTCTGTCATTAATATTGAACAGAGCACTAAAACATTCCACTCTCTGCACATAAATTACTGAGGCAGAAAAGAAGAGTCAGCGCTGCCAACAATCCCACAGGTTGTAACTTCACAGCCTTCAGCCAAGAGGATAGTTCTTGAAACAACTTTCAAACATTTCATACTAGCGTGGTGATGTGGCACTCCATTACCAGAGACTTGCAGTACTTTCAAATTGGAAGAGATTGCATGGGAAACATTTTCTTTCAATAGCAGAATGTGGGTTTTGACATTGTCCAAAACCTATGGCAGCATGACTGAGTTCTGCACATGATCAAGAGATTGCCCTTCAAACGCAGAGCATTTCCTGGAGAGGGGCTCCAACTTGGAGCTCTTTTAAGAGTAATTATGCATTTGGAAGATTCCACTTGGTTCTGGTGTCGCAAATCAGTCAATACCATCTTCTCAGAAGTCTCTGACCAGGGCTATAACAGAAAGCAAAATTATAAATCAACGATGAGAAAGATTGTGGAAGACATAGTCCACCTGTACTATCCACCCACTTTGCAAGAGCTATCAATCCTTCACTTCCACTTGCATTCAGATTCACTTCTGCATGAACCAACCAACTGCTTCTCAACAGCCAAGATGGTTACAAAAGCCACTGGAGGTCTAATTTACCCAATTAACTGCTTAAGCTTGGACTGACAAAGGGCAGCTAACACTCGCAAAAAGGAACGCCTGTCTGTCATCCAGGAACCTTAATCAATTTCATTCACAGCAGGTGCTGGAGGAAGAATACTTCTCTCCAGGACTACAAAACTAATCTAACTCTGCAACCATCAGACTGAACACAAGAAGGAGAGAGAGAGAACACAAAAAGGACAACCGTGCCGTCTCATTTTTTGAAAATATATGGCAACACTTTAAAAAAAAAAAAAAAAAGGTTTTCTTCTTCGAAGCCAGCTAAATTAGAATGCAGAAATACCACCTGGAAACATGAAATTTGCAAATGGATGCATTAGCCAGACAAAAGTCGAATAAACAAACTGCCATATAGAATGCACACACACACGCGCTCAGACCTTACCATTAAGTATCTTCTAGAGGTGGCAAAGGTCATCAGCACCGGGGGAACAATGCCAATTCTACACCGTTTATGCTATGCTGAAATGATGCGCTAAAACGAACCCCCTTCACACGCAAACTTTCTTCTTAGGTCAGCTCCAAGAGCAATGGAACTTCTTCCTTAGGACACAAAAGAACTAAAAATTTGGAGAATGACTGTCTTCCGTAAGCCATCCTCTTGCAATTACCGCAAAGCCAGTAAGTAGCACAATAATTATACAACCCCCTACCCAATCTAATTCATTCTAGCGGCTCTTGTTCATAGACAATGAAAGCTTGGTTATAGACAGGTAATACAACATAGGCCATTTTTAGAAGGGCGCTTTGGGAGGCAGGTCAGTGTGCACTTAGTGGAATGCACACGTACCTCGGGGCGGGGGGGGGGGGGGGGGGG
>QEPC01009081.1:154309-171854 GCA_003113815.1 Sphenodon punctatus | reverse complement strand
CACACACACACACAAAGCAACCCAGGTTTTTCTCAGTTGCTCAGTGTGGGGAGATGGGTGGAAGTGCAGGGGTCGCAGGAGCACACGCCCACCCACCACTTTTAAACAGGTGGTACCACATGTGTCCACTGGGTGGACTTGAGTGGTACCACCGCATTTAAGAACAGTCATAATTTCTGATGCATCAAGACATCGATGAAGGAAACAGCCTATACAGTCTTGCATTCACTGCAGAGTATTATTTTCCTGTCTAACATTTGAGAAATAATATGAATTCAAACTACAAAATGGAAAGTATCATAATGCCATTTTATAAATCTATGGAGCAACCACACCTGGAATACTGTCCAGTTCTGGTCGCCTCATCTCAAAATTGACAGCAGAAATGGAAAAGGCGCAGAGAAGGGCAACAAAAATGATCCAAGGCATAGGGCAGCTCCTGTATGAGGAATGGGTCAATAGGTTAGGGTTCCTCACCTTGGAGAAGAGATGACAGAGGGGACATGATAGAAGTTTAAAAGATCATGAAAAGGTGTGGAACAGGTAAGTAGGGAGCTGCTATTTACCCTTTCCAATATATTTTTTTTTTTAAATAGACCCAAGAGACACTCCATGAAGTTAACAGAGAGATTTAAAATTAATAAAATAAAAAGGAAGTACTTTTTCCACCCAACATACAATAAAATGGAGTATAGCAGGCTTCAAAAGAGACTGGAAGAATCTTTGAAAGCCACGTCCATTAAGGCTACTAGGACAAGGCCGTTGACTGTCAGAAGCTGGGGAGGGTGGCAGGAAATCAATTATTCCACTGTAACCTGCTACATGCTCTCCCAGGGCAGCCAAGGCTGGCCACTGTCAGAAAAAGAATGCTGGGCTAGATGGTCTGACCCAGTAAAAAGCAATTCTTATGTTCTTTTAGTCTTACGAATTTTACTCTGTAACCTTAGCTAAGCCAGTGACAGGTGGAAAGTTCTACTGTAGGAGTCCTGCTTGCTTTCAAGGTCTTGGTGGTTTAAAAGGAGGCCAAATCAGGGTCAACTTTAGACAGTGAATCATAAGGACAAACACACACAGATTTGCTGGCTGAACACAAATTCTACCCTGAGCAGATAGGAAAATTGGGCACTTACCTCTGAATTTTCCTTCTGCGGGGGATCCTCCTGGACAGCCAGTCAGGACACTAGGGTAGATCCTGCCAACTACCAGTAGGAGGCAGACAATCAACTCTGAGGAGCCTACTAGGAGGGATCTATCCTCAGCTCCCAGCATTGTATAGCTCTATTCCTCATCTAAGCCTTATACATTCTAATCTCAACTGAAAATGAACTATCGAGGTGAACATAACTCCACCCCTGCTAAATGGTCCTGCGTCTCTGCTCTCCGAGAGTCAGAGACCCGATCGCGTTCCTCGACCCTAGTCCACTGAAAAACACCACAGAATTGACCTCACTCCGGGTGGGGACTGGCCGTCCACAGAATTGACCTCACTCCGGGTGGGGACGTCCAGGAGAATACCCTGCAGAAGGAAAATTCAGAGGTAAGTGCCCAATTTTCTTTTCTCCCGGGGGATCCTCCTGGCCGTCCAGTCAGGACAATAGGGACGTAACAGAGCAGTACCCCAGTCCTACTCAGGGAGGGAGGAACTCGGAGGGAGGTCTCGGTAGGTGCCTGCGGAATGACGGAGTAGAGGAGCACTCCCTCGAGAACCGCCTGCAGTACCCGTCTCCCGAAGGCCGCATCGGCTGAGTCCTGCAGAGGAATCCTATAGTGCTTTGTAAAGGAATGCACTGAGGACCATGCCGCTGCCCGGCAGATTCCACCATAGGAAGCTGTATTACGAGAGGCCTGTGATGTTGCTGCACCCCTAAGAGAGTGAGCAAATACACCCGCTGGGGGAAGCTTCCCTTCTGCCTTATAGGCTTCAAAAATACATAGTGTCATCCATTTGGCTGTCAAGGATTTGGAAGCCTTCAAACCCTTCCTCTGAGGGTTATACGAAACAAACAGGGCCGATGTCTTTCTAAATGCCCTTGTTCTGTGTAGATAAACTTTTAGGCTCTCCTGACATATAGCGTGTGCCACTCCCGCTCCAAGGGGTGAGAGGGATTTGGGCAGAACGAGGGTAGAATAGCCTCTAATTCCCTATGAAAACGGGTATCCACCTTGGGCCCGAAGGACGAATCCAGCCTCAGGGTCACTGAAGACTCCTTGAAGGAACACAGAGCCGGGTCCATGGAAAAAGCCCCCCGCTCTGAGACCCTTCTAGTCGAGGTGATGCCTACCAGGAACGCTATCTTTAGGGCCAGGTAGTATAGAGAAACCTCAGCCAGAGGCTCAAACGGAACCTTAGTAAGGGCCCTGAGAAGGAGGTTCAGGTTCCATGTTGGGAACCTGTGTTCCACAGGTAGAGATAAGATCCTTCCCACCCTAAGGAAATGCCCAGAAATCTTACAGCCTTTCACTGTCCCTAGCATGCTATTGAGGGCTGCTATTTGTCCCTGACGGGTGTTAGGTTTCAACCCCTTATCTAGCCCCTCCTGCAGGAAATCTAAGACTACTTTGATGGAAGCCCTCTCTGGCCTAAGAAGCTTAACCTCACACCACCTCACAAAGGTGGCCCAGGTACTCTGGTAAATACGTCTAGTTACCAGTCGCCTAGATTGGAGCATTGTGTCCAAGACCTTCCTGGAGTAGCCTAGCCTACTTAACACTCTCCTCTCAATTTCCATGCTGTCAGTTTGAGAGTGTCTGGTTTGTCGTACAGTATCAGGACCCGAGATAAAAGGTCTGGCATCACTGTCAGTCTGAGCGGGGGCTTTGGACTGAGATCCTGTAAGTCCGCAAACGTCGGTCTCCGTGGCCAGTAGGGAGCCACCAGGATGATGGTTGCCCCCTCCTTCCTGACTTTCGTAATTGTCCATTGTATGAGCGGGAATGGAGGGAACGCATCGAGGAGTCCCTGAGGTCAGATGCAGTTCAATGCGTCCAAGGCGATTGCTTTGCTATTCGGGTGCCGGGACACGAAGCCCTCCGTCTTTGTGTTGTCTGGAGAGGCTAACAGGTCGATCGAGGGAGATCCGAACTGGTTGACTATGGCCCTGAACGCCGAGGGGTAAAGAGACCATTCTCCCTGGTCCACCTGCACCCTGCTGAGCCAGTCGGCATGTATGTTGGCTTGTCCTTTTATGTAAATTGCCCTGAGAGACTTCAAGTTGCTCTCTGCCCACCTGATGAGAATGGATGCCATTTGGTGGAGCGCTTTGGATCTCGAACCCCCTTGATGGTTCACATAGGCCTTCGCCACCGTATTGTCCGTATAGACTATTACATCCTTCCCTGCCAACATCAGAGTTAAATCCCACAGAGCTAAGTAAGTTGCTCTCGGCTCTAGCCAATTGATATGGTGGGTCTTCTCCCAAGGGAGTCACTTGCCTTGTGCTGTGTGGCCCTGAGTGTGAGCTCCCCAACCTAGGAGACTTGCATCTGTTGTTAGTGCCGTTCTCCCCGGATCAGAGAGTGGCATCCCGGGGGAGAACATGTCTGGCTGAGTCCACCACATCAATGATCTCTTTAGAGATGTGGGTACCATGATCCAAGGGTTCTCTCCTTGGGTCAGAGCATCCTGCCATGGGCACAGGAAGCGTTGCAAAGGTCTCGAGTGGAATCTGGCCCACTGTAGAATCCCCAAGCAGGACGTCATGGTTCCTAGAAGGCTCACAAGGGTTTTCAGTTTGGACTTGTGAGCTCGTGTCTTGTTGGATCAGTAATTCTAGTTTCAACCATCTCTGCTCGGAGAGGAATAGTCTGCATTATTTGGTGCCCAACACCACCCCTAGGTGCTCTAGTGTTTGAGAGGGAATGAGATGGCTCTTTTTGCAGTTGTTGACGAAGCCGTGGTGTTGTAGATATTCTATTACTCTTTTCACGTCCCTTCGTGCCTGCTCGCAGGACAGGAATCTGACTAGGATGTCGTCGAGGTATGGATGTAGTTTTATTCCCTCTGTTCGCAGGTTCACGTCCAGGGTGATGAGCACGTTGGTGAATATTCTTGGTGAGGTCGCCAGGTCGAACGGTAGGGCTGTGTACTGCCAGTGCTGCTGCGCGTAACTGAATCGGAGCCATTGTCTGTGTGACGGCGGAACGAGAACATGACGATAGGCCTCCTTCAAGTCGAGATCCGTCAGCCATTACCCTTGTGCTATTGCTGTCCATATCAATTGCAGGGTCTCCATCCTGAATCTCTGTACCTTGAGTACCTGGTTTAGTCTTTTCAGATCTAGGACCACTCTCCATTCGTCTGACTTTTTTGGTACAAAGAATAGGATGGAGTATCGGCCTTGCCTGCGTTCGAGTAACGGGACCTCCTCTATAGCTCCAATGGTTTGGAGCCTGATTATTTCTAATTGAATAGCGATATGTTTGTCTTGGTTGCTGGATACTGGCGATGCGCAGAAGTACTGGCAGGGGGAGTGCTGGAATTCTATCGCGTACCCCCATTGAATGATCTGAAGAACCCATGTCTCTGTGGTGGTGATCGCCCACTGCGCTGTGAACCCTGTACTCTTCCCCGCAGCGCTGACTGCTCGCAGAGGCTGGGTGCTCTGCAGTCAGGCATCCAACTTTGGGTGGTCTGCTCCTTGTCATTGTTTGGCTCTATTTCTCCTTCTGCCATTTCCCTTCTCCTTCAATCCTTGAGGGCAGCTTGCCGCGTGCTTCCTTACTGCTCCAAGGCAGACGAACAACTGGGGAGCTGAGGATAGATCCATCCTTGTAGGCTCCTCAAAGTTGATTGTCTGCCTCCTACTGGTAGTTGGTGGGATCTACCCTACTGTCTTGACTGGGCGGCCAGGAGGATACCCCAGGAGAATTATATTTCTCCAAGCTTCTTAAGGAGTAAAGAGGGGAAAAAAAACAACCATTCCTTAAATAAAATCATTGTAGAACACTACGCTTCTCCTCCAGAGCCTACCGAACAAGCGAAAAGGGGGTGCGGCTCCCAGCCGACTAGTCTCTTCATACTGGGACTCTTTTTCTAAGGCGAGCAGAAAAGAGTTGGCATGATGCCTACGGACAGAGGCGCACGCTGGCAAAACTTTGAGGTTGTAAAGCAACAGCAACTTTTTAAAACGTTACCATAATCTAGTGTAGACGTGACTAAGGACAAAAGTCGCACCCCCATTTCCAAGTTTATATCCAAATCCACTGTCAATCTACACCACGTCCAGGATGCTGAAGCGATGCACCTCACTAAAACATCTAAGGCCCTTTCCAAACAGACAAGCTAACACGGATAAAATGGGTGTTACGTTTTGTTATACATGTTGCAGGGCTACTCTATGGGTGCCCTGCAACATGTATAATAAAATGTAACACCCATTTTATCCGTGTTAAGCGTGTCTGTGTGAAAAGGGCCAAAGATGACCCACCCCCACCCACCACGCTGACAGCCGGATGCTATACTTGGGCCCTGCGTGCACATTGTTCACATGCACTATGCGAACATGCTGCTTCAACCCAACTGCCCATGATCTCTCTACACATGGTCCTGGGCATGCATGCAGCTATAGAATCATTGCAATAGTGTCATCTTATGCCATTTCCACATGCACATTGAGTTTCTTCTCTAGAATGCAGAGAAATTAAACAAAAACATATCCCTTTTCCTAAAATACACAAACAGATAAGATTCTGCAGAAGTCTAGGAACTGTTAGTACTACACAAAATTAGCATTAAGTGGAATAATCAGAGAACTACATGGTTTTTGTTCCCACTCCACAAAGAAGGCCATTATTTTTGTATCTTAAACTTTACACGAATCAAAATATCCTCTTTGTGCTCTTGAAATTCAACCTTGGTTACATTATAGTGACCTGCTGGCTATAAATGAGCACATTATAATGGAGTTTTCTATTAGAAATTCAAGGTGATATAGCCTTATAAAAAAATACACACAGCTTAAATGAAAGTTAGTTTATTGCCATAATAAATCTCAAAGAAAAAATTGACGTTTATGACACTGGAAGCATTCTACCCCCTTGTTCACTTCAGCTGGCACAAAGCAAGGAATGGTTGCCTTAAAAGCGACTAAATTTGCCAACCGAATTTTAAAAATCTGATCAAAGTCATTTAAAGGAAATGCCTCACCTGTCCGAGTGCTTGATCTCTAATTTGTCACTAAAAAACAATAGGCTAGTTGCCTAAAACGGCTCAAAAAAAGTTCACACAGGATTAACCGGTTCCAGAAAACATTTTCAACCAGTGTTTCCTCAAACATGAAACCGTAGGTGAGGAAAATATATTGCATTCCCTTCTGGCAAATAAATTTGTTTTCAAGCAAAGGTGACACGCAAGGAAAAATGTTTTAAGTTACTGTCTTTAAAAAAACAAAAAACCAAGTTGACTAAATTCCTGGCACTAATTTTAACCCTCATAGCAACCTATCATCAGTGTTTTACATTTAAACAAGGACCACTAAAGAATGCTACACAATTGTGGTAGCATGCCCTCCTCCTCCTCAGTGGGGTAGTAGAAGGTTTACTCAAGGGAATTCACTCTGCATACTCCACATCTTGCCCCTTATATGAGCTAGCAAGTTCTTCAGTTACCTAAAACCCCCAAGGGCTTTTAAAGTCAGGCCTCCACCTTCAAACCAGACCTTAATCCTCCTGCTGGGGATTCAACCCCTCAAGGTGGGTCCCCAATTACACACACCCCGTCTCTCAATAATGTTCCTTCTATAGGGAAAAGTATAGAACCCACATGGATCCTGGTCTGTTCCTCCTCCTCAATCTTTATTTATATATACCCCTCCCCGCCGTGGCACTCTAAGCACTTTACACATAGAAGCAACAACTTTTTAATCCTCACAACAACCCTGCAAGGTAGGTTAGGTTGAGAGATTAGTGTGACTGCCCAAGGTCACCCAGTGAGTTTCTGGCTGAGGTTCTCTGGAATGTAAGCACATGTGTTATAGTTTTAATATTGTAAAAAAGAAAAAGGAAAAAAAAGTAGGCACAGCAAGAGAATTCATAAGACTGTATGCAGGTCTTCCTACAATGCTGATTTGTGCTGTTATTAAAGCGAGTGATCGCGTTCAGATGCATCACCAACCTTAGCAAACTTAATGGAAAAGCTTTTCCATTACCTTAGCCAGTCGGCTCATCTGATCTTCCGAGAACGTGCTGCTGGTCCGCCCAGGTGTCTTGGTGGGCTCAGAGCCATCTGCTTCTATGTTGGGCCAGACTTTCAAATCGTGCATTCCCTGACGAAACATGCTATGGGAAAGAGAGTTGCCATATACCAACGTGCAACACAACTTAGATGTTGGCAACAAAACTTCTTTGCTTTATAGAGGCAACTGCCAGCTGCCAGGCCCTGCTAATACCACAAAGCCAGCATAGCTTAGCAGATACGGTGTTGAACCTTGCTGACCATGGCTCAAATCCTGTCTTAGCAATGTTTCCTTTAGAAGCTAACAAATGAAGAGGGTGAGGTGGCCTTCAACAAGTTGACATTCGCCAGCCTCAGTCCCTCTGGTATAATAGGAATAATAAATGACCTACGTTACAGTGGTTGGGTGAACTAGATAAGCATTGTAAAGCACTATAAATCTTGAAAGTAGTCTAAAAATTAGTAATAAAGACTTTTTTTAACATAGCTTTAAGAGTATTCTATCCACTGTATGTACTCGCCTGGTCGTACTCCTCTCCCTTTCAGACTCTTCACCAACTCCCACCCCAATCTCTCTTCACAGGGCTAACTCACTCCTAATAAGAATCTGAAAAATCTAGAATCGCAGAACATGATGCCTGCAAGCCTTTTCAAGACTCCCACTTTTACAGACTTAAGTGCTTAACTTGGTAACCTTAACACCGTGTCTGAGCATTTTACATTGTTAAAAGACAAATCTCTACATGTTAGATTGTGGGTATGCATTAGACCACACGGCATTTCCCCTCCGCACTCCCACCCCAGGCCCCACTTAACAGCGCACTGTGCTGGGGCGCCAAACCAGGAACACGTGTTTCTAGTCAGTGGTGATCTTGAGGGGGGCTATTGTGCGGTTTATTTTCACTCACAGATAGGGGAACATAGGGAGAGAGAGGGATACACTGCTGAAGTTGGGAAGTCATAGGTGCACATGCTCAGCTTAATTACAAGCGGGGGTGGGGAGAAACGGAGATCCTGAATGATAGGACAGCAGAGGAAGTATCAGATGCCAACTTTATATCATGTAAGGAAACCTACCCATATTTTCCAAAGAGGGAGACTGTCGTCCCCCCTACAGGAACCGCTTTGCCAGGTCCATACACATCCCAAATCGTGAGAGCCACTTGTGCGTTTCGGGGCAAATCGGGATACTTGACAGGCAATTTTAGCCATTCATTCCAGCTGAGGAGAGAAACGCAACGTTTAATTCTAATTTTTATACCTTGAATTGTTCTTCTGCAACCTATAGTAGCTCAAGCCTTTTAAAGGCTTCAACATATGTTTGACTTGCTACCAAGTTGAAAATACGTGGGAATTACTTGACTGATAAGAAGCTACGCAAATATTCAGAATTCTTATCTGAGCCTGGTCAGAATCTGGTCCGATAAAATTAACAGGCAGCAAATTTTAAAATGAAAACAGCAGTACTTCTTCCACCAAACACAGGAACACAGTGCCACAAAGCACTGTGGGGGCAAAAGAATAAGTGAATTAAAAAAAAAAATCAGATAAGTTTAATGGGAGGATAAATCCATTCATAGCAATTAGCCAAGCTGGTCGAGGGATGCAACCTCTCACGGTCAGAAGCTGAGAGTGAACAATGGGAAAGGGATCATTTCATATCCCATGACCCCACCCCTGTTTTTTGTTCACTTCCTCTCAAGTACCTGGCCCTAGCCACTGTTGGATGCCACCAAATGGTAGACCATTGGCCCAACCCAGTAGGATACTGCTTACGCTGCTAACTGTCATGCCATGATCCCTAACTCAGACAAACATCTACTTACTCACTTTAGAAAAGCACAATCCTACTTAGTCAATAAAATATAGCTTGGCTTTCCCCGACAGCTCTTAGTACTAAGATTGGAAAAAAAGTTCCAAAACAAGAGTTTTGTAACAAAACCAAGAGATGCTCACCTGTAAACAAAAAAAGTGTCTAAACGGCACCAGAGTTTTGGTTTTCAAACTTTAAGAAGAAGAAAGAAAAACAACTTGTTCTACATCTGGAGGAGTCTCATACTAGTCTGAAGGATTTTGTTTTGATATTTTTTTCCCCCCCTTTAGGAAGCTTTAATTGCTTAGTTTAAGGTAACAATCCTCATTCGCACAGATGCACAAGGAAGTTATGCATGCACAGAACTATAAAAGAAAAATTCAACTCGCCTGCTTGCCTCCAGCAAATATGGTTTGGGGGCTGGCAAATTGATTTTTTATATATATATTATAATATAAATATAAAAGTCAGAGTGATCGAGTTATTATAGATATCCTCCCAGCAGCATACACTTTAAATCCAAATGGTTATTGAAGAAGGCGGAAGCTGAAACGTTTAACTCAAAGATTTAATTTATCTCGGTTTGGTCGTTCACTTTTTGACATATTATATATGTCATCTCTCTCTCTCATTTATAGCCCTGTGAATGTGCAGGTTTTGTACCAAAGTACCATACCAAACTTCAATGGGTGCCAAATACTTAAAAGTAAATCAGATCATACATAAGTGCTGACCACTTGAAGGAGCTGTGCTGGGCTCCAGCTCTGCATGAGCAACGGAGTGAGCGATGAGTAACAATGTCTCTTGCTTTAGAAGAGGATTTGACACCTTCAGTCCTTAAGTCTAGCACAGAAGTTAAGTATGCAACTTACATGTATATAATCCCCTCATGCACAGGACTAACGATGACTTTGCACTATATTTGATATAAGGGACCTCTGACCAGGGCTACCACGTGTTACCACAATACAAATATTATCACCATCCGTAAAAGGAGGGCACATTCAAGAATCTAAGACAAACATCCAAAGGCATCCTGGTGAGCACTTCTTTGTCTAACTTATACAAAATACACTGGAATTGGAGAAGAGCTGCATAATATTCACACATTGCTTGATGTTCAAATATTGGGACACCACTTACTTCCATCTGGTGCTGAAAGCTTTGTAGGATGTCCGAACGGGGAGGGCAAGAGGCGTCCCTTCTGCAAACACTTGGCAAGTCACGTACAAGTCAGAACAGGTCTCCTGGTACAAGCCTGAAAACTTCAACATAGGGTCTTCCAGAACAGCTTTGTAGCTCTTCTGCTCTCGCTTCCCTTCCAAACTTCCTCTACATAAGAATATCAAGTCACAGTAAATCGCAATACAGGATTTTAATTTGTTCACAGCTGGGCAGCTCATCTTTGTTAATAAGTGTATTTAAGTTTGTATCCCGCCCTATCTGCAGCTCGCATCATAAAAACTTCAAATACAAAATAAAACTGCTGCAAAGAACTAGTAGTGCTGTAGAAATAAGTAGTAGTAAAACCCATTAAAATGTTTATAAAACCCACCTCCAACACACACACAGGATCTATCCCAGCCTCTTGAAGGCCTGGCCAAATAAACGTTTTGCACTGCCTCCAGAAGATGTGCAGGCAAACGCTTAGAGGAACCTCCAAGGAAGGGGAGTTCCAAAGCCATGGAGCAGCCACCAAAATTGCCTCTCTGCATGCCCAGGTCATACAGACCTGGGTCAACGATGGAACCTGCGAAAGGGTGCCCTTAGCTGATCTTAGGGGGTGCAGAGGGACACAAGGAGGAAGGCTGCCAGATATGTAGGGCCCAGATATATATAGGTCAAAACCAGCACCTTAAGTTGTGCCCAGAACGCTAGTGGTAGTCAGTCCAAACTTTGAAGCACTGGTGTTACATGCTCCTGGCGACCCACCTCTGTCAAGAGGTGAGCCGCCTCATCCTGCCCCCCAACAGTCATCTAGGGCAGCCCCATGTAGAGCACACTGCAGTAGTCCAGCCTCGAGGTAATGAAGGCATGGAGGACAGCGGCCAGATACGTATCTTAAAGAAAGGGATGCAGCATTCTCACCAGATGGAGTGGGTGAAAGTCACTTCTGGTCACGGCCCCAGCCTGATGTTCCAGACGCATCTCAGGAACCAAGAGCATCTCAATGCTGTGAACCCGAGTAAACATGGGAGGCTGAACCCTATCAACAAAGGGAGTCCCAATCCCCTTCAGGTCACAGGGTCGGCCAACCATCATCGCTTGAGTCTTGTCTGGATTCAACTTCAGTTGGCTCACCCACATCCAGTCCCCAATATTATCCAGGCCCTGTCTCTAACCTTCTCTTTTTAGGGAAGGGGACTGAACAAGTGGTTGCCCAGCAGCTTCAGACTCATCACGATGCTATCCGGTTCCTTCATCCGGGTTATAGCAGCAAGTCTGCCCTTGTGGCCTTGGTCGATAATCTACTCCTGGAGATTGACAAAGGGAACATATGCTCTGTTGATCTTGTTACACCTTTCAGCAGCTTACCCAGCACCTGTTGGGGACTGGATGAGGGGGGAGCCTATTGAAGCTGAATCCAAACAAGACTGAAGTGATGAAAGTTGGCTGATCCTGTGACTTGGAGGGGACTGAGAACCCTGTCACGGAGGGGGCCCAGGCCCCTCTAATTAAGCCCAGGCTCGCAGCCTGAGGCTGTGTCCTCACCTGCGGCGGCAGCAGCTGGAGGGGCGAGGGAAGCCGCGGCAGGTCCCCGTTCGCACCGGCTCTTCTCCCGTCGGCCGGCTCCTCCGCGCTGCTGCGTCTTCCCTCGCAGCAGGTGAGAACCCAGCCTCAGAGTGCTTTTGGACCTCTTGCTGCACCTGGAACGTCAGGTTGCAGCAGTGGCCAGGAGCATTTTTCACCAACACCATCTGATGAGGCAGCTGCATCCCTTTCTTTCCAATTCAGATATGGCCACCATCCTCCATACCTTCATTACCTCAGGGCTAGGTTACTGCAATGTGCTCTATGTGGGGCCACCCCTGATGTCTGTTCAGAAGCTGTAGCTAGTGCAGAACGTGGTGGCTCAGATCCTTTTGGGGGTGGGTCACCTGTCAAGCACAGGGGATGACACAATTCAAAGTGCTGGTTTTGACCTTGAAAAACCTAAACAGCCTGTGCCCCACATATCTGAAAGACTGCCTAGTGCAAGACCTTGCTTTTTTGGCAAAGCGTTTGGCAGGGTTGGGATGGGAAGGTATAGTGGCCAGGGTGAGGATTCTTACGGATGTTTAATGTTTTAGTAAAACATTTAATTATGTTTTATTAAAGCATTTTAATTAGTGCTCTGAGCCACCCTGAGCCTTCTGGGAAAATAAATAAGCCCCGAGACTGCAGAACATGGGTCGTATGAACAACGTAAAAAGATTTATCTAAAACCCAGGACGAAAGCCAGAGACACAGATCCAGGAATCCATCGCCTGGCGACCGCCTGTTCAATAACCTTCCCTAAAAAGGAATGGTTGAAGACGGGGAGATAGCTGTCCAAGGAGACAGCATCACGCAATGGTGTTTGGAAAAGGGGCTAGACAACCACCGTTTGAGAGGCATCCGATGCTCTGCCCTCTCAAAGGGAGGCACTGACAATCCCCGCCAGCCACAGCCCTAATCTCTCCTGGACGACTTTCACCAACTAGAACAGGACCTAATTTACAAGTGGTCACCAGCATTGCCCCAGCACATCCTCAGCATCGGTGCGCAATACCAACTGAACCCAATGCAAATAAACAGGACAAGGCGGAGTCTGCACAGCTACAAACTAAGACTCTGCCAAACGTGAGGCTCCCTGCCCTGAGTCGAGGTGAATACGAGCAAGATGCCAACTTCATTTTAAATCATCACACCCTTATGAGAGCCATCTCTTCCAAAACCTCTTCCGTTTCCCAATATTATATTAAAAGTATCAACCACAGAGACACCCCGAGAGCAGTCATGGTTTCCAGAAGTTGTTTCAGTGTATGCCAGTGGAGGATTCGCAAGTGACCCTCCCCAGAGATGAACTCTGCTTTGGCAGGTGTTTCCGACAGCAGTTTCATTAAGCATATTCTGTACATCAGCAGAGGGTACTTGCCATAGCTGGGAAAGTGACAGCTCCCCATCCCTGCTCTAGACACTTTTATTCCTCTTAGGAGCCACTTTGAAAATTAGTACAAGCTCCAAGAGCTGGCTAGAAGTTCGGGTGTGCTCAGGAAGAGGAGGGTCCAATACATTTATTCCATGGATCTATCCTTTATCCTTATGTCCACATCATCTCATCTGCTCACTGGCCCCAAGCTTGGGAGTAAGAGGTCAGTTCCAGATCTACCCACCACCCACAGGCCTACGGTTCCCCACTGTTCATCTAGAGGACTGGGGGTTTGGTTACTTTGGATCGGACAAGTCTTGCACTTTGTTTTGTGAACCAAGCGTTGCTGGGTAGCAGAGAAATACCACATGGCGAAAGAAAGAAGAACACGGAGGCGGACTACTGATTGCACAGTGCCAGGTACCTTGCTAGAGCGATATAACGAATGATAATATAAATGATACATAATATAATGATAATGATATTAATATAATTATAATTAATAATATAATGATAAAACATCTGGGAGGGTTTGGAACGGTTTCCCGTTTTCAGGAGCACGGTTGGTTTCACTCTCCACCTTCTCAGAGGTGTCTCTCCTTATACAGACCGACCCCAGGCTCACCTTCCAGCAGTAGCTCATAAGTAACCCCCCCACCCCCCTTCCCATTTCCTTCACTCTCCACTGCGAAGGGCCCTAGTCTCTAATCTCCATTCCCCACCCAGACGACTCGCAAGTGGGACCGTCGTCTTATCCTCTGCCACCATCCCTCCTTGGAACGCCCATCCAGTGTGACNCTTCAGTTGGCTCACCCACATCCAGTCCCCAATATTATCCAGGCCCTGTCTCTAACCTTCTCTTTTTAGGGAAGGGGACTGAACAAGTGGTTGCCCAGCAGCTTCAGACTCATCACGATGCTATCCGGTTCCTTCATCCGGGTTATAGCAGCAAGTCTGCCCTTGTGGCCTTGGTCGATAATCTACTCCTGGAGATTGACAAAGGGAACATATGCTCTGTTGATCTTGTTACACCTTTCAGCAGCTTACCCAGCACCTGTTGGGGACTGGATGAGGGGGGAGCCTATTGAAGCTGAATCCAAACAAGACTGAAGTGATGAAAGTTGGCTGATCCTGTGACTTGGAGGGGACTGAGAACCCTGTCACGGAGGGGGCCCAGGCCCCTCTAATTAAGCCCAGGCTCGCAGCCTGAGGCTGTGTCCTCACCTGCGGCGGCAGCAGCTGGAGGGGCGAGGGAAGCCGCGGCAGGTCCCCGTTCGCACCGGCTCTTCTCCCGTCGGCCGGCTCCTCCGCGCTGCTGCGTCTTCCCTCGCAGCAGGTGAGAACCCAGCCTCAGAGTGCTTTTGGACCTCTTGCTGCACCTGGAACGTCAGGTTGCAGCAGTGGCCAGGAGCATTTTTCACCAACACCATCTGATGAGGCAGCTGCATCCCTTTCTTTCCAATTCAGATATGGCCACCATCCTCCATACCTTCATTACCTCAGGGCTAGGTTACTGCAATGTGCTCTATGTGGGGCCACCCCTGATGTCTGTTCAGAAGCTGTAGCTAGTGCAGAACGTGGTGGCTCAGATCCTTTTGGGGGTGGGTCACCTGTCAAGCACAGGGGATGACACAATTCAAAGTGCTGGTTTTGACCTTGAAAAACCTAAACAGCCTGTGCCCCACATATCTGAAAGACTGCCTAGTGCAAGACCTTGCTTTTTTGGCAAAGCGTTTGGCAGGGTTGGGATGGGAAGGTATAGTGGCCAGGGTGAGGATTCTTACGGATGTTTAATGTTTTAGTAAAACATTTAATTATGTTTTATTAAAGCATTTTAATTAGTGCTCTGAGCCACCCTGAGCCTTCTGGGAAAATAAATAAGCCCCGAGACTGCAGAACATGGGTCGTATGAACAACGTAAAAAGATTTATCTAAAACCCAGGACGAAAGCCAGAGACACAGATCCAGGAATCCATCGCCTGGCGACCGCCTGTTCAATAACCTTCCCTAAAAAGGAATGGTTGAAGACGGGGAGATAGCTGTCCAAGGAGACAGCATCACGCAATGGTGTTTGGAAAAGGGGCTAGACAACCACCGTTTGAGAGGCATCCGATGCTCTGCCCTCTCAAAGGGAGGCACTGACAATCCCCGCCAGCCACAGCCCTAATCTCTCCTGGACGACTTTCACCAACTAGAACAGGACCTAATTTACAAGTGGTCACCAGCATTGCCCCAGCACATCCTCAGCATCGGTGCGCAATACCAACTGAACCCAATGCAAATAAACAGGACAAGGCGGAGTCTGCACAGCTACAAACTAAGACTCTGCCAAACGTGAGGCTCCCTGCCCTGAGTCGAGGTGAATACGAGCAAGATGCCAACTTCATTTTAAATCATCACACCCTTATGAGAGCCATCTCTTCCAAAACCTCTTCCGTTTCCCAATATTATATTAAAAGTATCAACCACAGAGACACCCCGAGACCAATCATGGTTTCCAGAAGTTGTTTCAGTGTATGCCAGTGGAGGATTCGCAAGTGACCCTCCCCAGAGATGAACTCTGCTTTGGCAGGTGTTTCCGACAGCAGTTTCATTAAGCATATTCTGTACATCAGCAGAGGGTACTTGCCATAGCTGGGAAAGTGACAGCTCCCCATCCCTGCTCTAGACACTTTTATTCCTCTTAGGAGCCACTTTGAAAATTAGTACAAGCTCCAAGAGCTGGCTAGAAGTTCGGGTGTGCTCAGGAAGAGGAGGGTCCAATACATTTATTCCATGGATCTATCCTTTATCCTTATGTCCACATCATCTCATCTGCTCACTGGCCCCAAGCTTGGGAGTAAGAGGTCAGTTCCAGATCTACCCACCACCCACAGGCCTACGGTTCCCCACTGTTCATCTAGAAGACTGGGGGTTTGGTTACTTTGGATCGGACGAGTCTTGCACTTTGTTTTGTGAACCAAGCGTTGCTGGGTAGCAGAGAAATACCACATGGCGAAAGAAAGAACATGGAGGCGGACTACTGATTGCACAGTGCCAGGTACCTTGCTAGAGCGATATAACGAATGATAATATAAATGATAAATGATATTAATATAATTATAATTAATAATATAATGATAATAATATAATGATAAAACATCTGGGAGGGTTTGGAACGGTTTCCCGTTTTCAGGAGCACGGTTGGTTTCACTCTCCACCTTCTCAGAGGTGTCTCTCCTTATACAGACCGACCCCAGGCTCACCTTCCAGCAGTAGCTCATAAGTAACCCCCCCACCCCCCTTCCCATTTCCTTCACTCTCCACTGCGAAGGGCCCTAGTCTCTAATCTCCATTCCCCACCCAGACGACTCGCAAGTGGGACCGTCGTCTTATCCTCTGCCACCATCCCTCCTTGGAACGCCCATCCAGTGTGACGCTCTGTCTGGAGAAGCCTTAATCTCGCCTTAATTTTTTTAGGAAGGGGCACAGTCCCTCTACATCTCCCCAGGAGCATGTCCCCATCCCAACTCCCTGTCTGGACAATCGCAGCCTCACTCTCCATGGATGCTCCCCTATTCAGAGTCTTTTCTCTCACACAGACACAGACACAGACACAGACACAGACACAGACACAGACACAGACACAGACACAGACAGTGTTCTACTCCACCCTCTCATGGGGGTCTTCCTCCCCCTCCAAGGGCAGGGAAGGGCAGAAGAAAACTGTCTCCCCCCCCATCCAGTCCCTGTGTCAGGAGCGCCCTTGGCCTCCCCTTTCATCCCCCCAGTTCTCTCTTCATTCCCCATCCCCTTTCAGGAGGGCCGCAGTCTCCCCGACCCAAGCCCCAGTGTCAGGAGAGCCTACACCTCTCTATCCATCCACACACCAAGTGCACAGCCTCCATCCACCTCATTGGGAGCAACCCGAGCCTCTCCCTTCCCCGCAACTTCCCCATGCCCCCCATCAGGAGGTACCAAAACCTACACCAAATAACCCTCATCAGCCCAATTGACAGAAGGGACCCCAAGTCTCTCCCTCCCTCTGCAGGTTACCCTTATCCATCCCACTGTCAAGAGGGACTCCACATCCCCAAGTGCCCCAGCCACCCTTGTGAGGAGGGACCCGTCTCCCCCTCACCCCCAAGGGGCCTCCATCCACACCCCTGTCAAGAGGTACTCCCACTGGTTCCAAAGCGCCCTACCCTCCAGCCCCACTAACAGGAGTGCCCTTGGCCCCAGTATCCCCCTCCCCAAATGCCCCCTAACCCACCCCCGTGCCAAGAAGGGACCAAGTCTCCCCCTGCCCCCACCATGCCCTCTACTCCATCCCATCTCACCCCTTCCAGTCTCCCCTCCCCCAACACCCAGCATCGTACCACCCTCTGCCAGGAGGAACCCAGTATCCCTTTCCCCAATGCCCCACAACCCCCATCCCTGCCTGGAAGGGCTCCCACACCCCCAATCCCAC
>QEPC01009081.1:135989-151029 GCA_003113815.1 Sphenodon punctatus | reverse complement strand
CCCCCCGCCCCCAATGCCAGGAGAGGACTCCCCGCCCCCCCCCTCACATTTTGAGCTGCACGTTGATGTCCAGGTCGCAGCTGTAGACATAATAAAACTTCTCCGCCTCCCCCATCGCGGCACCTCTACGCGCGCCTCCCCTCCAGGACACCCTGCCCGGTCGGCCTGCACTTCTGCGCATGCGCCGCCGCCATCTTTTGTAAGGGAATCTGGACGGACCCTTTCCCTTCCCTCGCTCGCCGCCCCTTGCCCTTTCCCAAGATGGCCGCTGCCCTGCCCGGCAGAAGCCAGCTAGCTCCGCCCATCGAAGCTTCAAAGATGGCGGCCTCTTGGGGAACGCCGTGGAAAAAAGATGGCTGCGCCCGTGGGACAAGGGGTAGAGCCGGATAGTTGTCCCCCAGGAGAGCACATTCAAACTGCTAAAGGTGGGGGGGGAGAGGAGGCAGCAGAGTGCCTGGACTCAGGGGATTGAATGGGAGCAGGATCCGACTCTATTGCCCCCAATACAAAGTGACAGGGTGGCTGTATTGCAGCCCCGCAACCTGTATTTCCCATAAGTCTTCATTAGAAATGTGCCTTCCAGTGGCAACCCCACAGAGAGGCTGTCTCAAACTCTCCGGGTCTGTTCACATGGAATTATTACCACCCCTGGGTAACTTGCCCCAGACACCAGGGGTAAAGTTATTACATTAAGCTGCTTCTACCTAAGGGGTAAATCTAACCCTCGACACCAGGGATACAATTATTATTTTAAACTGCTTCTACCCAGGGCCAAATCTAACCCCAGACACCAGGGGTAAAGTTATTACATTAAGCTGCTTCTACCTAAGGGTAAATTTAACCCCAGACACCAGGGGTGAAATTACTCCTTTATGCTGCTTCTACCCAGAGATAAATCTCACACATCCTAGTCAAATAATGGACTAGGAGTGACCAGGTAAAACAAAACATTTACCCAGGGTAAATTACTCCTCCTGCTTCCTATCATGGAATAGGAGTAATTACCATGTGAAATGAAACATCTCTCTAGAGGTGAATTACCCCCTGCTTTATATTATGGGATAGGAGTGGTCACATATGTTATTTACCCGGGGTAAAATTGCCTCTTGTTTCATATTATAGGAGTAGCCATGTAAAATAAAACATTTACCCAGTGGTAAATTACACCGTGCTTTATATTATGGGATTGGAGTGGCCACACAAAAGTATTCACTCAGGGGTAAAATTGCCTCTTGCAAAACGTTTACCCA
Source organism: Sphenodon punctatus (assembly GCA_003113815.1). Classification (NCBI taxonomy): domain Eukaryota; kingdom Metazoa; phylum Chordata; class Lepidosauria; order Sphenodontia; family Sphenodontidae; genus Sphenodon; species Sphenodon punctatus. The sequence continues at coordinate 149,779 of QEPC01009081.1, read as the reverse complement.
GAGGTAAATTACCTTCTGCTTTATATTATGGAATCGAAGTGACCAATTACAATAAAACATTTACCAGGAGTAAATTACCCCATGCTTCATAATAGGTGTGGCTGTGTAAAAATAAATGTTTACACAGGCTGGTAATCTTTTGCTCCTTTATGCCGTTTATTGGTTTCTTTTGCCAATTTTCCACTCTTAGGTTATTAAAAGTCCAAAGATCAAGATTTTGGGGAGGTAATTGCTTTTTATACACTGTCATAAGAACTTGATTTTTGAGAGGTGCATTGGAGCATACCTCCCAAAATTATTGTGCAAATGAAATTTACTTTATCACCAGACCCTAAACTTTAAAAAAAATGCTGACTTGAACTTTGACAAATCATGTGATTTGTTTTAAAATTTGAGGGTGGTTTTTTTTTTTAAATGAATCTACAGATCACAAGATGAAATTACCAGATACGCGACTTGTCCTACCCCTACCCAGAAGGATCAACCCTCAGTGCCTGGTTTGTGGCATTCGAGCCCCATACATTTTGCCAAGCCCAAACATTCAGAAATCCTGAGCCAGGTCTTTCCAGAATCCTGAGCTTGGCATAAAATCATGAGATTTTAAAGAAGGGGAAATAAAAATTGTTGTTTTGTTTTTTTAAAAAAATCTTTAGGGCTACCACCCCTCCCGATTTGATCTGGATTCTCCAAGTTTTCACACATCATCCCCAAGCTTGAGATGAGGTGGGACCAACCCAATTTCTCCCTGAAATCCCACTGTCCAGTCCCACGTCTGGACAAGAGGCAGGCTTGAGCCAGCTGCTGCCACAGCTGGGCTGCAGCCAGAGCTGAACCACTGTGCACACTACCACCAGCAGCTGTGAAGAGAACCAGGCCTCCCCCGCCAGTAGAAAGGGAGAATAGTGAGGTGTAGCTAGGATAGAATGGGCCCTACTGTAGAAGATGGAATCGAGCCCCTGATCCTTCCAGAAACAGGGGACGCTGGTGCGTGGGCCCCCACAGGCTCCTGGACCTCTGTGCAGTTGCACCACATGCCCCTATTAGAGTTGTGCATTTGCATGGGTGCAGGGCAAGGGACGGAGACTGGCTGGGTTTCAGAGGGAGGCTGTGAGGTCGGTTTCACCCGCTGCCCTGGGAGGGGTATGTCAGTTCCTTGATAAGTCACTCTGTGGCTGCGATTTTTCCAGGTAACCCAGAGAAACTTGGGATTCCAAGACAGCAGGGGGCAGCCCCACCAGAAAGAGGACTTTCCAGCCCCTTTCCAATAAGTCCCACCCCCGTTGAGTATTATTTTATTTATATTTACATATAAAAGATCTTAGTACACCGCCCCTCCTGAAACAGCAGCTCGGGGTTGCTTACAATAAACATTAAAACATATACAAACAACTCCTAACAAGGGGGATTTTCAAAAGAAATCCCAACCCACTCCCGCCACCCTTCACCCATCTTCCCTGCCAAATGCCAGGCAAAACAGCCAGGTCTTACAACTACGTAGAAAAGAGGGGAGATCCAATTGGGCCTCCACCAGAAGGGAGTTCCACAGCCGTGGTGCGGCCACCGAGAACGCCCTCCCAATTGTGGCCCCCCGGAAGACTCGGGGCACCTTGAGGAGGGCACCCCCAGATGACCGCAGGGGCCGATCAAGAATCCAAGGGGTGAGGCAGTCCCGCAGATAGGTAGGGCCTTAGACCGTTTAGGGCTTTATAGGTAAGCTCCAACACCTTGAATCGGGCCCGGAAGACTACAGGCAACCAGTGCAGAGATCAGAGAACTGGTGTAATATGCTCCTGACAGCCCAATCCCACCAGGAGACAGGCTGCTGCATTCTGCACCAGCTGCAGTCTCTGAACCATCACCATGGGTAGCCCCACGTAGAGCGCGTTGCAATAGTCCTGCCTAGAGGTGATGAAAACATGGATGACAGTGGCCAGGTCGGAGTCCGAAACATACAGCCAAAGCCGTCGCACCAGCTGTAATTGGCGGAGAACACTCCTTGCCACAGCCTCCACCTGAGCATCCAAGTGGAGTTGTGAATTAAGGAGCACCCCGAGACTCCGCATCTGGGAGACCAGCGTAGGGCAAATCCCATCAATTATAGGGGCCATCATCTCCACCGCCTTACCCACCAGCATCACCTCCGTCTTGTCAGGATTCAGCCTCAGTCGATTAGCCCTCATCCAGTCCCCCACAGCTGCCAGACATTGGGTAAGCACCGAGACTGCCTGGCCTGGGTCGTGCCAGGATTCAGCTGCAGATGGCTCAACCTCATCGAAGCCCCCACAGCCGACAGGGTCAGTGGAAAAAGAGAGGTAGAGCCGAGTGTCATCAGCATCATGATGTTACCACCCCACCTACTTATGGAGCATCATGACACTCCAGAGAGGATAGGTCCAGATTGGAAAGGGGGAGGGGCAAAAGGTCTGCCATGCCCCTTTTTGACATAATCCTGCTTCTTGATGGAACATCACAATGCCATCAGAATTAGGGAGTTTTCCGCTCCCTTAGCCCTGGCTCCTTGATTGTTCTCCTGTGCTGTTTTGTTATCTTACTATTTCAATTACCTGTTTTTAAGTTGTTGCAATTGGTATTTCCTTGGTTTTTTAATGGAAATCTTTTATTTTCTCATTTTCTTTCTGTAATTTTGTAATTAATGTTCTGCGTTAGACCTGATGGTACATGCATTTTAATTAGGGCTGCAACTATTAATTGATTAATAATAGACAAAAAGGCTTGATCGATGAATCAACTAAAATTTCGAATGGAGTTGCAGTCCTAATTTTAATAATAATAAAAGAAGAAGGTACATTTTGGATGAATATCAGGAAAATAATTCTTAACAGTAAGAACTGTTTGTCAATGGAACAGGTTGCCTACAGAGGTCATAGCCCAGCGATGGGGAAACATTTCCATCCTGGCGGCCACTTTGACAATGAGTACAAGCTCCGAGGACCTCATGCAAGCGGGGGGCAGTAGTGTCTGAGGGGTGTGCTCAAGAAGGACAACCCAGATCATGGATTTGTGCCATGGCTCTGTCCCCATGTCTTATGTGCATGCCCACATCTCTGCCCCCTTACCCTGAGCTCAGTTTCCCCAGTGACTGGAGGTGGGAACTGAATCCAGGGGCCAAATCCAGGAGCTGGAAGAGGGCCACATAAGAACGTGATGCAGGCCGCATTTGACCCCTGGGCCTGAGGTTCCACATCCCTGTTATAGGTTCTCCATCACTGGAGGTTTTCAAAAAAAGGCTGGACAGCCGCCTGTCAGAGATGATGTAGCTGTAGTAATTCCGCATCCCATCAGAGGGGGTTGTATTAGATCACCCTCAAGGTCCCTTCCCTCTCTGACCTTCTAGGATTCTACAACTTCAGACATCAAGGCATAAGGCAATTTGTGAGGCCCCAGATTTTCAGAAGCCCTATAGAACCCCTGCTTAGTCCCCCCCCGACAGTTACCGTGCTTTACGTCAAAGCACTCTGCTAGTGCAAGCCTGCCTCGCATCAGGAAGCCTTGTGTCAGTGAAACCCTTTGAAGTTCAGTCTGCATGCCTGTGGCCCAGAATATTCCTTATCCAGTCCCCGGCATTCATCCCTAGTGGAAAGCTGTCAGAGGAAGCCCTCAGAACTTGGTCTTTACTTCCCTTAGACAAGTTTGTTGTTGGTTGGGGTTTTTTGTTGTTTTTTTTAAAAAGTTCATTTTCTAACTTTTTTTTAAAAGGAATTTTGTTGTTTTCAACTAAAAATAAACAGCTATGTAGGAGGCACTGGAGGAGCAGGGGGAAAGATTTGGAAATATGTTTTTGACAATAAAATTATAGGATCAGGCAATTTCAGTCAGAACTGTCGTTGTTACACTACCTTCAAAGATCTTTCATCTCACATTTTTAAGCTCTGAAGTAACTCAGCGATGGGGACCATACCGGAATCCTGATAGGCAACATGGAGTGAGCATGCACGAGACAGGGAGGGGAGGCCTTACCCCGCCCTGGTAAGCCACTACCTTGTGTAGCCGTCGGCAGCTAGATGTCCCCTCCCCCCCCCCCCGGGGTGAACAGCTGGCTGCTATGTGAAAAATTCCGAGGACGCATCAAGGAGCAGCCTTGCCCTGAATGGAGTAAGGCCGCCCAAGTCTGTGGACGGGCCACGCTTGCCCAACCACGCAGGGAGCACCGCTGCAGGGCCGTGAGCAGCAGGCCCTGTCACCCGTCACGTGCAGCCATGTCATGGCCAGGGGCAGAATCTCCATTGGGTCAGTGGAAGGAGGTGGGCCACCCGCTCAAGTGGGCAGCGCCGCAACCTGCCACGGCCATGGCAGGACCTCCAAGAGCAGCCCAGCTTCCTTGTGGGAAGGAGTTCCCTTGTGTGCCCATGCTAGCCCTGCTTGGGGCCTATGCTAGCCCCGCAGTGTTGCGATAGCGATTGCCCACCACCAGGCCGGGCAGGGATCGCCCCCTCGCTGTTTGTGTGGCCTCACCCATGGTTTCATGGTGAAGGATCTGAAAGTATTTTGAAAAATCTATAAAGTGGTACAAAAACTCTATTCAGTGCTGGGTCTAGGGCAGTTAGGATCCTGCGTGGAAGAGGGGAGTAGAATGTTTGACAGACACACGCTCATTAGAAAAAGGGAAATGTTACCGTAATCAATGTTTAATGCTCTGGGAAACATGACAGGGAGGCTAGAGCTGCCTGCACTTCAGGGCTGGAAGTTACATCAATTGTGTTATTTCTAGTATATTTGTGGGTCTCGTGTCGCAGGCTGAGGCACCCTGAATTTGAGGCTCTCTGAGTCCGTATTTTATGCCAGTGGTTTATTTATTTATTTAGTTTGATTTCTTGGCCATCCCCTTCTGCGACAGGAGCTTGGAACGGCTCACAATATACTTTATTTATTTATTTATTTAAAGTTCTATCCCACCATTCCCATACGTTTCTGTTGGGGGATGATACAAAAACATAAAAATGATATAGACATAGATAAAAATCATCTAGAAACCCGCACTGCTATGCATGTTGGCAAGCATTTTAAATTTATTTGTGGACCCATTTATTGGGGGCCCCTGTGGGGGACCAGCAGCATAGCAAGTTTGTGCCTCATGTCCCAATGATGCCCCCCCCCCCTCCAAGGGCACGGGGGTGGGGTAGTCCTAAGCAGCTCCCACGCAGCTTCTGCCTGCCTCACAAAGATGGCGGTGGCGCCCTAGATCTCCAGGCAAAACCAAGGTGGAAACCTTACAAGTGATTGACTACTTCCCAATGAATGACTTCCCACTGCCATAATGGCAGAGTTTAATGGGATCCAGTTTTGAGATGCATGCAGATGCCTAAGTGAAAATTCCCAGATCTAAGTCTTATCTGGGTTTTTTGTTTGTTTGTTTGTTTTAAAACATCATTTCAAAGTGAAATTCTTCAAAGCTGATGATTCCAAGACATGATTTCAGCTGGCACTTGGGCAGACTACATTAGGGGCGGCTAGACCTATGGTGAATGCAATTCACTGGATTCAGGCATCAACCTCAAGCAATCTACCCGGCATTCCAGGCTGGGACCCCTTCCACTGCTTCATGGCTCTACAGCACCTCAGCAAGTGGTCTAGGGAACGGAGAGAACAATCCCCTTTAGACTAGAGGGAGCCTTCTTTGCTGCAGTGGAGGAACTCTCTTGACCCATCTCTCCCTTCCTCCTGGAGACACTCCCTGGGGGATGAATTGGCAGCAATCCTGTCCAAGGATGATCTCTGACAAACTGGTCCACCTCACCATAGAGTAATCTACTGGAGACTAGATCGTGATATACCAGTAGACTGTGATCTACCACTTGGCCGCCCCTGGCTAGAATAATGCTGTTCTGTCTCAGGACATTATAAGAGTGTGATCTACCTATGCACCAATGCCAGGGGAAACTGTGCCGGCAGATGGCGCTAGGGCCCCGGTGGCCACAGCGCCACATCCAGCTCCACTCCCGGACAGAAGGGGGAGGTGGAGCCACTGCACCTGGAGCCACTGCACTCCCGGCTGGCCCCCAAACCCCACAGTGTGAGAGCTCCAATTAGTTCCATGACCCAGCTCCCATCCCAGCACCTGCAGCACATGGAGCAGAGGGGATGGGGCAGGACCTCGTGGAGGACTGTCCAGGGCTCTCATGTCCTGGCTGTTTCGGAGGCTGGCTGGGTGGGGGTGCAGTGGCTCCAGGGACTCCAAGTAGCCCATGCCTGTGTCCCTATGGCTGCGTGGGCCTTATTAGTAAGGCCATGCTGACGTGCCTTTTCATTTTGCTGTGGGGGGGCTGGTAGGTTCTCCCATGGTGGGGCATGCCAAAGGAGTAGGAAACCCCTTCCACAGGCTGTGTCCCCTTCCCTACCACCAGCACAGGGGGCGTGGCCATCACTCTGTCAGAGAGGATGTGGCCATCTGGCCGGCAGAACCCTGCTTCCACCGGCGCCCGCACACCTCCGCTCGCGTTCGCTTGCTGTTCCTCAGCCCTCCACCAGCACAAGGCCCCTTGCACTTGTGGTTGAGCCGAGCTGGATCATGATCGAAGCCTCCTTGCTGTCACCGTGCTTGGAAGCTCAGAAGCACCTCAGATTGTTCCTTAATGGATATTTTGGCGCTTTGAACGGTCATGCTTATTTATCTCTGCTCATCTAAAATGAGTAAAGCATTCAACAAATGTTAATTTATTACAGGGCACAAAATAAATCTTTCAGAGCATCCAGAGTTTTTTCTTCCAAGATATGTATAGAAATGTCTCATTATGCACGTTGCGGACACTCAACAGTATGCCTACAAAGCTGGTCAGGAAACAGCAGTGCCACCAGAGAAGAATTATTTTTTTATTTTTTTTCCCATGCCCGATAGTAATTTTTTTTTTTTTAAATCAAAACTTAGATACTTTGCAAAATAAAATTTTCATTTTTTAAAAAAAATCAAAGAAAATGAAAAATATCAGTATCGTGTTTGACATTTTCAGAGCTGAAAGCGATTTCAGAATTTTCTGTTCAAAATTTAATCTTTTGTTGCTGTGCTGCAAAATTGTTGAAGAACAATAAAAGGGCATCTTTTTTCCAGGGGGGGAGGGGGGAATTAATTCTGATAAAAAAATGTGCAGTCACTCCAACGCTTTTTAACTTACCACCAAATAAAACACAAGCTTTATGTTGTCCATCAAACAATATGCTGTTCTGAGCAAATCACCTGGTATACTTTGATCTTGTGTCATACCCTGTGAGAAATGCCTTTACTATCACTTTGTTGGCTTGTGTCTTAACTTGTATGAATTTCAGATTGGGGCTGTGTGCTTTGATTAGTCACCTAGTACTTTTGGAAGACTGCATTTTTTATTTATTTATTTATTATTAATTATTATTATTTATTATTTATTTTATTATTGATCTGTACCCCCACCCTATCCCCAAAAGATTCAGAGCAGATCATAGCAGAATAAAAAAATAAAATACAAAAAAATAAAATAAAATACACAAAAGTGACATGAAATCATCAAACTCCCCTAATCTCTTCCACCCCCTCAGCTGTGGCTAGGAGTGCATTCCGCCAGTTACATCTAGTCCAGAGGCTCCACCCCTATATCTCAAGCTCTGGCCTGGCCTGTCATTCATGCATTCATGACCTTGAGACTAGACTACTGTAATGTACTCTATGTGGGGCTGCCCATGGTGACAGTTTGGAAGCTGAAGCTAATGCTCCAGCCCATCTCTTAACTGGGATGGGCCGCCAGGAGCACATTATGACGTTGCGCCGGGCACTGCACTGGCTACCTCTAGTCTTCCAGGCTCAATTCAGGGGCAGTGGAAGCCCATGGGTCAGAGGTAGTGAAAGCCCCTTGTCCTGTTTTTGGGATGAGTTTTGGGCGGTGTTGCCCTCAGATGCGCGGGATGCTTTGGGCACTGTTCCAGTCATCTTTTGTGAACTAGATCTATGCCGATCCAAGGCTAGCTGAGACATTGGGGCCATTGCTGGCAAGGATAGTCAACGCCTCCCTTGGGAAGGGCAGGGTGCTCGGCTGTCTCAAGGAGGCGGTGGTGCGGTCCCTGCTCAAGAAACCACCTTTGGACGTTGACACCCTTGCCAGTTACCGGCCTGTCTCTAACCTTCCCTTCTTAGGGAAGGTTATTGAACAGGTGGTGGCTCAGTAGCTTCAGGGGCATTTGAACCGGGTTAACTTTCTTGATCCTTGCAGTCGAGCTTTCATCTGGGTTATGGCACGGAGACTGCACTTGTGGCCTTGGCAGATGACCTCTCCCATGAGTTGGACCGGGGTCGTTTGACCCTGTTGATCCTGTTAGATCTCTCGGCTGCATTTGATACCATTGATCATGAGTTGTTGGTGACTCAGCTGCAGGACCGGGTAGGGATTAATGGGACTGTTCTTGAATGGTTCCGCTCTTTCCTGACTGGGAGAACCCAGCGTGTGGTGCTGGCGGAGTTTTCATCTTCCCCCCAAGGCCTCATGTGTGAAGTACTGCAGGGTTCCATCTTATCCCCTCTCTTGTTCAATGTGTCCATGCAGCCTCTGGGAGAGGTTGTTAGGGAGGATGGAGTGAGACGTCATCAGTATTCTAATGACACCCAGCTATATCTCTCGTTTTCCTCCGACTCAGGCCCAGCAGTCTCGGTCCTTACCCGATGTTTGTCCACTGTGGGGGATTGGATGAGGGCGAGCCACCTGAGGCTTAATCCTGACAAGATGGAGGTGATGGTTGTGGGGAGAGCCGAGGGAGTGGTGGCCCACATCATTGATGGGGTCCACCCTCCCCTGGTTTCTCAGGTTCGGAGTCTGGAGATGCTCCTGGACCCACAGCTCTACCTGGATGCCCAGGTGAAGGGAGCATTTTGCCAGTTACACCTGGTGCGTTGGCTTAGGCCGTATGTCTCGGACCCGGATCTGGCCACAGTCATCCATGCTTTTATTACCTCGAGACTGGATTACTGCAACGTGTCTATGTGGGACTACCCTTGGTGTTGGTTTGGAAGCTGCAACTGGTGCAGAATGCGGCAGCCCGTCTCTTGACAGGGACGGACTGATGAAAGCATATCACACTGGTGCTTCGCTTTCTGGACTGGCTGCCGGTAGGCTTCCGGGCCTAATTCAAGGGGTTGGTGTTGACCTTTAAAGCCCTAAATGGCTTGGGCTCTGCCTATCTGCAGGACCACCTCAACCTCCGGGTCCCGGAGCAGCCCCTGCAGTCAGCTGGGGGGCGCCCTCCTCGAGGTCCCCCAGGTTTCCCCGGTGTCCACTATGAGGAGGGTGTTCTCCGTGGTTGCGCTGCAGCTGTGGAACTCCCTCCCATTGGAGATCCGCTTGGCTGCCGGCCTCCCCTCTTTCCGCAGACAATGTAAGACCTGACTGTTCCGCCAGGCCTTTCCCAAGGGAGATGGGATGGGTGGGTTGGGGTTTTATATTGTTTTTTAATTAAATCATTAAGTTTATTTTAATGTTTTCAAATGTTTTTAATATGCTATGAGCCGCCCCGAGATGCCTGAGGTAGGAGGGGGTGGCATAAATTTTTTAATATAAATAAAATTTTAATTTAAATAAATAGATTCATGGTGCTGGTATTGCCCTATAAAGCCCTAGAATCTGGCCTGGGCCCTAACTATCTGAGGGACCGCCTCACATCCTGGGCCCCTGGGTGGCTCTTGCGGTCGTCGGGGGGCACCCTCCTGGAGGATCCCTGCTACAGATGAGTGGAGACCGACAGGCAGGCATTCTCGGCGGCCACACCTTTGTTGTTGAACTCCCGGTGGAGGTCTGCCTCAGTCTGACCCTTTTTGTGTTTTTCCGTCAGTGTAAGACCTGGCTCTTCTGCCAGGTCTTTGTTGGAGGGGTGGGGGAGCGTGGTTTTTTTTATTGTGCACAATTGTATTTTATGCTGAATTTAACTTTTATATTTATTGTGTTTTATATTTATATATTATGTTTTTATGTTTGTAAGCCACTCTCAGCTGCCTGTAAAATGGCAGGAAGGGCAGGGTACAAGATTATCAAATAAATAAATATCTCTCTCATACATGCCTCAGCATTCCTTGGCTGCTGTCATCCCCTCAGACGACCTCCATTCTCCCATAACACCTCATAGCCTTCCCTGTTCCCTACATCCAGAGCAAGTGGCCGGGGGGGCGGGGGGATTCTTGTTCCACAGTTTGATGGCTCTGACTCTTTTACATTTCTCTTTTTTGGAGATGGTGAGTGTTCCTTGTCATTTGTTCAAATGAACTGCAATAATTGAGTTTTGACCAAACCTTGCGTAGAAGTTAATTTTGTCTCTTTCATGGCAGAAAAGCCATGGTTCGGTTTAAATTATAACATGGAAAGTCATACAGCATGTATTCCTCTTGCTTTTTAAAAGGGCCTTTGCTGCTTCTGATTGTAGGGGAAGTTGGCAGCGCTTTTTGAATCTGGGAATCCAATCTGAGAATTCATTTCATATCGGAGTTCAAATTGACACCCTTGGAGAACTTTGACTCCAGTTCATGGTCAATTCTGAGCCTTGTTCAAATTAATTTGACCTCAGCGATTCCAACCTTGCTTTGTTTGGCTTGGCCCTGTTCGATGGCTTTGACTTCAGGTTGTTTTGGTTTTTTGGTTTTGCCTAATTCAAATGCCCCGACTTTGTTAAATATTTTTGTTGGCTTGGATAGAGTGCAACTAAACAAAATCAACTTCTTTCATTTTAATATGTATAAAGTACAAAATTTACAAATACAGAATTGCTGAACTGTGCAGTAGTTCCCAAAATGAGGAGGGAAGGATGGACAGAATGTATCCTGAAGGCATAGAAAGGAACACTGAGTTGGGGACTGTAGCAGGGGGCTTCCCATAGTCACATGAGGGTGCTGGGGTCGCACTCTGGGGAATTAGCTCACCCCCTGCTATGCCATTTCAGCCTCAAGCCTCGACTGAAACCCCCTCTTCAAGGAAGAGGGTACCCTCTCAGGACACACCACACAGTCCAAAGGGTATTAGTCCACAGTCCTTTTTTGGACACAGCCAGCGTACACAGTCCCTGGGGCTGCCGGCTCAGTTGCCTCCACCCTGCAGGGCCCAGGTCCGTCTCTCTCAGGCACAGGAGCACCACAATATCAACCCCCCAAAGTCCATCCATCAAGCCCCCAGACTGTCCAAGCCTTCCCCAGGCAAGAGGCTCCCTCCTGGGCACAGCCTCTCCCACTTGCCTGGGTCCCTCTGGTTCTCCAACCCTCGGCACCTTGGCTAGCAAAGAGCAGGCAGACTTGTTCAGGGAGATGTGGCTCCTTCGGCTCCCTGGCAGAGACTCTCTCCTCTTTGCCTTGCAACCCCTTATATACAGGAAGAGTGGGTGTGTCCAGGCTTCCTTTCCTCAGCCTTAAAGGGCCACTAACCTGCCCACTCTGTCTCAGGGTTTCTCAGTCTGTTTACCCCACAGGTTGTTCCCTAGCTAGGGGCTGTCTCTGCCATGCCCCTGTGTACGCTCAGCCCTGTGGCTGGCCCACACAGCCCCCTTCTTAAAGGGGCAGCAGCCTCACAGGACTGCTCCCTGCTACAGGGACATTTAAAAAAAATGTAGGCAGCAAGAGAAAAGGAGTGAAAAAAATATGAGGGAAAGGTAGAAGACCAGGGCTGGCTTCACCACAGGGTGACCTGAGGCAACTTCCCTACTTCAGAGACCCACTAACACAGGGTTTGGAGCCCCCACATTCTTCCAGTGGGACCCTAGTCACGACCACCTCTAAGGCTGCGTGCAGGAGGGTGTCCCTGAGGTGATGAGACCATAAGTAAGGGGGGCAATCACAAGGACCCCGCATTTCATCTTTGCCGTGGACCCTGTAAGTTCTAAGGCCATCCCTGTGTGTGTTACAAGAGCAGGGTGGCAACGAGGCGAGAGCGAAATGTACATATGTGTGTGTGTGAGGCGTAGTCTAAAAGGTGTGAGAGTTAACAGTGCACTGAAGAAAAATTTTATATTCCCAAATGCTGGGAATATTTTCAGATTCTGAAACTGAATGCAAGTGACGCAAATGTGAACCAAAGATCAAATTCCAATTTGCATTTTTAAAGTTCAAATAAATTCTCTCATTGACTCTACATGTGATAAGTAACCTTTCATCCACCTTGGAGATAGCAAATGTACTTTGACATTCAATGTCAGTCCAGAGAACATATATCAGTTTTTTTGTTTTTTTTTGCTGTGCCTTTTCTTCCTAATTTTGCCCTTCGAAGGTTTGCTGGTCAGATAGGAGCTGTAAGGAGGGCACTTAAGATGTGATAAGATGGGAGGAAGGAAGGGGAGGGTCCAGATCCTGGATCTGTGCCATGAACCATTCCCTATCCTCAAGTAGATGCCCTCATGTCTACTCCCTTCCCCTGAGCGTGTTCCTTCTGTGCTTGAGGTATGGGCTGGATTTATGGATCTGATCCAGGATTGGGGGGAAAGACAAATGAAATTCAGCTGTGGGACAGATTTGAACATGGTCTGGGGGTTCCCCATAGTTGACATCTGTGAAGACTACTAAAGCAGGCCACGGTTCCATATGTATCTGTCAACGTACATCACCCATACTTCTCTGCAGGAACTATCTCTGGAACAAGAGGATCTTTTTTTTTTCCCCAGACCACTTCCTGTTTTCTGAGACATCCCACAAGGTTGCTAAATAAAGTGATACTGTTTTTGTATGATGTGGACATCTGTCCACCAGGAACTGGACCGAAACCACCATCATTTTGCATGGGCTGCGGAACATCCATCAGATGGTAATGACTTTCAGTCACTAATGAACTGGAACAAATCTGAATTGGCAACGGTCTTTATCTCTATACCATTATGGAGAAGGGCTTGAAGTGATGAATAAGCAGCAGAAATGGTTCAAGGTGTTCCACTACAACTGCGATGGACATGGTAGAACAACGAGAATAGAATAGGTTGGGATAGCTTTAACCAGTGCAGCTGCACCAGGATATCTGAACCTGAGGTCCATTCCATCTTCTGAACCCATTCCCATCTAGCTACGCCCTGGAAAGAATAGAGTGAAAAATTTAATTCCATGGAAAAGTGCATAAAAGTATCTCCTATTGGTCCAAATCTTAAAGCCCTTAATTCATCATCAGGTCAGTCTTTGGATGGTTTCCTGGATATAAGTTTGCAAGTGCTTCCTGCAAGGGCACAACTCCCCTCTATCCTTATTGGTGTAGGTACGATATTTATTTATTTATTTATTTATTTCACCCTTGCCGTCCTCATAGCGTCTGCGAAGTCACGCCCGGCGGAGCTGTTTCGGGTGGTGCGGGGGCTGGTTAGTCCGGCCTCCCTCCACCTTGAGGGGGACGTGTCCCAGGCCCGCTGTGAGGAGTTTGTCAACTACTTCGCAGACAAGATCGCTCGGATTCAGACCGACTTTGACGCTGGATTGATGACAGTGGGGGAAGAGTTTCCCCGTCTGGTCCAGCTTTGTGGGGAGAGTTTCGGGAAGTGATGCCGGCCGATGCGGTGGCTGTCCTGGGGTCTGTGAGGGCCACGTGTTGTGAACTTGATCCGTGCCCATCCTGGTTGGTAAAAGCTTCCAGGGAGACGTTGGGGACGGTGCTGGCAAGGGTAGTGAACGCGTCTTTTCGACAGGGGAGGTTGCTGCCCTGCCTTAAAGAGGCTGTGGTGCGCCCCCTGTTGAAGAAACCATCTTTGGACGTGGATGCGCTTGCCAGCTACCGCCCTGTCTCTAACCTTCCCTTTTTAGGGAAGGTTATTGAGCGGGCAGTGGCGCTCCAGCTCCAGGTGCATCTGGATAGTATCGGCTTCCTAGACCC
>QEPC01009081.1:121761-133650 GCA_003113815.1 Sphenodon punctatus | reverse complement strand
CTAATCCCCTTTTATCCCTCAAGAACACTCACGCATTACTGGGTCCCCAAATGTAGCCTTTACAAGGACATGTATGATAGTCTCACAGGCGCTAATCCCCGCAATGACAGAGCCATGATCGCAATTGCGCAACTCCTCCCCCTTCCCATGTAATGTCAGAATGCATCCTAAACCCCTGATGCTCCATGATAGCTATGCACCTGCTTCCATCGGGGTCTGTATTTCTAACAGAGGAGGCAGGGACTGCTAACTCACATTTAGGAGTCTAACCGAGTGCTAACTTGAGAATGCTAAGAGACGAGTCTAAAACCTGAGGCTGCCCTGTCTCTTTGACAGCATGAACGCTGTGTCTGGGGCAACAGCTTTGGTGGGCTGGGCTAAATTCCCTTTGGAATCACTCCTAAATTGCTGCCTCCCTCTTCCCCCACTCCAGCCCCCAGCACTCTTGTTCCCTGCTAATCTGTGAATATTTCTCCTCTCCTTGTGACTAAACTTAGCACGTGTCCATGCAAATGTTCAGCCGCTTAAATATATCCCTGCCTCTCTCTATGTTCCCCACCTTTGTTCCTCACCTTTTGTTTGGCACAATATGGCTTGACGGCCGCTGCGTTATTTAAACCCCACTCACTCACTCACTCACTCACTCACTCACTCACTCTTTCCTCCCCTTTGTCTCCCTTCTTTCATCATCCTTGATTGTAAGCCCCTTTTGGAGCAGAGACTGCCTCTGATGGTAACTGTTCAGCACCAAACACACTGCTTGTGATATATGAATAATACTTCCATTAGCATGCCTTCTCCACAGTTCTGTGCTGCATCATCTCAGACCACACTCCTAACACCCCTAACCCTGCAAATTTCTCCTCCTTGCTATCGGAGATAATGCTTCTGGTTTGGCACAAAAATAATACAGACAGTAGGGATTAACCACAAATATTAAATATGAGAATTTTGGATTATTATAAGTCAGTATATCTCCATATTTTGGGGCGTGTTCATTAGTCATTTTTTGACTGGCAGCCTAATCTTTTCATGAGGACCTCAACCTCCCCAGGGGACACAGCCCCTGATGGAGTCCACACTGCACTTCTACGACTACTAGATCTGATTTGTAGGGGTGGGACTTCGTTGAAAAAAATGGTTAGTGGTTTTACCAGATACCGGATCTCCGAATATCGATTTATCGGATTAAATCCGGTATACCGGTACCGTTTTTTTTCCATTGAATTCAATGAGGAATTTTCCCCACTGAAATCAATGGAAGAAAAACCAAAAATACCTGTAAAAAAGACATTTCTCTTTTAAACAGTTAACTAACATATATTTTACTTTGTACTCGGCACAGATGCACACTTATCCCGCGAACCACCCCCCTGACCCCCCCTGGGCCCCAGTAAACCTCCCATAGTTTATTTCAAAATGTCCTTGTTTTTTGTTCAACATAGCACAGTGACAGCAGCACTCTAATCTAATAACCCAATAATAATCTATCCAATAATCCAAAACCACAGCAAGCCAATCCATAATCCAATAATCCTACACACACACACAACAATCTAATAATCCAAATCCACAACAACTCAATAATAATCCAATAATCCAAAATCACAGCAAGACCAAGAGTAACCCCGTCCCAACACCCATGCCATCACTTACCTAATGTTATATGACTGGAGTACTAGTACTCTTGGTTTAATGATCTCCTCTGGAATGCCAGTTGTTTTCCATGGTAGGGTTAGACAAGGCTACAGACACAGAGAGCGGAAGGTTTTGCGGCAAGGGACACTGTAATGTGGCTCTAGCAAATTCATCAGCCATTTGAAACCAACACCCTCAACAAGGTTGAACGGCCTCTCATCCAGGACAATCACTTCCCCGGTTGCCTTGGTGATGGCCACAGCCTGGGGGTGACTTGATGCAAAGGGCTGCTTCCTTTCCCAGAGCACAGTTACAGTATGCTGGGAGGACAATGACTGGGAAGTGGTGGGCTCGGTTGAGTGGCTAGCGCTCTTCCTCTGCCTCTTCTGGGGCTGGGGGGTGGTTTTGGCACCATCACGAGATGGCCCGCTGGTAGCAGTTGCAGCGGGAGTGGAAGAGGGCTCCTCCTCCTCCTCTGGGGAACTATCACCCACAACCTCTACAACTGCCACCTCCCCATGTGGTCTCTTGGAACGTCACTCCGTAGGATCACGGATGCGCCCGTGGTGCCATTTCAAGTGACTTCAAAGGCCAGAGGTGCTCCATCTCATAGGATCAGAGCCACCATGACTGACCTTGGTATGGCAGTGTGCGCATACTACCTTTGAGTGGTCTTTCTCCCAGATGTCAAAATGAGACCACACCCAGGATGTGATCTTCTTCATGCATGTTCCTGGGAGGGCAGGAGCAGCACAAGGGGGGGGGGTCGGCGTCACACTTGCGGAAGGGGCGGTGGTAGCTGACACAGCATGTGTTGGGTGTGGAGGGCGGGGCCTGAGGAGGCGCAGGCGTGCTAGGCTGAGTATCGGCAAGGGAAGAGGGCGGGGATGCAGGCGCGCTAGATTGTGTGTCAGAAGTGGACAGGGCTGGGGAAGCTGGTGACAGGATGAGGGAAAGGGCATGTGCAGAGGAGAGCTGTGCACTAGGAGCAGGAGCAGCAGCAGCAACAGAGGAGGTAGCCAGCAGACGGTCCACTGCACTAGCAGAGGAAGAAGGAGCCCCCTTCTTACTGCTAGGCAGCGACCAAGAGGAGCAAGCACCCTCCTCCCATCCCAGCCTCTGCGGTGGCTTCAAGGTATGTCCAGAGACCTTGATCTTGGGCGCACTTGAAGCTGCTGTGCTGGAGGAAGAGGCCACTTGTGGCCTTACCTCCGGTGTCCCTGTGCCAGACAGAGTAAGCTGACTAAGAGGAAGAGGCTTGCCTCTTCCAGCACTGCCACTCATGGTCTGTTTCTTAGTTCAACGGCCGCTCATGTTTAAGCTGTGTTGTGAACAGAAGAAAGAACCATCGGCAACAGGTGTGTGTTTGTGTGTGATGTGATGTGTGTGGGGTGTTGCTTTGGGGGTGGTAACTGTGTGTGTGGGGTAAAACTAACTGTAGGTCTAACTGTGGAAGGGTAACTATTTAACTGTGGGGCTAACTGTAGGGGGCACTAACTGGGGCTAAATGTGGGGGGATAAAACTAACTGCGGGGCTAACTATGGAGTGTGAGATGTGAGGGGGAGACGGAGAGAGAGAGAGAGAGACAGAGCTTCCCCAGTTGGCTGGGAAAGTCTGGACCTGTGGTTACCTTTCCTTACCTGTTGAGATGGGACAGGTGGCCCACGGATCCAGCAGAGTTTGGGGGATGGACAAGGAGAAGGGGCAGACCAGAGTCTGGGAGATCTCTCTGAGAGATCTCTGGGAGATGTCTGGTCTCTCTTGGGGAATACGGAGATAGGGTGTTGCTGCACTGAGTCATGACTACCAGTTCATTGTTACAACAGGGTGAGTCTCTCTCCTTAACGACTCCATTCTTTATTCAGAGAGCTCTCCCTTCTAGTCTTTTTCTCAACCTTAGGCTGGTATTTTTCCATGAGCGGTCCCTTTTGGCTAGAAGCTAGGGTGGTTGGGGCCGATCCTTATTTTTCATGCCCCCCCTTCCTCTTGCATCCAGTGTGGGGCTTTTCCCCAAGCCTCCTTGCCCTTGGTTACCCCTGTAGGCTTTACCGACCCCCCCGGGTCCAAGTCGGTTGGCTATCACAAAAAGAGGGGCGGTACATTCGTTCTGGGGGGGGGGGACCAGGGGTCCTGGCTAACAATTCTCCCCATTGTGGATCTTTTAATCTCATTAAACTGGTTCCCACAATTATAGGATGGGCCACACCTGAACCGCAGCCTACCTAGCCCAATACGCTGGCTCACAACATGTAAAAAGACCAGCCGCCAGAAGATCTATGACCAATGTGGTCTGTTGGAGTCTCTTCTTAGGACACTGGTAACTAGAACCCCAGTTCAGCAAGATCCCCTTCCCCTTCATTATTGCAGGATGGCATGTGGTCAGATCAAAATATGGTGGGGGTGGAGCGTTCCTGGTGACGGAAGGGACTACCAATGGGAGAGAGTGGAAAGGAACAGGAAGAAGAAGGAAAACACAATACAGTATATACTGGGGTCCTTAAAGTTAAAGAAAATAATCAATACAATTATAATGAAAATCAACAAACCTTATATACATAGGTACACCTTGGAGCTGCTTGTTACATCTACGTTCTGGATAGAGTCACCTGGGTTTCCTCCGGGAGGTCCGGAGGAATCAAGATATTGCCACAGGTTAATCTAGTTTTACTTACATGTGCACATTGGCTATGGCTTACTAGTTTTCTTGAGAGATCCTGCATGCTTAGAGGAATGGTTCTCTTCTTCATTTTAGGTCCCTTATTCCGAATTTTAATTTACCAACTCCTCAAAACCCCATGGCCTTAAAAATCCAATTACCAATCTCTACCTGTAACAAGGAACTCCGTTCGATGGGACAATTCTATCCAGGTGTATCCTATTAGGCATAATAGTCCATAAGCTTCAGCTGCTGGAAGGAGCTGAGGCAACTCCAAGAGAGCTTTGGCTAGAAGTCGGAACAATTGCTGTGGCCAGGAGCGCTGGAGCGAAATGCAAAGTTCCTCTGCTTGTGGGCCAATGTTATGCGAAAAAGTTCCGGGTGTTGGGGAGCCTTCACAGAAACAAACTCTAGTTCCCAAAGTCTGGTGGCCATGCTGGAATGCTTGCTTCATGTTTTGGAGTGGAAAGTTCTTTTGGAGCTGCAATTGGACCTCTTGTGCTGCGCACCGCTGGCTGTCCTGTTGGGAAGCTGTACGTGACAAGTGGGGGCTTGGGGCTGGCTCCGGTAAACATTTGGGTTCCCAAGCTCCGTTCCTGGCACCAAGCTTTGGAGTGACACTCTTCCCATCTTTTCACGGGGCTCATGGATCTTTTCGTGGGCTCCTTTCTTGGCATAGGTTCACCAGCTTCAATCTTCCTAACCGCCGCTCGCTTCTGGATCTGCCTGATAAAACAAAACAATCTGGGGGACTTCTTGCCTGGGGGTGAGGGTTAACTGAGGACAAGGAGAGAGACTGAGGACATGGGAGTCCCTCCAGAAAAAGGGGGAGGGGAAGCTGAAGGGATGGACAATTTTATGAACCTTTTTTAATTGTCATCACTGACTTATCCAATAAGGGGGTCGAATTCCCACATTTCCCGGCGGAAGGGAGCGAATGAAGGTTGGTTTCCTTCAAGGACTGGATACCAGTTCCCCAGCGTTCCCTTAATTACAACTCAGCCCGTGATGAACTGTATCACGTGGGGATCATCTCTCAAAACCAGTTCCCATCTAGCGGAGCCGTTGTGGTAAAACTTTACAACCACTCTCTCCACAACTCCCCCCGTGGCTTTCCAGGTGGCCACCCCAATGAGAGTTCTGTGTGGCCCTCCAGTCTCGTTATAGCAAAACCTGAAATGAAAGGTTGCCTGGTGATCAGGTTGCTTACCCATGCTGCTAATCTCATAGCTGGATTGACTGAGATACTCTTCCGATTGTATGACAAGTGGGGGTACATCTGTTCCCTTGGTCTCCTGGGCCTTACCCTCCTATTCATGGCTGAGAGTTCTTCTACTGAGCAGGGGTGGAAGAGCTAGCCAGATTTAGGGGCTGGCTTGCCAGGAGTTCCACAGGTTTACCAGCCCACTCCTTGAACTGTGAGCTGTGAAAATACTTTCTCCACAGCTTGCCTCTTTTATCTTCTGGGATTTTCACCTGGTAAACTGCTGGACTAACTCTGTTGACTATTCTGGCAGGACCTTCCCATTTGTGTGTTAGGGAATGCTTTGAGGCTGAAAACCTTCGATACATTACCGCCTGCCCTTCCTCCCAGACAATGGGCTTTCTGATCCACCCCAGCCTCTTATCTATATCTTGTTGGGCTACTCCTAAGCGTATGGCAGCCTGTCTATGGATTTTTGCTAGTTCACCCACCAACATTTGTATCCATTCCTCAGAGACTGTTTTGTTTTCCCAGGTGCTGGGTAACTCTGTCCCCAGCCACCAGGATTCAGGCATCTGCATACGCCTCCCTGTCATCACCTGGAAGGGAGTGAACCCATGTACTGCCCTTGAACCCCTCAAAGCCATCAAGATTATTGGGAGTTTCTCATCCCAGTTTTTGCCAGCGGGACTAATCTGTTTCTTTAAAGCTTCCTTTAAAGTGCGGTTAGTTCTCTCAACTAGCCCGGAGGAGGCGGGGTGTCCAGCTATGTGAAAGCGTTGTTTAACTCCCAGAGCTTTGCATAGTTCCTGCTTCACATCTCCGACAAAATGGGGTCCCATTTCTGAATCTATGCACCGGGGGATACCCCACCTGGACAGGACAATGTTGAAGAGCATTTTGGCAGTGGTTGAGGCGGTATTGTTTTTACAAGGGAGGGCTTCCGGCCATTTACTGAATGCATCCACTATGACGAGACAGTATTTATTACCTCTGGCTGTAGTGGGGAGGGGGCCTATGTAGTCTATTTGAATCCTGGCCCAAGGACCCTCAATCCTTTGGTGTTGAATTAGAGCTTTAAGAGTCTGGCGATCTGTGTTGGCCATGGCACATGACAGACAGTTATCACACCATTGGTCTACATCCGTTTTTATCTGGGGCCACCATCCTGTGTCTTTTACCCTGTTCAAAGTATCCTGCTTACCTCTGTGCCCTTGCTCGTGGACAAACTGTATTAGCTCCACCCGTACATTCCCTGGGACGATCCAATATTTATTGACCCCAGAATCGATTGCCCACCATACCTTGTTGTCTTTGGTGATGGTGTATCTCCCTGTGCTGTCTTTCCCCCATTTTGCCAATCCCTTTATTTCTTTGCCCCCTTCCTGTAAAGTGCCTAGATCTAAGGTGGTTACCCCTGATCCTAGCATGCTGGCTCTAGTGGTGACTGGGGCTATGGGTGTTTCAGGAGAGGGTAAATCCTCTGCAAGGTCAGAGGGCTCACTCTGGGTGGTGGCTTCTTTTGCTAGCATGTCCGCTTGACTATTCCAAAAAGTCGCCTCCGTAGGCTTCCTAGAATGCCCAGCGACATGTGCAACCCATGTCCAGCCAATTCTGTTTTTAACCAGCTCTGCTATTTTAGTCCATTTTCCTGCATGGGCTACTGGTCTCCCATCGGAAGCAGTCATGTTTCTCCCTAGCCAAATTGGGAGCCAAGCTGTGGCAGCTCGCACCGTCCAGCCTGAATTCATATAGATGGCCAGGGAGATGTCTAGGAGTTTGAACTCAAGGACAGCCAATACAGCCTGGACTTTAGCTGCTTGGTCGGAGTGAGGGCACGCAGATCCCCATAACACCCGTCCATCTAGCACCCGAACCACTGCCCAGCCTGTTTTTGGCCACCCCATGGCATAGAATGATAACCCATCAGTGTACCACACAGTTAACCCCTTTTCGGTTGCCTCCTCCTGATTTTTACCCCACTGTACAGGCCATTCTATGTGCTGGAGCTCGGGGAGGGGGCAGATATGCTCTTCCCCTTGTACAAGTAAACCATAGGGAGCATGGGTTTCTTTCTGTTCCTTACTGAACCCAGCTCTCCCCTTCCTGCCAGGGCCAGGGTCCACTGTGCTATTCTGGGGCTGCTTACCCGCCCATCCTGAAGTTTACCTGAGATGATGTATTTCAGGGGTGAATGGGGGGTTTGAACTATTACCTTAGACCCCCCAATTATGTACTCCCAATACCGTAAAGCTCAGACCAAGGTTAGACATGCCTTTTCGCAAGGAAAAAGCCTTTGTTCCACCTCATCAAGCAGTCTAGAGGCATAGGCTACTACACGCTGCCTCCCCATTTGCTGCTGATTGAGAGTGGCCCCTATGCAAGTCTCTGTTGCTGCCAATTGTATGAAGAAGGGAAGATTGGGATCAGGGTGAGCCAGTGCTGGGGCTTGTGCCAAATCTTTTTTTAGAGTTGCAGTGCTTCTTGTTGACCAGGGCCCCAATCCCATGCCCGTCCCTTTTTCAGGCGCTTGTACAGAGGTCTTGAACCCAGTCGCTAGCGAGTACCTCCCTAGTCACTTCTGCAGTCCGGTTCCTGTCTGGGGAATGCACCTGGATGTCATCTACGTATGATAAGACACACCCTCTTGCTTCCGGCTTCAATTTATCCCACATTTTTGACACCACTGAGTGGCAAATGCTGGGGGATGAATGGAAACCTTGGGGAGTTCTGGTAAAACTGTACTGTTGATTCCTGTATGTAAACGCAAACTTGTACCAACAGGCTGGATGGAGAGGGGTCACAAAGAAAGCGTTTGCCAAATCAATAACAGTACCAGCGGGACCCCGTGGATATCGCTGCTACTATCTCGTTATACTTAGCTACCACTGGAGCAAAAGGAGGAGTTACTGTATTTAAAGCCCGATAGTCTGCAGTCATCCGGTAAGTCACCCCATCTGCTTTAATAACTGGCCAGATGGGGGAGTTACAGACAGACTGCATCTTTACAATGACTCCCTGCCCCAGCAGACTATCTATCATAACTTGAATTTACTCTTCAGCTTCTGCTGGATACTTGTATTGCTTTTGCGGGGGAAGGGGATCTTTCCCCTCGATGAGCACCTCCTCCTCTACCTTTCCGCACTCTGCCTTGTCCTTAATCCATACCTCAGTAAATTCCTGGGTCCATGGATCATCGGTCAAGGGGAGAACGGGAAGAGGTGTCTTAAGGGCTGTGCAGCGGTGTATGACGGAAACCTCAGAAGGACCCCCTGGGACTTGCCACAGTACCCCATTAGATAGGTTTACTGTTAGCTGGGACTCCTTCAAAAATGGAGCCCCAATGATCCCCTTTTCTTTTCCTTTATGGACACAACTTTCAATTGTTCCCTTCAGTTTGCCTAAGTCAAAGGGAATCTTTTTCCATACCAGGGCTTCCTGAGTTTCCCCACCATAACCGCTGAGCGCCATGGTTTTACCAGAGGGCTCCCCTGCGTTGACCCAGTCTGGGTCCAAGATGTTGGGGGAGGCCCCCATGTCTACCAAGAGCTGGGCCAGAGTTCCTGGATTCCCAGTGCTGGCCTTTACATTGGGTCTCCCCCATCTATCGAGGTGTAGTTTTGCAACTACCTCGGGGGCCCTTGGGAATCGGGCAGCCCTAGCAGATATTGTAGACCTCCCGCAACACCTGCTCCTGCTCTGGGGTCCTATTTCTATTGTCTAGGTTCTCAGACCCCATGGCCGCTACGGGCTTGGAGGGAGCTTGACTAAACCCCTGCCCTCGCCATTTCCTTAACTCAGCTGTGGTGCTTATTAAGACCTGCAGGGGCTGGAGATGGAACTGCCCCATATGATTTTAACTCTCCCCATACATTTGCCTGGAAGGTATTGGTTCTGGGGGGGGGTGGGAAATTGCTACCATAATTTCCCTGGGACCCTTTCTGTGGGTAGGGGTTGGGTGGAAGGCTCATGATGGGAGCAGGGGGGGCTGAGGAGTGGGGACCATTTTTTGTGAGTGACTGCCTGGACCGGCTCGAGCGGCTGTTTGCGAGTGGTCCGCTTAGTTCCCCCCCCTCTTCCTCATCAGATTTGCTACTTGCCTGATCCCTAGCAATAGCTCGTCCCAGGTTATCTGGGATAAGTCTATTCTTCCCATTGCCATTTGGATTGGCATGCCAAGTCTGGCATATACCGCTTTGACAAATTCCCGGTTGTCATATTGCATGACCTGCCTCCTGTCTCTCTGGACCGGAGTTACCACCTTTGCTAAAGCCCCCAACAGTTTCTTTCGGACTAAGTATGCCTCAGGTTGTTCTCCTGGAACCTGAGTCTCCAGAAGAAACAGCCTTTGCGGGCTCTGCCCTGGGAGCAGGACCTGTAGTACCGCCTTCATCCACTTGCCACATGTGGCATTGCGGGGGCCGGTCATACTCAGCCCTGCCTCCAGGACAGGCATAGCTGTGGGGGACGTGGCAGCCTGGGCCAACTGGGTTAGATCCACCCCATCCGCTGTGGGGTATATCTGCCACGCTCTAGTCATCCAGGAGATCACGGTCTCTGAGTTCAATGGACCCAGCTGCTCAGCAACTGCTTTTGCCTGCGAAGGGGTCCTTCGAATCATTTCCCGGACCTCCTCATGGGTAGTCCTTCCTCCGGTCCCCGTACGATCCACATCCCGGCTTTCCATCAGGGCCATGGGCTCCAAGGCTGGCCACGTGGGATTATACGGGGCTTCAGGAATAGCATCGCTAGACAGACTGTGCTCTTCCTTAGGGACCAGCAGTGACCCCACCCCAGGAAGATCTTGGACTCGCACGGTGGCCACTAAGCCTTTATGCAAGTCGAGTTCTCCCTTTAGCTTCTCCAGTGCTGCCTCACAAGCGTCATGGCTCACCGCGACTTTTGCAGTCTGAGTTTGCTCTGCCAGGAAGCGAGCTGCTAGCTGGGCTTGCCCTAGTTGCTCCCTCGTTCCCTCATACTCCCTCTCTGACTGTTCTGCCCTAGCCAATGCCCCAGTGGATTCTTCCTGAGCTTTCCTCAGAAGTTAGGTTAAATTCCACTTCTCGGCTACCAGCTCGCCCCTAATTTTTCCAGTTCTGTACATTTAGCTTCCAACTTCTCTACCTTTTTTCCTTCTGCTTCGTATTTCTGCCTAGTTTCTCTCAACAAATCCCGCAAATCCCCACAAGCATGCCACAATGCCCATGCGGCACACACATCCCTTTTACTGCCTTTGGGCTTAAACTTCTGGCAATACCCATCATATGCCTTGCTAACTAATGCCACCGGGTGCTGGGTCTTAAAGCATCCCGGCTTCCATGGGAACTCCCCCTTCTCTGTTGCCCATTTCTCTAAGTTAGCTATCCCTGGCTCCTGGCGAAGCATCTTGTTTACTTCCCATGAGTTGCTTGCTTCCCCAGAGCCCAGGCTAATGCCTCCCCCTTGTACAACCTCCACATTCCAATAGTACGCCCCCCAGGCAGCTGACACAGTCCCACCCCAACATAGTTTTATCAGTCGGGAGACCCCTACCAGGATCCCCAGACATAAGGCTGTCCGGACAACCCCCATACCAATAGTTTCCAATGACCCCATACCAATAGTTTCCAATGATCCCCTACCCAACATTATGGGTGAGAGATCCCAATACTCCCAGGACTGGCTGTGTGCCTCCTGAGAACACCATGCATCCAACATCTTCACAAAACCTTAAGACTCCCACACTCACGCTAGTGAGACCACAAGTTTAAAGTTCAAAACCGCTCCACACTTGCCACTGCAAGTTCGAGCTTTCCCAATTCAAATCCGCTCCACACTTGTCACTTCACAAGTTCGAGCTTTCATAGATTGCCTCACACTTGCCACTGCAAGTTCAGAACTTTTCAATCACAACCCACAGCTCCAGACACTTCCTCCCCAACAACCCAGACCCCGAATCCTTAAATCCACAGTTCCAGAGGAGAGAAAGGAGACAGAATGAAATGAAAGGAAGTTTGGGGGTTTCGGCTGGCTGCAGCTACGTTTTCCTCCATGGACAATCCTGCATGGATTACCATGTGCTTGCCCGTATTCTCACCAATCTGTTAACAGGAGACCCCCTCCCACTCATGACTATTGGGGGGTGGGTACCCCAATATCCACCGTTCCTTAAACTTCGGGGGAAATGAGCTTAATGACTTAAATCGAGGTCTCCACGTGTTCAAAAGCATCAAGCTGAGGACAGTACGCGCTACAGGCAGTTTATGTACCCTCCCCAAATAGAAAGAGAGAGAGACAGGTGTCCAAAAACAACAAGTTTATTGTTATATAAAACAGAGAAACACAGTCCTGGTCTGGATGACAGGATTTAAAAGGGGGAAAACATAAGTGGCTTGCGGGGAGTATGGTAGG
>QEPC01009081.1:92637-121664 GCA_003113815.1 Sphenodon punctatus | reverse complement strand
GAGAGAGAGAGAGAGACAGGGCTTCCCCAGTTGGCTGGGAAAGTCTGGACCTGTGGTTACCTTTCCTTGCCTGTTGAGATGGGACAGGCAGCCCACGGATCCAGCAGAGTTCAGGGGATGGAGGAAGGAGAAGGGGCAGACCAGAGTCTGGGAGATTTCTCAACTCAGACACGCACAGAGTGACCTGCACATATCTGGGTCCCAAGATTTCTCAAAGGTTGATGGGAAAACCAGGGGCAGTTATTGGATACTAGACAAAGGGTTTTGGGAGGCTATGAAGGGTCGTTTGGGGTGTGCAATGGCTAACGAGAGGAGGTTACTTCCATGACAAAAAGGGCTATGCTAGATGCACCAGATACCTTTTACACAGGAGGTAAGGGTAAACTAAAAGTGAAGGGAGGGAAGGAAGGGTTTAACGACAGGCTTCAGGATACAATGAGTGTGTGTCTGGTTTCTCTTGGGGAATACGGAGATAGGGTGTTGCTGCACTGAGTCATGGCTACCAGTCCTTTGTGACAACAGGGTGAGTCTCTCTCCTTAACGACTCCATTCTTTATTCAGAGAGCTCTCCCTTCTAGTCTTTTTCTCAACCTTAGGCTGGTATTTTTCCATGAGTGGTCCCTTTTGGCTAGAAGCTAGGGTGGTTGGGCCCGATCCTTATTTTCCATGCCCCCCCCCCTTTTTCTTGCATCCAGTGTGGGGCTTTTCCCCAAGCTTCCTTGCCCTTGGTTACCCCTGTGGGCTTTACCGACCGCCGGGTCCAAGTCAGTTGGCTATCACAAAAAGAAGGGGGGTACATCCGTTCTGGGGGGGGGGACCAGGGGTCCTGGCTAACAAGACCCTGCTGCTGCCTGGCACATCTTTGGGTTAATACCTTTACCTACGCTACATGTGGTATCAGGTGCTGCTGGTAGGGATCGACAAGCTGTATGAGATTCTGCCACCTGCCAGCCAGAACTTCAGCACAGAGGGTTAAAAGATTGGGAAGGTCAAACAAAGCTCGTAACAACAAAAACAAATATAACTTTTATTAACAAAAAAACAACAACAACAACATTATATATATAAAAAAACATTTTAAACTAGAAAGGAAACTTATCTACTCAGTCCTTGGGCCTGTCCCCCGGAATTTGGGGGAATGGCAATAGGGGCTCATGGGACCTAGGGGCAGGGGGCATCACACCCGCCGGCATTTGGTAGCCATGTGCGATGGCAAAGTCCACGGCCCCTGCCATGGCCTCCTGCCACTTGGAGACTGACTGGCAGAAGAGTTCCAGGTCAGGCATCTCGACAAAGACGTACTTGGATGCGTACTGCAAGTATGCCTCCACCTTCTGCTCGCATACCTCGACTACCTGGAACCGTTCCACCAGTCGGTCCTTCATGGTGGCTGCTTGCTGTTGTAGGCCAGCCACAAAGTCCCGGGTGGGCCTCTCCACCTCCGCCCGAAAGGCCCTTGCCGCTGCAGACTCCTGGGGGGACTCCACATCGGAGCTGGAGGAGGGGAAAGGGCTTACATGGTGTCGCTTATGGCGTGCCTTTCCCCCCTTCCTCTGGTGCTGGTGCTCCATGGCCACGCCATAGTCCTGTCATCTAGTCACCATCTCCCTGTGGAGCTTTTCAACATGGGTGATTAGCCCCGATGTGGTCCCCTCTCTCTGCCGCCTGAATCTTTTGTAGCAGATCTAAAGATCATAAAAAGGAAGGAACATAAGAAGTGCCATACTGTGTCATTCCAATGGTCTGTGTCAAGCCCTGCCTGCATTCTGTCTCCACAAGTGGGTGGGTGGCCAATCTCTCTCTGCAGGGAACTTCCATTCCTAACATGTCATAGGGCAATCCATTCCCTGTTGTTCCAGCCCCTGTGCCTTACCTTTCAGACAGCGTATTTTTCATGCTTCTCAAACCACCTCCAGACACACTGGGGGTGGCAATGGCGACCTCCACCTCGTTGTCCTGCGTGGCGTGGCACCAGTGCTGGCATCTGATTCCTCTCTGAAACAGGAACACATAAACAACACCTAAGTAATATCATGCATTTATGATGATGCCTCTAGTCCTCCCTCCTTGGGATGCTAGGGATGGCAAATGGAAAGACCCTGGCTGGCACGTGCAAATCCTGTCCTCCTTGGTGCACTAGGGATGGCAACTAGAAAGTCCCTTGCTGGCACATGGAAATCCTGCCCTCCTTGGGGCGCTAGGGGATGTTAGGGATGGCAAATGGAGAAACCCTGGCTGGCACGTACAAATTCTGTCCTTCTTTGGGTGCTAGGAATGGCAGTGGAGAGACCCTGGCTGGCACGTGCAAATCCTCCCCTTTTGGGGGGGCTAGGGATGGCAGCTAGAAAGACCCTGGCTGGGACGTGCAAATCCTACCCTCCTTAGGGTGCTGCTAGGGAGGGATAGCAATGGAGAGACCCTGGCTGTCACGTGCAAATCCTGCCCTCCCTGGGGCGCTAGGGATGGCAACTGGAAAGACTCTGGTTGGCACGTGCACATCCTGCCCTTATTTGTGGGTGCTAGGTAGGGATGGCAACTAGAGAGTGGAGACCCTTGCTAGGGATGGCTGGCAGGCACATGTTTGGGTGGGGGTGCTGCTCGTGCTCATGCCTGACTGCTGGAAGAGCCTCCCACATTACAGTACCCTCTCTCTCTGTGGCAGACATCCGCTGCCACCCGCTGATGCTCACTGTTTGTGCCTGACTAATACCCAGCCAAACGCCGGTGAGCTCGCTCTAATGGATAGAGCCTTTCTTGTCCTCAGAGTAAAAAAAAAGTTTACAAACCTGGCAGCACCTCCTGTGCCCGCTTCCTCCACATCAGAGTAGCCGACCACCATCACTGAAGGTCCAGGGCCTGGAGCAGTGACCTCCTCCTCCTCCACCTCCACTGACTCTGGGAGCACCACCTTGCCCCCCCCCCCCGGCATTTAATTAGAACAGTCATCTTCGTGTTTTTTTTTAAACCAACAACAACAGACAGACAGCAGTCACCCACTAACACTCACCAACCAGCCAAACCAAAACCAACAGTCAAACCAACACACCACACAGCCAAAACAAAACCGAACACCCAGCCAGCTACAACACACACGCTGTCACACACACAAGCTCTGCACGCACTCGAATTTCTGGTTTCCGGCGCAATCACGGGATCTCACGATACCTTTTTCAGAACAACCAAACCGAACTCGACCGAACCGAATGATCAAACCCGAACTCGGTGAGCGGAACCAATGACCGGACTGAACCCGAATCACTATCTGTTCACACATCCCTATTTCCCAGGGGTCTCTCTACACTGAGGTTTGGGCTTTTATACTCTGGGATGGCTCATGCCACGCCCTACTAGGGTGGCCAGATATGGGGAAAAAACAAAAAAGCAGACACTTATGATTAGGGCTACCAATTTGTCATGGATATTTTTGTAAAAAGTCATGAGTTAGTCATGGCAGGAAGGAGAAAAAGTCACAGAAAACTCATGGGTACATTTGAAAAAAACTTTTATTCAATATTGTATTTTGTAAAAAAAATACCTTTAGATTGTACACCCAGGAATTAGATTGTAACCCCACCCCCCCAGCACAGATTGTAACCCACCCAACACAGAATAGAAGGAGAAGGAAAATACACCCCACCCCTTAGACTGTAAACCCGGGGATTGTAAAGTCCTTTGAAAGCCCCAGGCTTAGATTGTAAGCCCAAGCAGGGGATAAAGGCAGAGGAAATGCTGCCGTTTTCTCCTGGGCGCCTCGTGAAGCTCGGACAATGGTAACATTCTCTGCCTCGGATCCTGTCGCCACACCATGCCATGGTGCCACCATTTGACCATGCCCAAAGCTCCACCCTCCACAAGAAACACTGAGGAGGGGTTTGGAGCTGCAGGGAGATGCTGTGGCTTTACCCGGTGGTGCCCAGCATGCTATTCTCACCGGCGTCTTGCCGTGCCGCCGCATCTCCCCAGCCAGGGAGGGGTTTAGAGCTCCAGAGAAACACCGTGGATCTTCTTAGCACCATTGAGCGTGCTCTTCTCACCAGTTTCTTGCCGGCTCTGCTCTTCAGTTTGGAGGAAATCTCAAAAATCTTGGGAAAATCACGGAAGTCATGGGAAGATCTCAAAAGTCATGGAGGGAGGCAAAAGTCACTAAAAAAACCGTGACAAATTATTAGCTCTACTTATGATAAATGCAGGTGGCAGGGCTGCATTAGCTCCAGTGCAACTCTGACACCTGTTTAAATGTCCTATAAAAAAAAATTGCATATCTAGTCACTCTACACCATGCCACACCAACCCTGGGGTGGAAAAGCAAAAATCAGATTAGCTGGGGTAATTGCTAGCAACTGTTGTGCTCTGCCAGTTTACACCAAGTGAGGATTGGAGTTTTATCCTTCTGCCACCAAATTTGTGAACTAATGTTTATTTACAACAACAACAAAAAAGCAAATTCAGTCGTTCTTACAAGTTCCAAATTTTGCAAGTTGAGGAGCTTGTTAACAGAGTCAGCAGAGAGAGAGAGAGTGAAAATATGTCAAATTCCTAAACTTGTTTTCCCCTTCCCCTCTTCCTATCTCCACGTCCCATCAGCCAGGCATTCCATCAGCACAAACAGCTGATTCATCATTGAAGGAGCCTAGCTGCATTCAGTGTAAATTTGCACTTTAAAAAACATATATAATAATAACGCTGAAGGCAGGGTCACACTCTGACCTCAGGCAATCTCGCAATCAGCCCACAGAGCACAAGTGGAAAGCACACATCCACCAGACAAGCTGGAAAACTTTCTTGTTGCCACCTTTGTTGAAGACGTGTATCTCGGATCCGCTGTCTCTGCCGCCTGCCACTCTGCCTGTCTTTGCAAATATGAAAATTTCCTCCACATGCACGGAGCTAGCTTTGCTGCTTAGCATTTCAAGAGCCCTGAGGACCTTCGGGGGAAAGATTCGGAATTCTCAATTTTGATGACTGTTTGCTTTCCCTCCAGGATGGGGAGAAGCAACTTGAAGGCTCGTTGGGGGGAGTGCAGTGCCGCGGGAATAAGGGATTGCTATCAGCTAAAGAATCCACAGTAAAATAACAACAGCTTCCTGGGAAGAGATTTCAGCCTCTGCCTTCTCCCCCCCAAGAATCAAAAATAGGCTCAGAAGCTTGAGGTTGATATAAATGTAAATAATACATTGTGCATCTATGCTAGCATTATTTAAATAGCACTTTCAGTGTTCCGCTGTTGGGGTACGGTTGACAGAAGACCCTCCTAAGGCCATGTTTTGCTGTAACCAGCATTCCTTTCACCCTGCGGGGCATAGCTGGAGCTTGGAGGACAGAAGAAGAGAACGTGAACTATTGGCCAAATGCCTGACTTTACTAGACCAGGGGTGCTGAACCTTTCTCTCCCAGGAACCACTTTGAAAATTAGTACTAGTTCCAAGGGCCACATAGAAGTTGGGGGCAGGAGTGCTTAAGGGGTACATGCAAGAAAAGAAGGGTCCAGATCCTGGCTCTGTCCCCTATCCTTCCGTGCATGTCTTCATCTCTGCTCCCTTCTCCTGAGCTCAGCTTTTCAGTGGTTGGGAGTGGGACACTAGGCATGGGCGAACAGATCGCGGTTCGTGTTCGGCCGTTCAGTTCGGCCGCGATCGGTTCGTGTGTTCGCGTTCGGCCGTTCGGTTCGGCTGCGTTCGGTTCGTGTGTTCGTGTTCGGCCGTTCGGTCGTGCCTCGCGTTCGCGTTCGCCCGTTCGGTTCGGCCGTTCGTGTTCGGCCGTTCGTGTTCGGTTGTCCGAACAGGCCGAGTTCGGGCCGAACACTGAACTACCGAACCGCGTTCGCCCATCCCTATGGGACACTGGATTCAAGAACCAGATCCAAGTACTGGAGGGGACACATAAACACTTGCTATGGGGAACATTTGGCCCCCAGGCCTGAGGTTCTCCACCCCTATACTAGACCCTGGGAAACCTCGGTTGGCCAGGGTTGTGATGCTGATAAGAGAGGCCCTTCTGGACTCCCTACCTCCAGGGATTCTGTATCTGTTTGTGTATGCTACAGTAACTTGTAACAAATGAGTAAACCAGATAGATTTAACATTTTTAGCGTAGACACTTCTTGCGTTGTCTCTTGCCCTGTTGTAACCAACTGATGTGAGCAAATATAGGGCTTTGTCATGAGGTTATGCAAATCATTTCTTGGAGACTGCATCATAGGCATCAACATGAGGCGGTCTATTAAGACCCCACTCACTGGCTGCAGCACTCAAGGTTCGGACCTCTATCAAGGGCTTCTAGCTATGGGGCACCTCAGCAACCTGTATGGTGGGTGGAGAGGTTGCCACATGGGAGGAGCTCTCCTAGCCCCCCTCCTCCCCAGAAATGCTCTCTGAGGCACCAGGCACACACTCCTCCTCAAAATAGGGTGACCAGATATGCAATTTTTATAGGACACTTATGAAAAATATAGGTTGCAGGACTGCATTGGAGCCAATGTATCCCTGCAACCTGTATTTCTAATAAGTGTCCTATAAAAATGTGCATATCTCGCCACTCTACCTCAGAGACAGTCTCTGGGTGCTTTCACATGTGATGGCTGCTGCCGCCCCCATGGACTGCTCTGGACTATGGTGGGAGTCGTCACCTCAGGACGAACTCTGCCCAGCTACCAAAAAATTTTATGGCGACCGGGGAGGGAGTGGGGAGATGCACAGACGTGTGTCCACATATTCTAGTCCCTATGGTACATGGAGCAGCTCACCCCCCTCCCCTGATAGACAGCCATTGTGGCCTATGATGGCTACCATGGCTACCCAGAAGGCCACCACCATGGACGGGGTTAGGTACAGTGGTCCATCAACCATGACAGCCCCACTTTACCCCCGGTCAGGGTCGGGATGACTGCATTCTGTCACTCAACTTTCCTGACTGGACCAAATGCTTGGTCGGCAGACTGGCTTCCAGTAAATCCTCTAGGTTTTTTCAGCAGAAGTGCCCTTGTGCTGGGGTAGGAAGGTTCCAGTTTAGTTAAAGAACCTAAGCCCTGATGTGGAGCACCAGTCTGTGGTCTGCCTGCTGAGATAGTGGTACTTCATAATCCCTTGTCTGGCCTAACCCTATGAGAGTCAGGGATCACTGCCCCTGCCCTGACTGACTCCAGCCACGTCAGCCGGTATTATGTAAATATAACTAGTTATACTCCTTCTCATGTGACTTTTCTTAAAGTGACCTCACCTCACAAAGCCTCTAGTTCTGGGACAGGTAATCAGAAACCTGCTTCTCCAGTCCCTCTGTCAAACCTCTGACACTTCTCCAAAGGCCTTGTATGTTCTGCCTCTGCTGCAGTGTTACCCATTAGCTCCGCCCACACCATAAGGCAGCATCTGCATTAACCCTTTGGTTGCTCTTTCAGCAGTGGGCATGCAGGCTATGTGCCATTTTAAAAAATAATAATAACTATATTCACATATTACTGAAGGTGGTTTTTTTCCCCATGCGTGGCGCATCTTCATTGCTGTGTAATCAAAAAGGGGAAATATAATAAGTAAGCCAGTAGCAAAGAACCTGCTTGATTTAGCCACATTAGCAGTGCAGCGCAGCGCAGCACAGGATGTGACTTAACTAGGGCTAAAACAAGATTTTGCGAAAACAGGAAATCTCGTCAAATTTCCAATACTGTCTTGGTCGAATCAAGAACCTCTCAGTACTCGGGAATGTCTCGACCAACATTTAATTTCTCAATTAACTGACTTTTCATTTGCCGCTTTGCCATTTACCATCCAAATCCCAGGAGGTAATTCCAGTGCAATACTGCTTTTCTTGCACTCCATTTCCCCCTTTTACTTTCTTGCCACTCATTGTCTGCAACACAGATTTCTTTACTAATCTGAAGTCCAGTTGCAGATTGGTCAAAGCAAAGGAAACAACATAGAACAGCAATTCTGATTGGAAGCACTGGAGTGGAGGTTAAGGGGCACTGGGGGAGGTTAACGGGCGGACTTTTTGGACAGTGGTTGGGTCAGGAATGTGGAAAAAACAAACCTGGAAATAAAACAGTACCCTCGGCAATACGTTATGTAGTAAATGAATGATATGCAGTAAACGATAAGAGGGAAGTTGGTAAATCGTGACGGTATTGCAATAATTGAGAAATTGCATCGTTATCAGGAAATCAATCCCGGTTCCCAATATGGTGAAATTTCTCATGAGCAGCAATTTAGTTGCTCATTTCAACCCTAGTCTTAACAATCCAGTGAACTGTTAGTGTCGGGAGTAATTGGAAATTGGCTGGATAGTTCTCCCCTGTGAGAAGGGCCCAGTTTTAATAGCCAAGTAGCTCCCGGGGCAGCTTCCTATTCTGGCATTAGCTGGCAAAGATCTTTCATAATGGAGAAAAGTTAAGATAGGGAAAAAATCTAATTATATGTTTAATGAGTTGACATTTGTGGCCATGCTATCTAGTACTAATTTTCCTGTTGGAGCATAGACTATCGGTTAGCCCCTGGGGTTAATCGAGTGCAAATGTCTAGTCTTATCAGAGGGTGGGAGAAAAGTGATTAATTTCCCCCCCTATAAATAAGAAAGAAAGTGAGAGGGGACAAAACTGATGGCAAATTTGGGACTTACTCGCTGGAAGGAGCAGTCTATTTATTAAAGGTCTTAGAGGAAGTTGTAGGTGGGTGAATTGTAGCAAGGTGTAGTGAGTTCAGCTCCTCTGCTCCTAGCCAAATAAGCCCCTCTGCTAGCTGTAGTGAATGGAGGGAGGATGATGAGGACGAGCAGCTATGACTGAGGAAGTCAACTGAACAGAGGATGGAATAAAAAACAACAACCCAGCTGTTGTAAAAACGTTTGACGGATAAGCAGATCACTGGGAAAGGGCTAGGAGCTATGGTTCTGGGTCAAAGGAGGTCCTTAGTGGGAATCCCTAAAGAAGAGGATGTGGAATACCAGGAAGTTTTATGTTTGAGAGAATCATACCTCCCGAACATTTTGAGTAGCCAAAGGGTATTTTCAGACATGACGGGGCCAATTGACCCCATCACGGAACCAATCTGTTGATCCCCCGCCGTGGCCACCGCGTCATGGCCTAACAGACGTGCCGGGAGCTTCCGGCGGGGAATCAGGGAGGGGGCGGGGCCGCGCGGTGCAACATGCGGCCGCACAGCCTCGCCCCCCCACGCTCCCCTGCCACCCACGGAGACGGGCGGGCGCCGCAGCCAATGCGGCCGCAGCGCCCNGACGTGCCGGGAGCTTCCGGCGGGGAATCAGGGAGGGGGCGGGGCCGCGCGGTGCAACATGCGGCCGCACAGCCTCGCCCCCCCACGCTCCCCTGCCACCCACCCTCCGGGGGAGACGGGCAGGCGCCGCAGCCAATGTGGCCGCAGCACCCGCCCGAATTGACCATGGACCGGAATCCCTGCGGGGATTCCTGGCTGTGGCCACCGTCCTGATGTGACGGCTCGGTTCATCGCGGCAGGGAATCGCCTTCACCACGCGATCACCGCCGGCCCCACCGGTTCAGTCGATCGCATGGTGAATGTGATTCCCCGCCGCGATTGACTGTGGTGAACATCTGGGGGGGGAACATCCGTTCCCCCCATCAGACGTTACGCGGTCACAACTACCACAGGGAATTGACTGTGGTTGACTGTGATCTCGTAACGTCTGAAAATACCCAAAGATTGATAAGCTTCACCCCTCATCAATTAAGCTCCACCCTCTCTCACATTTACATGCATGTACACACACTTATCTCAAAGTTCCAAGTGTATAAAGAAGGACAGAAACTCTCCAGCTTCTCACTCCACTTAGTTGCTTGTCATTTCATCATGGGAAGAAACCAGGTGCTTGAGACCTGAATGGACTTTGACCCCCTGCAGGGGGAACCTTAAGATTCTAGCACCCAAAGGAGGACTATTCCTCCTAACTAGGGACTGTTGGAAGGTGTGCTTCTATCCATCACTGCTGTGGCTCTGCAAGGACCCAAATTTGGTTGGATACAGAAGCAGCACCAGTCTTGCCCCCAGTTTCTCCAATGAAAAGGTTGTGTGATTGGTGGCACCAAACAGCTGATTGGTGGTGGCAGCACCAGCCTACAGTTTTCATCCCCATCAAGCTTAATCTGGACCTGAGCAAGGTTTGGCAAAGTAGGGGGGCGGTACAAGGTCTGATAGAGTGGTAGACATGCCCTTCTGAATACCCACAAAACTTTTGAGGACAAGACGGTCAAACTTCCAGGTCAGTCTGAAGTCCCTACACCTCTTTTTTACACAGTTCCTTGAAACCGCATTCATAACACAGACCTAGATAGTGACCACAGCTTGACACTAGATAGATACAGAATGACACCTAAAGGATTCAAAAGGTGTCTATGATGTGAAAGAAAGATGCCACAGACAGCTCATCATGCTGTCTGCATGTTGTGTTTAGGCACAGCTCATAATCCAGCAGACTGCGAGCACTGCTTGGTGCTTACACCCAGAGCACACCATGACAGAGTAAGCACCAGCTGTAATGACACATATGTAAGTGCCGGCTGTACATCAAGGCACTGCTAGCACTGAAAGAAATTCCCAGGACTCATCTAAAATGAAAGAGCAGATCTGAGAACTTTTGCTGTACTTTGTTCATTTGCATCTTTTGCCCAATAGGTAGAGTCATAGCCCAAATCCACAACACAACACTGAAGAGTAGAAAGAAGAGCCCAAATGAATACCTGATTTGGTACAGACAGTTCCACCTATCCAAATTGGAATCTGAATACCATTTGAGTACACAAAAACCTGGAATTTCATTCTGGTTGTTGAGTACCTAGAATAGAGCTGCAACTGGATACCTGGCAAGTCGGGGCACCCCATCGAATCTGAGGTGCCCGACTTGCCCCAGTTGCATTCAGGCACCAACTGGTACCTGAACGTGGTCCAACAGGTTACCCGACTCCCCAGGCTGACTTGCTTCACTGCTGGGATGTTGCACCTCCAGTCTAGTCGTCCTTGCTACTCCCTCATTCTCTCCAATCCTCACGCTACTCAGCTAAACTGGGGACTTCCTCGCTCACATTTTTCTGTGTGGAAGTGAGGAAGCCTCTTTCCACCTTCATTTTCCCCGCGTATGGGTCCCCTGTTACCAGAGGGACCCATATTAGCGTTGCACATGAGTCCTGCATGCACTCCCATTTTGGGTCCCTCTGGGACCCATTACAGGGGTGCACACAGGTGGGAAGCCTAAATCCACCCATTCAGAAAAACCTGATCGGGAAATTCCCCAGCTGAGCAGCGCGTGGGCTAGAGAGAAGCAGGGAGCAGAAAGCAGCCACCAGGACCAGAGAAGGAGCAGCCCAGTGGTGACGTGAGTCAGCTCAGGGAGCCAGAGGTGCCAGGGTCGACATCCTGGGGTATCCCAGGACACCCCAATAATACCCATTTTCAGGCACTGGGCATCCAAGGGGGGCTTCCTGGGGGGGCGCAAAAATGCAGGTATTACCCATGGGAATCAAATGTGCTACATGCTGCAGCTCTAACCTGAAGTTTCAAGTTTATTAGAAAGACGTGACCTTCGGTCATTGTCAACATATACAACAACATAGAAAGGAAAAAACAAACGGGACAAGCTTAAACGAATGCAAAAAAGAATAATGCATAACTATCCCTTCCACTGGCACATAGAGGATAGCCCCCACAGTCAAGAAGAACAAAAAAACTTTCTGACCTCTAAAATGAGACTGCTAAGGTCCGTCAAATAATATTAAAATAGAATAAAAGGATATAACCAGATGTACAGTAAAAAAAACTTCCTGCAGCTTACATCCAAACAAATTCCTAACCATTGTACAAAAAGAGGTTCCTTATTACTTCACCTTAGGCTGTGCGCCTACTCGTCAGCACAATTGCAATGAACAGCACATGTACACATGTAATAACTGTACATGTAACTGATCTGAGCACCTAAGCGGGGGGGGGGGGGAGAACACAAACAATTAACCCTGCCCTTCGGGGGCTTATAACAGCAATAAACAGTTCCAAGGCGTATACCTAGGGATATCTAATAACAACCTGCTACACTAACCGTAGCGTGGCAGGATCATGATTAGACCATTCAAAAGGCACATACTCAAAATCGCCATGCCCTCCCGGGGCTTATGTTGGCAGCACTTTTATGCCGCCTTCCTTGATTTGAAAGCGGCCTTTGATTCAGTTAAGCGCCCAATTTTATGGGGGAAATTGTCTGCTTTAAAGATCGATAGCAGGCTTCTTCTTCTAATTCGGACCTTGTATGCCTCTACTACTGTGGCTGTCAAGGTGGATACTATGGGCCAGCTAACACCAGATGTTGGGGTGGACCAGGGAGTAAAGCAGGGCTGTGTCCTTGCCCCCTCCCTGTTCAACCTCTTTATCAACGATCTTATTCCCGAAATGAGACAAGAGAGACTCTTTCCCCCCAAATTGGCATCGAAGTCTGTCGGCGTTTTGTTGTATGCCGACAACTTGGTTCTTCTTTCTCAGACCAGAGTGGGATTGTTGAGACAGCTTATTACTTGTACAGGCTATTGCCGGACTAATTCTCTTTCCATCAACTATTCAAAATCTAACATTCTTGGCTTTTCTCGCAATAGACAGACACACAGATGGCCTATTGGGGACACTCAATTTCAGCAAGTAAAATCATACAAATATCTGGGGCTTCACTTTACCACTGACGGGTGTTGGAATAAGCACAAAAGAACACTTGAAGTAACTGCAAAGAGCCCAATGCTGGCAATCTTAAGACTATTCACCGGGACAGGGAGGAAGAATCTTGAGATTGCCTTGAAAGTCTTTGAGGCTAAGGTCAGGGCATAATTCCTTTATGGGGCTGAATTATGGGGTCTCTTGGTCAAGAGTGACCTGAATTCTCTGCAGACTAAGTTCCTGGGCATACTTACAAGACTCCCTCATGGGACCGTGGCTGCAGCTATACGATTAGAGACAGGCTCTCGTGGCTGGTCTACGGTGGTTTGGGAACGGGCATCCTTGTATTGGGCAAAGGTGAACAGGGCCCCTCAGGATAGCCTTCTCCACCTTATGCTCTCAGACTCCTTTATTAGCCCATGGCATGTGACTGTAACCCAGTATCTGACCCGAATTGGCCTTTCGCCCTTATACATCCAGACCAAAACTTTGGCAGCTGCAAAGGGGGAGATAATTTCCAGGGTGAGAGATATGGATTACCAGGAAGATCTGGCGAGGGTGGCTGGATCTCGCCATTTGCGGGGGTACAACTCATCGATACCACAGATTGGCCGGAGGGCACATTACCTTGGAACTAGTGCCACCTTTAAGGAAAAGTATTTTTTCCTTTGTGCTAGAGTCAACGCACTGCCCACAAATATACTAGCTGGACGCTTCAAGGGGATTCCGTTCAGAGTTCGTCTGTGCCCTTATGATGCAATGGTTGCCGAAACGACACAGCACGTACCGTTCAATTGTTGTCTATATGACACCATTCGAGCAAAATATCTGCAACCACTCATAGACAAGTTTCCCGGTGCGGCCAGTGGGTTCTTGACCCAGATGGCCCTTGCCGATGTGCGGCCGGAAGTATCTTCTTTTGTCATGAAATTTTTGGTGCAAGCCATGGAGATGAGGATGAAATTTTTGAACTATAGGCCATAGGAATCTTGACTTAGCCTCTTGTACCTAACAGTACATCTTACTCTACCTCCTTAGGTGTTGATTGCTTCTGCCACTAGCCTTGGTTGGGGTAAGCTAAAGCTAAGTGCCTCCACTATTATAGGGTTGCAACCATGGCTAGGTTAGATTGACCATTATTTCCAGCTCCTATATCCTCTCTCTCTCTTTTTTAAAATAATTGTTTGTGCAGGGGTCAAGTGCTGCCAACATAAGCCCCGGGAAGGGCAAGGTGATTTTGAGTATGTGCCTCTCCGGATGGCTTAATTATGATCCTGTTGCGCTATGGCTAGTGTACCATATTCCCCTTTTGCGTATAACCACTTGTGCAGCTCTAACCTGAAATTGCCCAACAACCTGAAAAAATACCCCAAAATTGGGACAAAAATGGTATTTCGGTATGTCAGTATTTTGAGTCCCCTATTGGACACCGTTTGGAATACCAAAAATACCCAACCTTTTTTAGTCTAATTGGGTACTGCAAATTCAATGGGTACAAAAAGGCTGCAACCATTTTTATTAGATTTGGATTTGGTCACCATCATCCACGTCTTTGTAACCTCGAGGCTATACTAATGCAGTGCCCTCTACGTGGAGCAGCCCCTGAAGACTGATCGGAAGCTGCAGTTGGTGCAGAACATGGCGGCCCATCTTCTTTTGGGAACAGTAAAATTACATTAGTTACTTGGCAGAAGGGGCTCCTTAGAGGGCAGGACGGTAGAAAGGAACAGCCTGTAGGGATAAGGATCTAGGGAAAGCCTGGCGAAAGAGGTCGGGTTTTAGGAGGGATTTCAAGCTCATGAAGGAGCAGACCATATGTGTAAATGGGTACCTGATTTGGTACCTGCAGGTAATACCCACATTTTCAGATACTATTTTGAGTATGCGGATCAGTACTTAAATACCATTCAACTACCCCCAAAAAACATAATCTTGGTTTTCCGGTTTTCGAGTAAGCAAAGTTACCCGAAAACCTGAAAAAATACACACACACTCCCAAATGTTCTGAAATCCATAACCAAAAGTTGAAAAATCAAGACAAAAATGATATTTCAGTCATTCGGGTACTTAATCGGATACCGTTTTGAATACTGAAAAGGTGCTGTGAATTAAACAGGTAAACTCATTATTGCAGGTACCCATTTCAGTTCAAGTCCAGAGAGGGAATTCCAGGCAGAGGGGGCACCATGGGACAAGGCATAAAGATAGTTTTGAAAGCAGGAGACTCTGGGACTGGAAATGAGGTCAGTATGTGTAGTACAGTGAGGTGGTATATGTAGATGTAGAAAAGACTGGAGAACAGAAGCCAGGAAAGGATCCTGCACCATTGACTATGTTTTCTGATGCTTTGCAAAGAATAAATTATGCATCTGCATTTCCCCCCAAAGCACCTTTCTCTCTCTTCTCTTAACAATTTAAAAAACATTAGAACAGGTGTAAGCGGTACCATTAAAAGCTACAAAAGACCGTTTCTTGCTTGCAGGAGACAAACTGGAAGGTAATCTAGTTAAGAAAAATAAACTGAAAAAATGATTATTTTTTTGTCCCTTTTTTAATTAAAAACCCCGACCATCTATGTGGCTCAGAGGCACACAATTCTGACTTTAACCCTCTGGCTGAAGACAACAAGTCTAGCTCCATCCACTAGATGGCACTTAAAGAACAGAGTTGGGATGGATCATGGGGAAGGGGGGACACAAGAGGCTGGATGGCCGATGTTTGAGGCTTAGTAAAGATTCAAGTCTAGAATATTTTCCTGACCAGCAAGGAGGAGGGGGCGGGGGGGGGGGAGCCCAACTAAATCTCTTTTGTGCCTTTTTTGACTTCCAAAGAAAAATGGATGTGGCACAAGCGTTCCTGATTAGATTGGTACAAAAAGATGATGCATTCTTTCTGAATGAATCAGAAGAGATGAGTCTCTGTCATTTTTTTAGATATAGACCTGAAATACAAAGCTGAAATTTATAACCCCTTCCATGAGCCACAGGACTCTGTTTACTCATATAGCAGAATTGGGTGCCTCTGTCTCCAGCAGCTCTTCTGTGTGATCAGTTACTTTATCACCTTGATGATTTCAGAAGATACAATAACTCTCTTTTTTTAATATATCGGGCTGCTGCCGATTCTTTATCTGCTCTCTTTGGTTTTAATCACATTCCCAGGGTAGAAACCCTCTCCCCATCTCTCACTCAGACACAGATGTGTTGCTACCGTACCTTCTGACATGAAATTTCCTCTCCTTTCTTTGACGAGATGGAGAACACAGCTACAGTTTCTCTGTGATGCCCAAGCTCCACACTGTGCCGGATGCTCATTTCCCAGCAGAAGGAGAACACAAAGATGAGATTTCCAAAAATAAGAAATTAAAAAAAAATATATTGCCTTGAACATCTGCTTCCTTTGGAGATAGGAGACGCGGGCTTGCTGTGACATCTGGATTTTGAATACACCCCAAACTTTGGGAGAGTTTGAATTCCAGGTGTCGGGTGTGATGTTTTTATTGTATTACTATCTCAGCCCATCACGCAAAGCTTTGGGGGCTTCTGGTTATGGGGTGTAGTTTGTGTTAATCTCTAGCATCAAAAGTATGGAAAGGTTGAAGTTTCGCAATATCATACAGAACGAAGTGACAGGACTTAGCAAAAGGATGAAGCTCAGGCGATGTGTCTGAGGCTGGATGGTGACCCCACCAATGGAAATTGAGAGGGAAGAAGGAGAGGAACGTTTTGGCAGAGAAGAGGAGTTCAGTTGAGTGTTGTCAGCATGCAGGCATTACTGGAAGCCATGAGATTCAACACGTTGGCTCAGGGACAGAGCGTAAAGGGAGGGAGGGCTAAGGGACTGAGAAAGGGAGTGATGCGGTGGAGGAACCAGCAAGGGGAGAGACATCAGATACATCAGCTATCCGGTTTGGATGCAGATATTAATCAGATATTCAGATGCCTATCCAAATGTGCGAGTAATATCCACACATATTGAACTGCCTATTTGTTTCAGCAGTAGTCTGGAGGTCATTAGGGTGTGATTGGGACTATGACTGGATCGCCAGAAGCACATTATTTCTGGTGATCTGGAGCCTGCGCTAGCTGCCAATAGCTTTCTGGTCACATTTCAATGTGCTGGTTTTGTCCTATAAAGCCCTGAATGGCCTAGTAGGCTCCAAGTATCTGAAATAACACCTCTCCCATCATGCCCCATCACAACCTCTGAGGTCAGCCAGGAACTCCCTCCTGCAGGTACTATCTACCCATCATGTTCTTACCACAAGGGCACTCAGATGCCTTCTTGGTGGCTGCCCCACAATTACGGAATTTCTTCCCCTTGGAGGTTTGTCTAAGCTGGAACCTGGTCATCTTACCGTGGTGATGTAAGGCATTCTTGCTTGGCCAGGCATCTGGCAGTCAGGGTTAGGGTGAGGATGTTGTGTGGGTTGGGGATTTTATTTGCTTTTACTTATTTGGGTATTTAATGTTTGGACTGATCCTATGTATTGTTATAAAGGCTTGTTGTAAGCAGCTCTGAGCCTTGAGGGAATGGGTGGGTTACCAGTGCGTTACCAGTGGAAATAAATTAAATAAGTCCTGCTAACCCAGAACAGAGGAGGTTGCCTGAGGGGATACATTATGTGAAAAGTAGTCAGAGGTCTCAGGCCTTGGGCCAGGAACCCTGCTTGCTGAGATGTAGCTACCATGCGTGGAGCAAGGGGGCTCAGTTGAACCCAAGCCCTGTGCCCCCTCCCCCCCTTAAACTTCCTTCATGGTAAGGTTGCGGTCACTCACGGGGAATGTCACTGTCACTCTCATTCTCTCATCACATCTC
The DNA here is from genome assembly GCA_003113815.1 of Sphenodon punctatus. Classification (NCBI taxonomy): domain Eukaryota; kingdom Metazoa; phylum Chordata; class Lepidosauria; order Sphenodontia; family Sphenodontidae; genus Sphenodon; species Sphenodon punctatus. Next base: position 104,196 of record QEPC01009081.1, on the reverse strand, counting down.
ACTTAGTCTACTGCAACCTGCTTCTCACAGGTCTCCCACTGAGCCACTAATCTCCACTCTAGCCTATTCAAAATTCAGCTGCGAGACTCACCTTGCTTGCACACCATTACGACCATGTCACCCCTCTCCTCAAGTCACTACACTGACTCCCCATCCGCTTCCGCATACAGTTCAAGCTTCTCCTACTCACCTACAAGTGTCTTCACTCTGCAGCTCCTAGTATCTCTCCTCTCTTATTTCTCCTTACACCCCTACTTGTGACCTCCATTCATCAGGCAAGATGCTCTTATCTGTGCCCTTCTCCTCCATCGCCAACTTCCGACTCCATTCTTCCCACCTTGCTGCACCGTACGTTGGGAAAAAACTTCCTGAGGGGGTGCGTCAGGCCGCCTCCCTGTCCATATTCAAGTCTTGCCTACATCAAGATTGCTTTTAAATCATGAACCCAGGCCTTATCCTTATCATAGCCTTGTGGATTTCAACCATTTTAACTGAAATAAATAAACTTACTGAATCCCTGCATCCTGTAGCAGGGGCAGCTGGTGGGTTTGGAGGCTGGTGTGGCAGTAGGCAGGTTCAATCTGCCTACTGACGGCAGGCCTAGGAGCAAAGCCAGGGCAATGGTAGGCAGAGCCAGGGCTTAACCCAGCAGCAAGGAGTTCCCAGGGTTAACACTGGATGGACATTACATTACTTAATGCTGGGAATGCTGCTGTGTGAAGCACTGCCACCAGGGTATAGAGAACCCTCTTACTGGGATCCTGTACACTCTCTTTCCCTCTGGGTCCAAATTAACCATAGTAGGTTAAAAAATAGATCACGTTGCCATCACCTGCCTTTATCCTGAACCCTTGAATCCTCGATTTTCATGGCATGCTTGGCCACCTGTAGTCTTCTGAAGGTGTAGGCTTTGGGACAAGCCTTCCTTCTCGCTTGGAGAACTTCGGAGGACTGAGTTAGCTCCCTGTTCTGCAACAAGCCGAATCAGAAGAGAATGAAAGGGAAAAGAAGGACAGGACAGAGGAGAAGTAAGAGGGAAAGGGTTTGGTTTTGGTGCACGAGAAGAGGAAGGGGGAAGAGATGGGTTCAGTGGGGAACGGGGGGAAAGTGTTTCCTTGTTGTCTGCAGCCTTCTCTTCTGCCGTGCTCCTACCTACTTTCTCCTATGTTCACAAGGAGAGCAAGACGAGGTGTGGAATCATGCCAGATCTCAGACAAACTGGATAGAAAAAAGTAGCAAACCAGGCCCCTCCAGACCAGCATCTCTAGTAGCTACACAAACAAAATGCCTGTCCAAGCACACTTTTCATTTAAAGTTTGACCCCTTTCGGGGCTGCATAGCATTGCAAGTAACCCAGGCCCATGCAGACCAGCACCCCTAGTAGATACACCACCAAGATGCCTGTACATGAACACAGGCCCTTTTCATTTAAAATTTGGCCCCTTTGGTGCCTGCATAGCATTGTAAGCAACCTAGTAGCTAGTAGCTACACCACCAAAATGCCTGTCCAAGCACACAGCAGGCCCTTTTTAAAAAGTTTGGCCCCTTTTGGGGCTCCATTGCAAGGAAACCAGGCCCCTCCAGACCAGCATCCCTAGTAGCTACACCACCAAATGCCTGTCCAAGCACACAGGGCCTTTAAAAAAAAAAAATGGCCCCTTTTGGGGCCCTCCAGTCCAGCCCCATTGCCCAACCAGACTCCCTGTGTCCCCCCCACTCCCCTCCCCCGTGTGTCTCAGTGCACCCACTCCACCCACATAGGGTTGCCATAGATGCAATTTTTTAGAAGGCACTTATGAGATATACAGGTTGCAGGGCTGCATTGTTTTCAATACAGCCCTTCAACCCGCATATCTCATAAGTGCCCTCTTACAATTTGCATCTATGGCAACCCGTAGTACCCATACTCCATTGCCCAGCCAGACTCCCTGAGTCCCCCCCACTCCACACCACCCCAACACACACAAACAACAATTACAATTCATAATTAAAGCATACTATCACTCACAATTTAAAAATTAATTTAAAATATCCTTAAAATACAAAAAATATCCTAAAAGGTCAGAACCAATCTGTATGTCATTACCATATGTGATATATCATCCCATAATAATCACTATTATTACATCCCCCCCTCCTCCCAAGACAAGTCCCCCAAAGCAAAGGCCCAAGCCCCAGCCGGGTCCCCAATGTACTTACCACCAGCAGGACTGAGCCCACAGGGCAGGCTGAGCTTGGCAGTGTCTCTTCCCCACTCGAGGACAAGATTCTGGGCTTGCTTTTTGAACTATAATGGACTCACTTGGCAGTGGCACACTACTCCTACTTAGCTAACTTGTTTCCTTGAGATTATTATTATAAAATATTATCAAAATAAATCTAATCTAATTATTCTGGAATCAATGGAAAAGATTCAGTCTGATCTGACCACAGATGGCCAACTGCAAACTCACTCTCTGAGTCAGAGTCAGAAAGAGAGATAAAATGGCACCTGCTGGAATCACTTTTATATGCTCTCTCTGCAGCAGGCAGCCTCCGCCCTCTCACACCATGTGAGAGAGAAAAAAGCTCGTGCTCAGAGACATTTAAAAGTTAACAGTCAGTCACACAAGCACTCTCCACTTCCCCCCCCCTTGCTGTTCCACCGGCCAATCACACACATCACACACACTCACATTGCTCCCCACCCCAGGGCATCAAGGTCTGTAGCCCATACACATTACTGTGCTGCTGGTTTCCTTGCTGTAGACTTCAATGAAACAGTGCCCCTAGCGATCCTGGCAACCCGTTGCTGATTTCTCTGAACATGCGCTGGGCGGCTCTCTCTAGCTGCCCAACACGCGTTCTGAGAAGTTTCGCCCCTTGCAGGGCTCCATCTCAGTCTCCTAGGCTCTCCCAGTCCGTCCTGTTGCTGGATGAGAGACCCCCTCCTCCCCTGTGGCCTCGCCTCCCCCTCCCAACCTCCCAGCCAGGACATCGGCGTTTTAAACTTGGGGGTGCAGAGGCCAATAGGGGCAGTGTCCCTGGTACCCTGGGGCTCACACCGCGCCTGTCCTGTAGTCCATTATTGATAGGAAGACTCTTATTTGTAGTTGTCTATGTGTTTGTGTCTTGATTCGATTGTAAGCTCCATGGAGCAAGTACTGTCTTTATGCTATGTGTATCTGTACAGCGCTGTGTACAAGTAGTAGTGCTATAGAAACAATAAGTAGTAGTCGTAAGTTGTAGGGGCACTGGGAGCTGAGGAGATGCTGACTGTAGTAGGCCAGAGTGCTTGAGGACTACTGGTCCTTCCAGAGGGTGAATGCCAGTATGGAGCAGGACTGTAGATGTTCCAATAGAGGAAGGACTGCGCTTAATTGGACTGCACCTGGGTAAGGGTGTGGCATTAACCAGCTTAGAGGGAGAGTCAAGCTGGAAAAAGCCTCAGTGCTAAGGAGGCTTCTGCGAGGGTCAGAGCTGAGAGAAAATGCTCTATCCAGAGCCAAGAGAGTTACCCGGTTAAGGGGATTGTGAAACAATCAAAAGGAGAGTCCCTGAAAAAGTCTAGTGGGTTCAGATGATTATGCCTGACCCAGGATTTGATGAATACAGACAGAAGATCTTTCCTGGCTAAAGAGTGAAGAAAGTGTGACCTTTTCTACATGACGAGACTGTGCTTGTATATAGGCAGTAAGTAAAGATGGATTTATAGCTATTTCCCCGATAAAGAGTGACTTATTGGACATCACCCTGCAGGAACTTAACCCCAGGTAGCCTTCATGTGGTTACACTGATTTCATGAATAAACGGCCCACCCTCATTTCCTTAGGTGAGCCAATAATTGGGATATGAGTCCAGGTCTGTCATTCCCTGCTTGACTTTGAACATAGGCGAAACGAACAGCAGGAAAACTCGTGGGATTCCCCCCCCCCCCCAATCGTGGACCGATCACTACCTCCTGCGGGTCAGTCTCCCACCACATGTCTGCCTCTGGGTAGGCATGGAACCAGTTTGTTTGGTTTGTACCCGGTGACTAATAGAACCAGAGCAACTCCGGAATGCTCTTGGGGAATTACATTCTGATCTCAACGACTGTTCACTCGATGACCTCATTGCTCTTTGGAACACCTTGCTAACTGAGGTCATCGACCGAATGGCTCCAAGGAGTCCGCTTTCTAAGCATCAGCACCACAGGCCTCCCTGGTTTATGGAGGATCTGCAGCAGCTGAAGTGGGAAGGGCAGTGGTTGGAGTGATGGTGGCTCCGTACTCACAATGACAGATTGTGGCATAGAGTTAGTTTAAAAACCTATGCCGTGGCTATGTAGACAGCAAAGAAGGAATTCTTTGCTACCCTCATAGCATCTGCAAAGTCCCATCCAGCTGCGCTTTTCTGGGTGGTGAGGGGGCTGGTTGGTCCGGCCTCCCTCCACCTGGACCTGGAATCTTTCAGTGCCTGCTGTAACATGTTTGTTAACTACTCAGATTCACCACGACTTTGACGCCGTGCTTGATACAATAGGGGAACCAGAGAAATCCCCTGTCCTGTCCTGTCCAGTTTTGTGGGATCATTTCCAGTGGGTGTCGCCCACTGATGCGGGGGATGTTTTGGGGGCAGTCAGAGCAAACTGCAGTCTTGCAAACTGGGCCCATGCCTATCCTGGCTGGTTAAGGCCAGCCGTGAGACACTGGGGCCATTGCTTGTGGGGGTGGTCAATGCCTCCCTTCAGGAGGGAGGAGTGAAGGACTACCTTAAAGAGGCAGTGGTGTAGCCTCTGCTCAAAAACCCATTGTTTGACATTGACTCCCTCACTAGCTATCGGACAGACTCTCACCTTCCCTTTTTAGGGAAGATTATTGAATGGGTTGTGGCTTGGCAGCTGCAGGAGCATCTGAACCACATCGGTTTTCTGGATCCTTCATAGTGTTGATTTCATCCAGTTTAAATCATTGAGACTGTGCTTGTGGTCTTGGTCAATGACCTCCGCCGTGAATTGGATCAGGGCTGATTGACCTTTCTGATTCTGTTAGATCTGTCAGCTGCTTTTGACACTGTTGAACATGAGATGTTGGTGACTCGCTTGCAGGACTGCGTCAGGGTGGGTGGGACTGTTCTTGAATTGTTCTGTTCCTTCCTGGCCAGGAGAACTCAGCGGGTGGTACTGGAGGGCTGCTCTTAGTCCCCCAAGGACCTCTCGTCTGGAGTCCAGCAAGGTTCTATTCTGTCCCCTCTCCTGTTCAATGTGTATATGCAGCCGCTGGGTGAGGTTTTTGAGAGGGATTAGTGTTCAGTGTCCTCAATATGCTGATGACACTCAACTCTACCTCTATCTTTTTCTTCTGACCCAGACCCGGCAGTTTCAGTGCTTACTCGGTGTCTGGCGGCTGTGGGGGGACTGGATGAGAGTGAGCCGTCTGAAGCTGAATCCCAACAAGATGGAGGTGATGTTGGTGGCGATGGTGGTGGGGTTGGCTTCCTGCATCACTGATGGGGTTCACCCTCCAATGGTCCCTTAGGTTCATAGTCTGGGGATGCTCCTCAATTCCCAGCTCCACCAAGCTTTTGGTGGGGGAGATGGGTAAGGGGTGGGGGGTTGAGGGATGAGAGTAGGAGACGTTCTTTTGAGGGTTTGACCCTCTACCATGTGGATTGTTACAGTGTTGTATTTTTATTGTATTTATATTATATTTATATTTATACTTATATTGTATTTTATGGGTTTTTTAAACTTCAAATTGTGATCCATCATGAACTTCTGTGAGCAGGAGGGTGTGAGATACAAAACTTGTATAAATAAATAAATAAAAATTTCAAGCAGGTTGTCATCAACCCAAACACCATTCATCGAAACATTCAAGCAACCAGTTTTGGTTGCTTGAATGCAATTGCAATATTTTTTTTGCAATTTTGGTTCATTGATTCTGTTTATTATATCAGTTTATGGTTTGTTTTCTCCAGGAACAAAGAAAACGAGTGATGGAAAAGGAATGGTAAAAACTAGAATGGATTAAACAAATGAACCAAAATTGCAAACACAGGTATCTAAGCAGCTTAGGACCTCATGCCCTGGCACCCCCTGGCTGCTGGGTATTTGTTTCACCAGCTCCCTTAATCTGTCCCTCTGCTTGGGGTTTGCTAGGTTAGCTGCAGTGTGCTATTACTAATCATTTCCTGGCTGTGACAAAAGTTAATGCCAAATAAGCTATATATACTAATCATTTTTACAGCACTAATAGGCCTACACAGTACTTCACAATCACAGATTCATTGGATACAGGTACCTACCCAGTAAGCATACAATCTAAGATGGACAAGGATGAGGGGGACACAGGGACAGGCAGGCACACACATATTCCCATTTTACAGATGGAGAATTGAGGTTGTGACTTGCCCAAAGCCACCCAGTGAGTTCATAGCTAGGACAGGATTAGGATTTTGACTTCCCAGGTCCAACTCTATCCACTACACCACACTGGCTCCCAGTTTCAGCTTTTGTTCAATCAATCAATCTTTTATTTTAACAATCAGCCATAAATCAATCAATCTATCTATCTATCTATCTAAACACCATAACCACAGGAAATAATAAAACCCAAATAAATGAAACCATGGTCAATAATTTCCTTTTGAGAGATTTAAAAAAGCATAAGTAACAACCAACTTAATAGTTGAGGGTTGTTAGAAGATAACAATTTCACCTTGTAAGATAATGGAAGAAACTATCTTCTCAAAGTTGCGGATTCCATTGCAATCTTAATTCTTTGTAAAGTATACAATCGAACAGAACATGCACTATGTCTTCTATTATCCCAGAGCCACAGGGACATAAATGTTGGGTCTACTGGGCCTTTTCATAACAGCCATGAAGAACAGTTGAATCAAATAACTGAAATTGAAATAGAGGGTAAGATCTCATTAAGGAGGCAGCCATAGGTTGTTGTGAGAGTGACCTAGGCAAGAATCATAAAGCACTTTGAAACAGAAATGTTAAATAGTAAGTATTTTTGTGTGTGTGGTAATGTCTGATATTTGCTTCCTGTGGTCATTTCTGGCATCCCGTGGTGATGACAGAGAACCCACAAGAACTCCTTATTCTTAATTCCATTCTCTTTGCCTCTTTAATTAAAACTCGGCCTTAACATCACTACAAGCCTTCAGGTTTTCTCTAATTTCTTTCCAAATAGATAATGTGATTAGTTCCTGACTCACACCTGAAAGTATTCATCTTGTGTAAGTTTTAGTGTAATAATCCTGGAGTTTTATCTGATATGTCTTTGCCTCATGAACAACTTAGTTCTGTCTCCCAGGGGGACTTGATTACGTAGTCTAATGAGCCAATCATAGCTACTACGAACCTACTTGTTATAGGAACCAAGTTCACTGCTGGTGCCCAAACTCCTATGACTTGGGTTGAGTTACACCAGTGAATGTTTTGATCCAGGATCATCTTGGCAATATTCAACAGGGTTTCACAGGATAGTGAAGATATTATTACAGGACAATATAAATCATGTGCTTGTTGCCAGATTGCTCAGAGCACTCTCGAGAAAAGCAAGAAAACGGAAGGGAATGTGCAGCTTAGCCCACTTATGCAGTTATGTATAAATGCTCTTAAGTGATTCTAAAGCTGGCGGAGCTGTGTCTTCTTTTTGAAATTAAAAAAAAAATCTTGCATCATCTCCATAATGTGTTTTAAGGACACATTTTCAAAGGTGCAGATGCACGTTAAATGCTGTTTGTGCAGTCATAACTATCAGGATGAAATCTGGTTTGCAGAACAGTCAAGTACAGAGAGAGAGAGGTTTGTGGGGGGGAGGTGCTGCTGAGCAGTGTGTTGGAGGTACCGGGGAGGTACATGCTATAGAGGCAGAAGGCTGGAAGGGACCTCAAGGGTCATGTAATCCAGCTCTCTGCACCACTGCAGCACCTGCCCCACCCCAACCATCCGCACAGAGAAATCCCACCAATAGCTACAAGTAGAGACTGGGACCAAGCAGAGCATCCCGATACCTGAAATAACAGGATTATATTTTTTTTTAGAAAAAGAGGATCCAGATGTTCCAAGCATACGAGCCACACCCATGCTACAGGGGAAGGTGAAAAACCCTCCGAGTCAACTGCCAATCTGCCCAGAGGGAAAATTCCTTCCCAACCCCAAATATGGCAGTTAGACCCTGAGCCTGCTCACAGGCCCCACCAGGAAGGCACCAGATATACAACATAGTGCCCAGGCTTCAGAATGCCCCAACAGTCCCATCTCCAGCTGAAAACTATTTTGATGCTACAGGAAGAAAGAGGGGGGGGGGAACCCAACATGTATTGCTGGGGTGTGTGGGCGGGACCAACAACTTTTCCTGAAACATCAAATAGTAAAGACTCCTCCCAAGATCTATGCCATACATTTATCCTACCCCATTTCAAAGCTATTCAGATTCTTTGCTCCCACAACTGCCCCTGGAAGCTTAGTCTAGGAGTTCACTGCTCAAATTGTTAAAAACCTTCTTCTAATTTCCAGCCTAAACTTATTGATAACCAGCTTGTATCCATTAGTTCTTGTGCCCCAGCTCCCTTTTAGTTTGAAGAAATCTTCCCCTTCTATTGCATTAACTCCCCTGATACATTTATATAATGTAATCAAAGCCTTCTCTTTGATAGGCTAAATAAACCAAGCTCCTACAGCTTCATCCCATAGGTAAGTCCTCCATCCCTCGAATCATCCTGGTAGCTCTACATTGCACTTCTTTCAGTTTAAGTTCATCCTTCTTCAACATGTTAAGAAGGGAAACAGCACATTTCTTTCTTTGGAACAAACCCAATCCAGTGCACGTGTGACAGGGAAGCTTGACTCAAACCCAGACTTTAAAGTTCAGTAAAATGGTCCTGTACTTAGGGGAAGAACAGATGACAGCATCATTAATAATGTGCCTGTAATTTATCTTCCATGCTCTTGAACCTCCTGATTTAAATGACCAGATGATTTCGATGAGACCACTAACTATTTTGGCAAGCTGGATCTATGTATGAGCTGGCTTTTATCTAACGGGATGATAGAAATTGCTTAAGACTTGAGCTGAATCGAGTACCTGCAAAAACAGGTCTTCCCTTCAAATTTCTGTTGCCAGAATCGACTTGAAAAGGTTGTGTACCAATTGGTATCCTACTGCAACCCAATTCAGGTAGAGGGCCAGTGGGGTGTAGCGAGTCAGTGTGGAGTAGTGGATAAAATGCTGGATTTTGGCCCGCCAAGTCAGGGTTCAAATCCTAATCTAGCCATAAACTCATGGGTTGGTCTTGGGCAAGTCTCTGCCTCATTTCCCAAGTGTAACATGGGAATGTGTATCTCTGTCTCTCCCTGGGTTCACGTCACCTTTGTCCATCTTAGATGGTAAGCCTGCTGGGCAGGACCCATTTCCAAACATCTGTGACTGTAAAGTGCTGCATAGGCCTAGTAGCCCCATAGAAATGATAAGTAGTAGACCTGGAATGTCCCCCAATGTTTTAGTTTTCTCTCCCAATGTATCAATTGGTAACAGGAAAATAGAAAATATCAGCACTGGAAATTAGCAATTGTTCAGGCACCCATGTACCCTGTTGGTAATTGGGTAGCCCGTTGAATACTTGAAAAAGCAGGCCGCAATGAGTAGCAAACGAGCTACCTGTTTCATCTCTACTTAAGATGCTTTTGGCATCTCTGCAAAGATTCAGGCAGCGTCAATGATGGGCATTCCTGTCAAACAACAACTATCCTTTCTTCTGTACTCACTAAGCCAAAAACAAATATTCAAAGTGAATTCTGAAATTGGCAAGCTGCATCCATGGAAGTGGTCACAGAATCATAGACTTGGAAGGTACCTCATTGGTCATCTAGTCCCAGTTGGAGGTCCCTCTGCTCTCCCGGGGGCCACGCAAGACAGGACGTTCTTGGTGGCCGCACCGCAACTTTGGAACTCCCTCCCGGTAGGGGCCCGTCTGACCCCTGACCGCCCGAGTTTCTGTAGGAAGTGTAAGACCTGGCTGTTCCACCAGGCGTTTGGTGAGGGAGAAGGGTGAGGGTGGTGGGTGGTGATAGGGTTTTTGTGTCTCCTCATTTGTATTGCTGTTTTTAGTATTTAATGTTTTATATATTTTATTGTATTTTTATTGATGATTTTGTTAGCCGCCCCGGGCTGCCTGTGGCAGGAGGGGCGGGATGAAACTGTTTTAAATAAATAATAAACCCCCTGTTCAATGCAGGGAATCTGCAGCTACAGCATCCGCGACAGAGGGCGCCGTAGGCAGTGTCTATCCCACTGTCAAACAGCTCTTAACTTTAGGAAGTTCTTCCTAATGTTTTTAACCGAAATCTGCTTTCTTGTCATTTGAGCCCATTGTGTCTAGTCTTGCCTTCAGGGACAAGAGAGAACAAGTCTTTGCCGTCTTCTCTGTGATGGCCCTTCAGGGAGTGGAAGACCGCTACCATGTCTCCCCTTAGTCTTCTCTTCTCCAAGCTAAACATACCCAGCTCCTTCAAACTTTCCTCATAGGACTTGATTTCCAGATGCCTGACCATCTTTGCACCCACCTCTGAACCTGTTCCAGTGTGTTGACGGCCTTCTTAAAGTGCAGTGTCCACAGCTGGACACAGGACTCCAGATGAGGTCTGACCAGCGCAGAATAGAGTGGAACTATTACTTCTCGTGACTTGGAAGCTATGCTTCTGATAATGCAACCTAAAATTGCATTTGACTTTTTTTGTGGCTGCATCACACCGCTGACTCATGGTCAGTTTGTGATCAACTACACTCCCCAGATCTTTTTCGCATGTATTGCTGCCAAGCCAGGTATCCCCCATCCTGTATTTTTTCATTTGATTTGTCTTACCTAAATGCAGAACATTACATTTATCTCTGTTGAACTTTATTTTGTTATTTTCAGCCCAGTTTTCCATCCTGCCAAGATCATTTTGAATTTTATTTCTGTCTTTTAAGAACATAAGAAGTGCCATACTGGGTCAGACCAATGGTCCATCTAGCCCAGCATCCTGTCTCCGATAGTGGCCAATCACGGTGGCTTGGGAGACGCACCCAACAAGTCACAATGGGGGATCCATTCCCCGTTGTTTTCCCCCAGCTCCCGTCATGGGAAGACTTGGGGGGTCTGGACGGGACTGTCCTTGGATGGTTCTGCTCATTTCTCTCAGGTAGAAGTCAGTGGGTTGTGCTGGGGGCTGAAACATCTTGCCTCTGAGCCTTGACCTGCGGCATTCCGCAGGGTTCCATTCTGTCTCCACTGTTGTTCAATGTGTATATGCAGCCCCTAGGGGAGATCGTGAGAGGGTTCGGGGTGCGATGTCACCAATATGCTGATGATACTCAGCTGTATCTCTCATTTTCAACTGACCCAGGTCCTGCTGTCTCGTTACTCTCCCGATGTTTGGAGGCCGTGGTGGATTGGATTGGCAGAGCAGACTGAAGCTCAATCCCGATAAGATGGAGGTGATGGTGGTGGGAAGGGCGGGGGAGGTGCTGGCCCCCCTGATAGGGGGGGTTCGCCCGCCTGTTGTTGTTCAGGTTCAGAGTCTGGGGGTGGTTTTGGATT
>QEPC01009081.1:76434-87123 GCA_003113815.1 Sphenodon punctatus | reverse complement strand
TCCACAAGTAAGTTCCGGATGCATTTTTCACACACACACTGCCCTGAGGCAGTTCCTGGATGCATTCTTCACACAAACACTGCCCTGAGGCAGCCTAAAGTAGCCGCAGCTGTAGACGTGAGGGGCTGCCATGGAAACCAAGTGACCACAGCTGCCTGGAGCAAAGCAGTTTATCAGGAGAACTTTTTACACAAAAAAAGTTCTGGGAGAAGTTCTACGCAGAAATTCAAAGAGCCGGATGTTTAAGATCTAGGTGAGTGATTTAGACACACAGAAAGTTCAGGATGTAACAGCAAACATGCAGGAGAAATGTGTGTATAAAAACACCCAATGTCTCATATAATGTCCAATCCAGTACTTACAGTAGTCCTATCCAGTTGTCTGGTTTCTCTGGGTCAGGCACCCTTACCGCCACCCTGGTACCCCAGGAGAGAACCCGCTAGCTCTAGCAATATCCTCAGAGCTTTACCATCTCTCATCAGGCTCCCTTCAAGAGTCCTGCTTCCCATTCTTTCTCCCCGAGTTCTGAGCTAGACTCAAACTTTGCTTTCTTGGGCTAGCTACTGCCACCCCTGAACCCAGCTGCTTTTAATTAGGTGCTGTCCTACCTCTGGTGCAGCACCAACAGCTCTGCTAGCACCTGCAAGTAGCCTGTGCTAGCTGTTCTTAGAGGGCACCTGGCCCTGAGGGACTGTGCCCTGTTACAGGTACTTCTCTAAAGTGACCACGGTTGGCCACTGTTGGAGACAGGATGCGGAGTTCGGTGGACCATGGATCTGACCTGGTATGACACTCTTGTATTTTGTATTCTTATGGTTTTAATGGCAATTTTAAATGGTTAATTTTCATTGGGTTTTGTACATTTGTATGTTTGTAAGCCGCCTTGAGCATGGGGGAAATGGCGAGATAAAAGCCCAAATAAGTCAGTAAAAGATTGAAATTTTCAGGAGACCAACATGTTCCTCAGCAGAGCTAGGATAGAATCTGTTTAATTTTAGCTTAAGAACAGCCCAATCATCCGAGTGAAGATCAGCAGCACTTAGTACCCATTCAAGACCCGTTCACTTCAACAGAACTCTCACACATGGGAAATGCTAACAGCGGTAGGCCTAAAACAACAAAGCATGGCAAATGCTGTTTCGCTCGGAAGCAGGTCATTCGCCTTCGTTCACACGACATGGAAACTTACTGGCTTTCCGCCATTGATATTTTCCGTGAGTTGAACAAAGCTGCTACAGGGCCAATCCCAGTCACTGTGTGTGCCCTGCACACACACCCAGGGACTGTAGAGACACAAAAGTGCCGGGGAAGTGCTGGAAATTAGGGATGGGCGAAGGCAGTTCGGAAGTTCAGAGTTCGGACTGAACTCGATCAGTTCGGTTGACCAAACTGAACTTCCGAACCGAACTCAATTTTCGAACCGAACCAATTTCCGAACTCGGCTCTGTTCATCCATCTCTAAAAGTTAATCTTCCATTTAGTTCAATGGGGTTTGAATTTCCGAACTTTGTTCGGAGTTCGGAGCGAACTCAAATAGTTCGGTCAACTGAACCAAACTTCCGAACCGAATTTCCGAACTGAACCGAACCGAATTTCCAAACTCGGTTCTGTTCGCCCATCCCTACTGGAAATTGCCATAACAGGAAATGTCAAAAATCACAGTCACTGATATTGAAAATGGTGGAAGTGCAGAATCACCAGAGAGTGACGAAGTACCGACGAACACTCGCAAGTGCTCTCCTGAAAGGTCCGAATTTCCTTAAAGAATGGAGTCAGTATTCTGCGACATTAGGTATCCAAACTGGGCACTAATAGGGTGCTGATTGGTACCCAAAATTTGGGGATCAATCCAGTTACTGGAAATTCTACAAGTATAGTATACCCCCATGTTTGCGGGTACTCATTTCAGCTTTAGTGCTATCCACTTGGAGGATAGTGTCTGTTGGTGGCTGCAACCTCTGACTGTCAGGATCTGAGAGTGACAGAAGGGAATGGATCCTTCCAATACGACCTGCTGGGTACTTCTCCAAAGTGAAGTACCCAAGTCAGTGGCTAAAATGTGAAGGGAGATGTGGATTTGTATGAACTGGATTAGTGACAGATTTTAATGGGGGTGGGGATCTTTTTTATTTATTTTTTTAATGATTCCTACCCTTGGGATTGGGTAACATAAACATTTAAAAAAATAATAATATATAAATTAATATATACATAAAAGGTGTTTGAGGAAGTCCCCACGTCCATAGTTGCACCTCTGATGAGTTAAACATTTCCAAGATGTAACTAGGAGAGCCAGTAGAAATTGCATTGTTGGGGGAGGGGAGCCCCTTTATCCCTCCCCTTTCTAACATGACCGCACCCCTTTCCACATGTCAAGATGGGCGTTTTTAAAGAAGATGCTACCACGCATGGCTACCCAGGAGCCACTCATCTGACTGACTGCCTGAAGGTGGAGTGGGCTACCCAGGAGCCACTTGTGGCCACTCATGGTGCACTGCCAAAAAATCTGGAGTGTGCTGTGTGGGGCAAACAAACAAAAAAGTGCATGCCAACAGGCAGCCACGCTCCCGCATCCACTGCCCCTATGAACTGGGACAGCCACACATGCCAGCTGTGGAAATGTAGGTTTTCTGGGCCTTTTGCTTTGACCAAAGTCTTTCTCTTTACAGGGCTGCAAGAGGCAGCTGTTTGAACCTTGTACGGCTAAAGAATTTGCACACTGTTGCATTATTTTTAAAAATAGAATTAAGGAAGAAAACTTGGCCTAGTTATTAGTATTTAGCCTTGCAGACTATCAGAATCTCTGGCTTCCACTTTTTAGTTGGGCCATGTATTTGCTTTGCTATGACATATAGGAGACAACCAGATAGGGACGTTCGGTCAGCTTGGTTTGGGCTCATGATCAGAAATCAGGGCTCATGATCAGACAGGTAATAGAAGATGTCTGGGTCAGATGTCTGTACATCCAAGATTTGTGCTAACGCAGTTGGTTTTGGGCTATGACAGATGGCCCAGATTGGAAAGAGGAACGGGAAATTATCTTATTTGGGCACAGATGAACTAATTGCCTTTACTTACCTCATGATTGCTGATGTATGCATGTTTGATTTTGAACAACAGTTATGAAAACCTATAAAAACTGCCGTACTCTTTGTTCGGGGTCTCACTCTGATGGAGTGACACCCGCAGCTGTGTACCTGAAATAAAGACTGAGTGACTCTGAAAACGGCATGAAAGTTTTATTTCTACACAGCAGACCAGTCCCCTGCTCATAGGCACAGCGGGTGGGGGGACACGGCCTTTGCAAGTCACAGGAACTGACTGCAAGGGCTGGGAGCCCAGTTCCCCAGCGCTCATGGGCAGGACGTGTCAGTTGCAAAGGCCAACCTGGCCCGCTTCCCCCTCCCTCATGGTTTGTGCAGCAGGAGTGTGAGGTGGCTGCCATGGTAGCAACCTTGGGAGCCACCTGTTAGAATCTCTCACCACGGACTCCAGCAGAGCAGCTACTGCGGCCATGCCCCCCCGCCCCCCCTCTTTGTTCGTTTAAAAACACTTGATGTCAGAAATGAGAAAGAGGGAGTGGCTACATTAGAAAAGGGTGTGGCAAAGGGACTCTCCCATTTTTCCCTGATGTGACCATGCCTTTCTGATCATAGTGACCTCGTGGTGTTTGGGAAAGAGGCATGGAAAGGAATGGAAGCCTTCCCTCCAACCCTCCTCCCTTCTCTTGACGTGGCACGTCCTCCAGCTGAAGGACGCAGAAGGAATGGGAGCCATGGAACCACATCCCCTTACCTAGAGCTGAAAGAGGTACCAGATTTGGTACCCATGGAAAACGAACAGAATTTTGAGGACTGCTTCGGATCTGAATTGGTACTCAGACGGTTTTTGCATATCCAGAATTACCCAAAAGCACCCAAAAAAAATCCAAGCCTGAAACATTGGCAGAAATCCAAGAATGGAAGTTGAAATCTGGGACCAGAAGTAAAAAAAAAAAAAAGGGCTGGGGGGGGGGGGAAATTTTGTATTTCAATCATTTGGGTACCTGATCAAATACTGCGTCAGGTACAGAAAAGTACCAAAACTTTTCGAGTCAAAATGAGCCCAGAAAATTCGATGGGTGTGCCTGGTTTTGCAGGTACTCATTTTAGCTGTGCCCTTACCTCTTCTCCTCCCATAGATGTGCCTGAGAGAATCGATCATTTCAGGCAAAGATCTGATGTTCTTCCCTATGCTTTCCGAGGGAAGATTTCACTCTCCAAAACATCTCTCCCCCTTTGCCATTTAAGGATACACACCAGACCCTTCCACCTGAGCAGCGATGCTCTAACTTACCCCTTAGTAAAAACCTCATTTATTTGCCGACTTGTTTTTTTTTCCCCCCGCACAGCCTCCCACTCCCTTTTGTGTTTGCGCTAATGTTCCGAGTGTCTCCACCGCATCGCCGATGATTATTTGTGAGACAGAGTGAGTTAATGCAGATTTGCAAGCTGTTCCCATTTGTTAAATGTCAAAAAAACACATGCAAGTCAGTGGCTTTAGCACTTAGCTGCCAGCTGGCTCTTCTGAAAGGAGGGGACAAATGACAGTCTATCAAACAGCATGCTAAAAAAGAAAGGGGAGACCTCTTGCAGAACTGCAGCTTCAGAGACGCTTTTAACAACATAAGCAAAACGAGAAGCCAATCTCATTTTTTTCCCTCTCTCTCTCTCCCCATAGCCATAATGAACACAGTTCAAACACAGCCACAGCCACCCCCATCCCTGTAGCACGAACGGGATGCTGAATTCACCAGACTTAGCAAGGAGACAAGCAGCAACATTTTTTATTTCTTTTCTTTTTTTAAAAAAAAAACCCTGAAAAATGTCAACAGAGTTCTAAGATCTGTTTTGGATCTCATTGAACAACCCTGGGCAACTTGTGCCAAGTGATCCGATTTAGCCATTGGTAAATGCCTAGTTGTAGATGAACATATTTTAATTATGTTAAATTAAAGGCGTCCCAGGCGTCCATTTCCAAACCGCCGACAGCGCAGGTCCCCGTGGTATACGGAGGAGCTGCGGCGGATGAAGTGGGAAGGGCGGCGGTTAGAGCAATGGTGGTGTCACTCGTGTGCTGAAGTTGACCGATTGTGGCATAGAGTCTCATTGCGTACCTATGCTGTAGCAGTGCGGGCAGCAAAGAAAGTTTTCTTTGCTGCCCTCATTGCGTTCTATAAGTCCCCGCCCAGCGGAGCTTTTCCGGGAGGTGAGGGGGCTGGTCAGTCCAGCCTCCCTCCACCTGGACTTAGAATCATCAAATGCCCACTGTGATTTGTTTGTGGACTTTTTTTGCGAATAAAATTGCTGAAATCCACCACAGTTTTGATGCAACATTTTTAGCAGTAGGTGAGCCAGAGGCGGCAGAAGCCCCTTCTTGTTCTATTTTGTGGGATGAATTTCAGGATGTGTCACCCTCAGATATGGGGGATGCTCTTGGGACTGTTCGAGCCAGTTATTGTGAACTAGATCCATGCTCATCCTGGTTGGTCAAGGCCAGTCGGGAAACATTAGGGCCATTGCTGGGGGGGATTGTCAACACCTCCCTTGCGGAGAGCAGGGTGCCAGACTGTCTCAAGGGAGGTGGTGTGCGACCCCTGGCCAACTATCGACTGGTCTCTAACCTTCCCTTTTTAGGGAAGGTTATTGAATGGGTGGTGGCCTAGCAGCTACAGGAGCATCTGGACCAGATTAATTTTCTCGATCCCTTGCAGTATGGCTTTCGTCCGGGATATGGCACGGAGACTGTGCTTGTGGCCTTAGTTAACAACCTCTCCCGTGAGTTGGACTAGGGTTGTTCGACCCTGTTGATCCTGTTAGATCCCTTGGCTGCATTTGATACCATTGATCATGAGTTGTTGGTGACTCGGCTGCGGAACCGGGCAGGGATTGGTGGGACTGTTCTTATTTTTTATTTATTTATTTAATTTTTTATTTAAAATTTATATTTATATTTTATATTCTTGAATGGACCCACTCTTTCCTGACTGGGAGAACCCAACGTGTGGTCCTGGGTGATTTTTCATCTTCTCTCCGGGGCCTCACATGTGGAGTCCCACAGGGTTCTATCCTGTCCCCTCTCTTGTTCAATGTGTATATGCAGCCTTTGGGGGAGGTTGTTAGGGAGTTTGGTATATGGTATCATCAATATGCTGATGACACCCAGCTATATCTCTCTTTTTCATCTGACTCAGACCCGGCAGTCTCAGTGCTTACTCGGTGTTTGACGGCTGTGGGGGGATTGGATGAGGGCGAGCTGCCTGAGGCTTAATCCTGACAAGATGGAGGTGATGGTTATGGGGAAGGCTGGGGAAGTGTTGGCCTCCATCATTGATGGGGTCCATCCTCCCCTGGTATCTCAGGTTCGGAGTCTGGGGGTGCTCCTGGACCCACAGCTCCACCTGGATGTCCAGTTAGTGACTGTGGTGAAGGAGGCATTTCACCAGTTACATCTGGTGTGTCGACTTCAGCCGTATGTTTTGGACTCGGATCTAGCCATGATCGTCCATGCTTTTATTACCTCGAGACTGGACTACTGTAATGCACTCTACGTGGGGCTACCCTTGGTGCTGGTTCGGAGACTACAGCTGGTGCAGAACGCGGTGGCTCGTCTCCTAATGGAGCTGGGCCAACGTGACCACTGTACACCGGTGCTTCATTGTCTGTGCTGGCTGCCGATAGTCTTCTGGGCCCAATTCAAGGTGTTGGTGTTGACCTTTAAAGCCCTAAATGGCCTGGGCCCAGCATATCTTTAGGATTGTCTCCCCCCTCCGGATCCTGGATCGGCCCCTGCGGTCGACTGGGGGTGCCCTCCTCAAAGTCCCCCACATTTCTCAGGTGTTGACCTTGTGGAGGGCATTCTCTGTGGCTGTGCCGCAGCTCTGGAACTCCCTCCTGTCGGAGGTCTGCCTGACCACTGACCTCCCCTCTTTCTGTAGACAGTGTACAACCTGGCTTTTCTGCCATGCCATTCCCGAGGGAGATGGGCTGGGTGGGTTGGGTTATGGTGGGGTAGGGGGTAATTTGTTTTATTGTGGGGTTTTTAATTGTATTATTGTTGTTTTTAAATTTGTTTTAATATGTTGTTAGCCACTGCGAGATGCTTTTAGCAGGAGGGGGCGACATACAAATTTGATACTAAATAAATAAATAAAATAAATAATTATGGCCTCTGGGATTGCATTCTAAAGAATAAATAAAACTGGTGTGTGTGTGATTTTTCTTCTTCTTTTGGTCAGACATGCTGTTGGCAAGTTGAGGTACTCAGGAAAGTGAGAGGCCTTGCAATCGTGCCAAAATATGGCTGTTTTTAAATGGGGAGGGCTAGAGGGGGCAGGTCTGTGTGCACTCAGTGGAGCGCACATGCATTTCTGGTGGGTGGGGGAGGGTGTAGATGATGGCGGCTAGGTGTGCACTCAGTGTGCACACCAATTTATTGTATTTATTTATATAAGTATTTAATACCCTGTTCCTTCTTGCCTCTGGCAATTCAGTGTGGTTTACAAACTAATAAAATACATTTTAAAAACAGGGACATTAAAAACCCAATAAAAAAACCCCTTCCTTTCCCCAGCACCCGCACCCCCATCCACCCGCTGGTCACCCATGCCCCTGCATGGTGCAACCCAGGATTTTCCAGGTTGCTCTATGTGGGGAGATGGGTGGATGTAGGTGGCGAGGGGGTGCATCATGGGAGCATGAGTGTTGTTCTGTGCGTGGCCAGTGCTATCATTAGGTTGCTGTGGCAGCCACCTAGTAGGGATGGGCGAATGCATTTTGGAAGTTCGGAGTTCGGACCAAACTCGACCAGTTCGGTTGAACTTCCGAACCGAACTCGATTTTCAAACCGAACCGAATTTCCGAACTCGGCTCTGTTCGCCCATCCCTAAAAGATAATATTCCATTTAGTTCAATGGGGTTTGAATTTCCGAACTTTGTTCGGAAGTTTGGAGTTCGGAATGAACTCGAATAGTTTGGTCAACTGAACTGAATTTCCGAACCGAACCGAACTTCTGAACCAAACCGAATTTCCGAACTCAGTTCTGTTCGCCCATCCCTACCGCCTAGGGTGCCAACCTAAAGAGGACAGCTCTTTTGCTCCTGATCAAGGTGCCCCACTGTCACCACCGGTGATAAGCTCTGCGTTTGATGGCACAGGAGAGGCACCCCCTTCAACTTGCTGCTCTAGGTGGCCTTGGCAATAAGCTCTGCACTAGATTGGGGGGTGGGAGAGGTGCCCCACATGACATACCGGGCTCCACCTCTGATCTAGCTTCTGTTGCCATATCTCCTGATCCAACTGGTGCTGCCACTTCTCCTGCAAGCTGAAGGGGCTGCCTCTCGCATCCCCAATCCAGCTGCCACCGCTGGTAAACTCTGAGGTTGGGTCGGAGGCCGGGAAGCAGGAGGGAGCAGGGCTTCCAACCCCTCAGTGGCCGAGAAGCAGGCTGTGCATGTGTGTGTTGTGCACTAGCTGTGGGCACACGGGGGTTGTGCGCAATATGCACGCGGGTTGCATGTCAGGTGCACAATATGCACAGGTAACACAAGAGGCGCACACGCAGGGGTTTGTCTAGCGTGACAAAAGTCTTTGCACCGGTCCTGGTTCTGTGGCAGGGTGGAGAATCATTTCCCTCCCGGGGGACACTTTGAAAATTAGTATAAGATCCAAAGGTCACATAGAAGATGGGGGTAGGATTGCTTAAGGGGTGCACTGAAGAAAAGGTGCAAATCAAGATCATTAATTTGTACTGTATTCTTATGTACATTCCCTCCTCTCTGCTCCCTGACCCTAAGCCAGAAGTGGGCAAACTGTGGCTCTACAGCCATATGCTGCTCTTTGACCCCCTCTGTAAATTGATGTGACGCTTGGGATTAGAAAGCTTTGCCCACCCTTGCCCTCAAATCAGTATTTCAGTGGTTAGCGATAGGAACTGGAAAGAACCCATATCAAAAACTTGTTGCCAACTACCATTGGCCCCCAAGCCTGCGTTTCACCCACCCCTGATCTATGGAGTATGGAGAGGTAAACCATAAGAGTAATTGCTAAGGAAATCACAAGTCTGAAATGGAAGAAAATTGGCTAGAAAGTCATACTGAGAAGAAGGATCTAGCGGGTTTAGCGGATCCCAAACTGAAGAGAATTCAACAGGATGACAGTATTGCAGAAACGACAAATGCCATGTTAAGCTTCATTATCAGAAGCATTGTGTTGAAGACACGGGGAAATAATAGTGTCACTTTACTGGGCACAGCTGAGACCTCGCCTGGCCTGTTGCGGTCTGTTTGGGGCACCGTGTTCCAAGAAGGATGTTGACAAATTGGAGATGATTCAGAGGAGGGGAACAAAGATAATAAAGGGGCTAATTTTTGTGGGATACTATCCCTTTAAGTGGGTGTTATCCATAGGCCACGTCTGAGAGTATAAGCAGTGTGTGAAGCCACACGAGACAGGAGAGGCGAGCATGCTTTGGGGAGCCTGACCCCCTTCTGGGCAGCTGGACCACGCAATGCAGTGCATTATGTGCAGTGCATTTGCAAGCTGCCCCGAGCTGCTCTGTGAGCAGGAGGGTGCGGGGTAGAAAATAGTGAAATAATAATAAACAATGAATAATGTAGCCGGGAATGCTTAATTGGTCAAAAATGAATTGCCAGGGCCCAAGCTTGCCCCAGAAGTCACCCCCGCTTCTCCTCCCCCGCCCCCCAGCCTCCTAGCCCCCAGCTTGTCAGAGCAGGGAAATAAATTAGCCTTCAGCTGTCAACCCCACCACTGGGCCATCCTGTCTTTCTACAGCTGAATATAAAACAGGGCTTCTTTTGATTTAAATCGCTCTCATGACCAGCACAGAGGGTGGTGGGGTAGGAAAGTCATTAATAAAAGTCAAATAAGTCATTCAGTTTTTTTCTTGGTTTGGTTTCCAGCCCCCAAATGGCCAAGATTGCCCTTTCCCTGCTGGTCTTTCACGTTTCGGATGGACAATCCTGCTGTGAACATTTCCTGGGGCGCAGACCCCCTTGAATTTAATTGCTGGGGGGGAGCCCTGGCAAGCCTCCCCCACAAAAAAAAACCACATGAAGCCCTCCTGGCACCCACCAGAAGTTCCTCCTGCCCCAGGGTGGGGTCGGGTGAGCAGCTGGTTGCTCCATGATGCATCCTGGAAAAAGTCTGAGGATGTGTCACGTTAGGTAATGCTGCCCAAAGTGGGGCTACTTCTGTGTA
Source organism: Sphenodon punctatus (assembly GCA_003113815.1). Lineage (NCBI taxonomy): Eukaryota > Metazoa > Chordata > Lepidosauria > Sphenodontia > Sphenodontidae > Sphenodon > Sphenodon punctatus. Next base: position 76,866 of record QEPC01009081.1, on the reverse strand, counting down.
GGGGTTGTGTCTACTCCACCATGTGATGAGCGCCACTGTGTGGCTTTGAGTGGCACATGCTGTCAGCCATCGCACACAGCCACAGCCTGAGGGGGAGGGGAGCAGGTCCAAGTGCCTGCTCATGTGACCGGTGGCTTGACCCGCCCCAAGCTCTGAGAGCGGCCCAGCTATCTGGCTTCCTCACATGGTGGGAGAGGCATGTGGTGGTGGTGATTTCCTGCCATGGAGGCATGTGGGGTTGGGGCCCTCTGCTGCACCCAGTGTGTGTGCTCAGTAGGCACGGGAAAACCGGTAAATCCGGAATCCGATAATGCCGGTACCGGCCGTACCGGCATTATCGGATTCGACCCGGTAAATCCGGTCCGGTTACCGGATTCCGGGTACCGGATTATTTTACATTGCAGCCATTTAAAAATGGCTGCAATGTAAAAA
>QEPC01009081.1:42226-75774 GCA_003113815.1 Sphenodon punctatus | reverse complement strand
TGGGGGGTGTCCCCCCTTCCACCCGCGCAGCCTGGGAGGGGGAGGGGGGAGGAATTAATTGTATACTATTTATTTCATTGATTTCAATGGGGACACAGTGCCCCATTGAACTCAATGAAATAAAACCGGTACCAGTATACCGGATTTAAACTGGGAATCCGGTTCTTTGAGAACCGGTAACCGGTAAATCCGGTAGCTGGTAATGGGCCTGGGGTCCCACCTCTAGTGCTCAAACAAGCAAGAAGCAGAAGCAGGTCTGGAGAGCTGATTAGGGTCTCTGGGATGAATTAAAAATCCCGCAGTGCTTTTCTGCCTAGTTCAGTGCAATGTTTTCTGGGACTCCAATGTCACGTCCTTTCCGTGCAATGTCACATCCTCTGTGCAGCTGAGCATTTCTGAGCACATCCCTTGCCATTGGACCCTGTGGTGCTAATCACCAGGATAGTTGACTATCTTGGGAATAGGTCATTCAGACGGACATTATCCCGGGATAGTTTAACAACCGGTTGTCATAAACCCCAGTGATTGGGGCTTTATAACACTCTGATATTTTTGTTATCCTGGAATAATAAGCACTGTTTCCAGCATTTAGATGAACAAACTATCCCAGTGATAATGCTCTTATCCCGGAATAAGTGTCCGTCTGAAAACGGCTTAAGACATATGTGTCCAATGAGATGCCTACACATCTGAGCATCATCGGCTCCGGCTCACACAACTCACTAGGCAGAAATAAAACTCTGTGGTCTCCCCCAAATCCCTAGTGCCTTAACCTGGGGTGTGCAGCTGCTCAGCTCTGCTGCTGCCCCTCCTCTTCTGCCCACCCCAGCCCGCTTCAAGAGTGGACAAAAGGGTGCTGGCCGTTTTGTGGCTGTTGTGAAGCCGGACTGAGGCCCATGAGAATCCAACTCTGATGACACCCGTACCACACTGCCACTTCCAGCCGTTGCTTGCACTGCCACTAGACATCGCGCAGACCCTCCCGTGCCTCCCACAGGCCTGGTTACCCCCTTTGCTGCCTTGAACACGGACAGCTAGGATGCCTCTCCATATCTCCCTTGCTCCCTCACCCTCCATCTCTCCTCTCCTTCTCTCACTGCTGCTGTCTCCCCTGCTTCTCCCTCTTCCGCCTCCAAAACCTTTCTCCGACCTGCCCACCCCCTGTTCTCCCCCTTGCCTATACCCCTCCTCCCGTTACCCATTCCCTGCAAGCCCCCTCCTCCCCTCCACCTGCCCCTCATCCAGACCCTGCACGTCCATCCACTCCACATCCCCCAATCTCATCCACATCCCTTGCCTTCCCCCAGATCAACTGCCCTTCTCCTGCTTCCTCTGGAACTGCTGCTCTTCCGTGACTAGGGCCCCCTTCATTCATGACCTCTTCCTTTCTCACCCATTTCAACTCCTTGCTCTTACTGAAACCTGGATCTCTCCCTCCGACTCTGTCAATCCTGCCACCCTCTGCTCTGGAGGCCTTTCATTCTCTCATCAGCCTCGCCCTGAGGGCTGGGGTGGTGGCGTGGGCCTTCTCCTTGCCAACCCCTGTCGATTCCAACCCCTTTCCCCTCCTCCCTCCCTCTCCTTCCCTTCCTTTGAGGCTCATTCTGTGCATCTATACTCCTCCCTTCACCTTCGTGTTGCTGTCATCTACCACCCCCCTGGCCACCTCTCCTCTTTTCTCCCAGACTTTGAATCCTAGCTAACCTTCCTCCTCTCTGATGATATCCCCACTCTTATTCTTGGAGACTTTAACATCCACGTTGACACACCTTCCCAGTCCCCTATCTCCCGCTTTCTCTCCCTAACCTCCTCCTTTGATCTCCGCCTCTGGACCGATTCCCCATCACACTGATGGCCACTCCCTCAATCTCATCTTCTCCAGAAACTGCTCTGTTGCTGATCCCTCCTTCGATCCTTGTCATAAATCTGACCACCTCCTCACCTCCTTCAATCTCTCCCACCAACCCCCCTCGCCTTCCCCTGCTCAGCACCCTTTCCGCAACTTGCAGGCAGTTACCCCTCTTGACTTCGCCTCCTCCCTCTCCCCCCTCCTCCCCCCAGTCTTCTCCTCCTCCTCCCTGAACGCTGCCATCTCTTATCTTAACACCTCCCTTACTTCAACCCCTTACTCTCTTGCCCCCATCTCCTCCCACCCCGTCCGACCCCCAAACCCCCATCTTTGGCTCACCCCTAACATCTGCTACCTCCGCTCCTGCACCCGAGCTGCTGAACGCCTCTGGCGCAAATCCCGCTCCCACCATGACTTCCTCCACTATAAATTCTCCCTCTTCTCCATCTCTTCTGCTATCTCCATGGCTAGGCAACACTACTATGCCTCCAGGATTTAATCCTACTCTCGCAACCCTCACCGCCACTTCTCTACCTTCAACTCCCTACTCAAGGCCCCCTGCCCCCCTCCACCCTCTTCCCTTTCTGCTCAGGATCTCACATCATTCTTCACCTCCAAGATTGACAAGATCTGCCAGGACATTGCCACCCATCTCTTCTTCCCACTCCCTCACCACCCCTCCCCCTCTCTCCTCACCTCCTTCCCCCTAGCCTCCCTTGAGGAAGTCTCCACTCTGCTCTCTTCCTCAAACCCCCTCCACCTGCCTTCTTGACCCAATCCTCTCCTGCCTCCTGGCCTCTATTGCTCTTTCTGTTGCCCCCCTCTACATGTCATTAATCTCTCCCTCTCCACTGACTCCTTCCCTTCCACCTTCAAGCATATCACTGTTTCTCCCATCCTCAAAAAGCCCACCCTGGACCCATCTGACCCCTCTGGTTACTGGCTGGTCTCCCTCCTTCCCTTTGCCTCTAAGCTTCTGGAACGTGTTGTCTACTTCCGCTGCCTGGACCCCCTCTCTGCCAATTCATCCCTGGACCCTCTCCAATCTGGCTTCCTCCCCCTTCCCTTGCCAAGATCACCAATAATCTACTTGTTGCTAAATCTAAGCACCTCTACTCCATTCTTGTCCTCTTTGACCTCTCTGCTGCCTTGGACACTGTCGACCACTCACTCCTACTGGACTCGCTTCGCTCCTTGGGCTTCTGCGGCTCTGTCCTTGACTGGTTCTCCTCCTACCTGTCTGACCACTCCTTTAATGTATCTCTTCCCAATTCCAGCACATGCACTGTGTCCTTCACACAAGCCTCTTCCACTCATGAACATGCAGATTTCTGTGTGTTCATGAGTGGGAGAGGCCCATGTAAAAAGGGCTAGGGTCTTACATACAATTTGGATTAAACTTGGACATATTCTACTCCTCTCTAAGGTTACTATCTCTGACAAATTTCAGAAAGATTGGATAAACAGGAGGGGGGAATGTGCATGCATGAGATCTAGCCATGCAAAAAAACCGCTCCTCCCGGGGACCTCCGACAAAGTGCAAAAAACAACAAAAGCCCCAATGCAACAAGAACAAAAGATAAAAGACCAGGAAACTAAAATATCAGGGCATGGGACCTGCAAAAAAGCAGGCCGAAAAAGGCCTAATAACACGGTATTGCCAGCAGAAACAGGCGGCTGAGGCGCAGCAGGAAAGCGTGATGAGTGCAAAGATGGTGGCCGCGGCCCATCCCCCCATCCCAGGGGAACCTGAGGGAGCCCCTCCAAGCATGGCAGTGATTCTGGTTGAAATTAAGGCGGCAAGAGTAGAAGCCCAGCAGGACAAACAGGTACTAATTGAAAAAATAAATAAAGTCACACTTATCGTGGAGGAGGGGAATAAAAAACTGGAAAATTTGGGCAAGCACATAGACATTACTGAGGAGTGCATCTCGGACCTAGATGACCGGACCCTGAGTGCAGACAGTGAGGTGGCAAAGCTTCAAGAGTCCATACGCTACCTGCGCTCTAAATATGAGGATCTAGAAAACAGATCCAGATGGAATAATCTGCGCATCATGGGGGCAAAGGAAGGAGCAGAAGCTGAGGGGATGCGGGAACTCCTCCAGCACATCTTTACTCTGAACTTCCCAGATCAGCACCAACTACATAATGTAGAAATCGAGAGAGCTCATAGATTCCTGCACCCCAAGCCAAAAGACACTGACCCCCCAAGAGCCATCATCATTAAATTTTTGAAATTTAAGGATAAAGAAGCCTTGCTGACTCTAGCAAGGAAATGGAGTACCAGGGCAATAGACTCAAGCTACAGCAAGATTACGCACTTGAAACTATGAAAAAACAGAGACCGTGGTCCAAATACTTCTCTGAACTAAAGGACAGAAATCTAAAGCCACAGTTATGGCATCCAGCTAAGATGGCTATATTGGTTAATGGAAGGAGGAAGATTTTTGAAGACACCAGGGACCTAGAGCTATTCCTGCAAGCTGGCAAACCCAGCCAACAGAAGCCTAACTGATATTGATAGAAGAAGCAAAGAAAAAGGGGTGCCAGGAGGGGCAATCCAAAAGATGATTTCTTCAAGCAATACTAAACAAAAGACTACTTTGCCTCCCTAAGCAATCACAACTCCAGATAAGTCTGACAGGAAGGATAATTCAATCTTCTTATGTTTACTAGCCTTATTATGTATACCTATGTTGAGTTACAACCCCAACCCGATTTTCCTTTTTGTGTTACATTGCTCATGATATTGAAAAGGGAGAGGAAGGGTAGGGGAAAGCGCTCACAAGCATGATTTAACAGAGCTGGGTGAAATTGGTACACCCACACTGACCTTGTGTATAACCCGTCAGAAAACTCGGGTGGGGGGGAGGGGAAAAAAATACCACAAACCAGTGATTTTCCCCACATAAAAAGCTACAACTTTGCTGAAAAAAGGAGAACATATTGTTCCATTGGGCATGAGGTGCCAACTCCAAGGTTAATGTTGTTGTTGATGTTATTGTGTTATGTAATCAAGTACCTTTTAATTATGTATCGGATGTTTAGGAACCCAAACCCAAGAATGACCCGCAGTACAAAGATAATTTTGTATGATCCCTCACAGAGGGATAAAAAGCTAAATAAACAAAAAACAAATCAATCCCAACTAACCCCATGGCAATAGCAACAGGACCACACACCCCCGGAGATTCCTGACTTTGAATGTCAAGGATCTCAACCACCCCATAAAGTGAAAAAAGGTGACAAACTATATAATAGATCAAGCAGTAGAGATTTTCTTCCTCCAAGAAACCCATCTAATCCAAAAAGGTCTATATCGATTAAGAGGAAGGGGTATAGAAGACACCCACGCGTCTTGCGGGAGAAAAAAAAAGGCAGGAGTCCTAATAGGGTTTTCACCCACAGTAAATTTTAAACTAACCAGATTGCAGAGAGACAAAGAAGGCAGATTCCTCCTACTCCAAGGAGTATTAAATTCACAAGAAGTAACCCTAGGTAATGTATATGCTCCAAATGAAAATACCTACCAGTTCTTCCAAAAATATATACACATCATAAATCAAAACACGAAGGGCCTGTTGATTATACAAGGGGGTTTCAACTCTCCACTGTCAGCACTGGGCCACTCAGCATGGTCTTCACTTAAAAATACACATAAAAATATAGCCTCAGTGCTATTATAGCATGACCTGATAGATGCCTGGAGAGGTCTAAACCCATCTACTAAGAGCTACACATATCACTCTAGTGTACACAATACCTATTCCAAAATAGATCACATATTGGTGGAGAAAGACTCCCTTTGCAAATGCCTGAGAAGTGAGGTGGTTCCGGCTATCGTCTCAGATCATAATGCAATAATTTCCCAAATAGCCTGGAAATCAAAGGACAGGCAAGTTGGTGGTACCTGGCAACTTGACAGACACCTCCTAAAAATGAATGGATAAAACAACAAATAGCAGCAGATTTAAAAGAGTACTTTATACGGGCTCAGTAATCTCCCCACAAACTTTATGGGAAGCCGCAAAATTAGTAACTAGGGGTAAATGTATAGCCATTAAGACCACGATAAACAAAAAAAGAAGGGAAAGAAATGCAGAGCTCTATGAACAGCTCCGATATTTAGAAACTGAAAATAGTAGATTCCCCCCAAAAAAGACCCAGCTGGAAAATCAAAAGATAAAAAGCAAAACTGAAGCAATAGACACAAAAAATTACCCAACAACTCAGAAAGATTTAAAGTTTTTATTTTCAAAATTGCAATAAACCAGGAAAAGTCTTAGCGTGGATGACAAAGACCAAAAGGCAAAAAGCCTTCATTCCGCTGATAAAACTCCCAGATGGAAATAAGATGACCAAACAGGAAAAAATACAAGAGGCATTCGTGGATTTTTACAAGAGGCTCTATACGACGTCTAGCCCAGACCATGTAATGATAAAATAATTTATCAATAAATACAAAATCCCAAAATTTAATAGAGACCAAATAGGATTTCTCAGTGCCCCCCTAACTATCAAAGAGATTAAATCAACAATAAATGAGCTTATCAAAAGCGAAGCATGTGGCCCTGATGGATTTCCAGCAGAGTTTTATCAAACATTTAGTGATATAATCTCTCCCCATCTAACTAATACCTTTAATAACATCATAGAAACACAGACCTTTTATGAGGCAGTAATAACTTTAATACCAAAACCGGACAGAAACCCAGAGGAGTGCAATAATTACAGACCAATATCATTGAACAGATTATAAAATATTTACAAAAGCACTGGCAAACAGATTGGCAGCAATCATTGGAGAGGTAATACATAGCGATCAAACAGGGTTCATTCCCAATAGATTGGGAATAGACAATATCAGAAAAACAGTCAACCTCATATTTTCAGCACAGAAATCCAAAGACCCAACATTAATACTATCGGCCGATGCAGAGAAGGTCTTTGACCGTTCAGAACCGGAATGTCTATATCAGGTTATGGAAGGGATGGGCATGAAAGGGAACTTCGTTCGGGCAATCAGAGCTATAAACTTGCAACCAAACTCACGTCTCCTAATAAATGGTAACTTATCTAAGTCTTTCCACCTGACTAGGGGCACAAGACAGGGATACCCCCTGTCCGCCCTACTCTTTAATATAACGCTAGAATTGCAGACATGTGCCATACGCCAAGAGCAAGAAATCCAAGGAATCCAACTGGGCCCCACACAGCATAAATTGTCCCTATTTTCAGATGACATGCTTGTTTATTTAACACACCCACAGAAAACTGTCCCCAAAATACTTCAACTCATAGAACAATTTAGTAGAATTTCAGGTTACAAAATCAATTATCAAAAATCCCAAGCACTTATAATAACAAAAAAGGATGAAGACAGGATAGCTATTGAAAGGCAAATACCATTTGCAATAGCAAAGTCCCAGTTTAAATACCTAGGAGTAAACAATAACCAGTGACTATGAAAAGCTATTTAAGATGAATTTTCCCAGTATACTCAACCAGATTCGCATGGAAGTAGCGACATGGCACCGACTTCAAACTTCATTGTTGGGTAATGTAAATCTTTTTTAAATGATAGCACTACCAAAAATCCTATACAAAGCAATGGCTCTCCCAATACACTTACCTAAGTTGCTCATCAATCAATGGAAACAATCCGGAAAGGGAAAAAACATAGAATTAGCAAAACTGTTTTATATAGCAAAAAGAAGGGATCAATATGCCAAATTTATCTATATACCTTAAAGCAGCTTCCCTTAGAGTGCTCAAATATTGGTATCTTCCCTCTATTAGCTGGGTGGAAATAGAAAAGGAGCTACTGGCAGTGCCTAACTTTCAAGAATTACTAACAAATGGCGCAGTATCCAACACCAGTATGGTGCGCTGCCACCCATTCACACATGTCACTCTGATTTTCCCTCCCCTTCCCCAGTCAATAACTCGCAGGGTGGGGTCCTGTGGCCAGCTGCAAGCTGGTGTGGGGGGATTGGGGCTCTCTGGACTGGAGGAGCTTGTTGTTACTCTGCTTTTCCCTCCCCTTCCCCAGGTAATAACTCACAGGGCGGGACCCTGTGGGCCCCAGCCCGAAGAGCCACACCTAAAGGGTGTCGGCCATTGGCTGGGGCCATTTGCTGGGCCGGGGTCCCCGGGGGCCCCTCTGCTGGACAGACACTGAAGATTTGGTGCAAGGGGGGCTGGAGAATTGCCCCCGAGCAAGAGCAGCAGCAGGTCTCCGGGGGTGTGTGTCAAGCAGTGCAGAACCACTCCAGGAACTAGAATGCAAAGTAAAAACAAAAGTAGGCACCTTTCAATACATACAACTACAAAACTTATACACAGATAGGGAAAAGAGTCAGCATTACTACAGACCAGCCAGAGATATAGAAATTTTTTTGTTTAACTCTTCACCAAACAAAGGAATGATCGCTAGAATATATGGGGCATTGACTGGAATCGAGACAAATAAGCAAACATCCTATATCGAAAAGTGGAGAAAAGAGCTGGGGATAAAACTTACTGAAAAACAGGTAAACTCAATCTGGCAGCACATGCACAACTGCGCTAGATCGCTGGAAATAAAAGAAACCCATATCAAAGTAACATTAAGATATTACCTTACCCCGCAACATTTTAAGGCAATAGACAATTCTAATTCTGGTTTATGTTGGCGTAACTGTGGGGAACAGGGTACTTATCTGCGTTGGTGGTGGTATTGTCCGTATATACAAACCTTCTGGGGCATAATCTGGAAATATATGGAGAAAGCAATGGGACTTATAATATCTTTTCACGCAGAAATAGCACTCCTGGGAATTTATCCAGACATACCTTTAATGAACTACCATCAGGATACCTGCAAACTAATGACTTTAGCCGGAATTAACATTATTGCAAGAAACTGGAAAAATGTGAGGGGCATATCAGAAAAGGAATGGCTACAATGCATATGGTATATGTACTCCATGGAAAAGATCACAGCAAGTAAGGGAAACAAAACCAAAAAATTCATGACTAAATGGTACACTCACATAAACGTCATTCAGGGACACACAATCTCAGAAGAATCAAAATCATACTTAGTGGACTATTCAGTATGAAACACATATACAATGCGCAATTCCAAAAAGAAGACTTTAACTTAGCTTGGCATACTGTTTGTTTGTTATGTTTAAGGGTTTATTGTTTAAAGAAAAGAAAAATTATTAACAAAAGGGAATTCTCTAGTATCTTCGCATCTTAAAACTTAACCATTTGCTGTCATATTCCTTTTGTATATGCATTATGATCAAATTAACAATAAAAATCTTCTTTAAAAAAAAAAATAAGATTGGCTAAACAGTCCTAATGTTAAAAACAATTTACTGGAAAATGCATTTCTGACTGTACCATTTTTTTGCATTAACCAGTTTTCATGACATTTGGATGGATTGCATCTCACACCTTCGGGATAATCTCTACCAAATTTCAAAAAGATTTGATAAGGGGACACAATTTTATAAGCCTGAACAGCATCTGCAGAGAATGAGTCTATGTAAGTCATTCTCTTACGTTTGTCACAGTGGTACAAGTTCAGTTTGTGATGCCAGCAGAAATGTTGACCAAATATCCTCATCTGTGCTGTGACCACCATAACCCCTCTCCCCGATTTGTTACTGGGAAGTGTGAAGCATCTGCTTAGGAAAGAGCCAATAAGCGATTCTCTTCTGTCCTCTGTCATAGGGTGATTTCAGACGTTACGCGCTCCCGAGTCACCACAGTGGATTCCATGCAGTGGTGAACCAAACAGCCACTGCCCATGGTCAAAAGAAACCCCGAACAGACGTTACGGGACTGGGACCACGGCAGAGAATCGGGCCAACAGATCACAGACCAGGGCAGTGCAAGAGATGTGATGCCGATTCCCAGTCATGGTCAAAACACCCACAAGGCACAGGGGCGGGACACAGACATGGCCGCCTGAGGGCAAACGAAGCCAGAAGGCACAAAAGGGAACACCCACACAAGGGAAATGGGAAGGGAGGGGGGAGAGGGAGAAGAGCCAGCCAGGTACCACACACAACAGGCACACAGACAACGGGGGCACAGTGGAACACACAGCACAAACACGCCCGGGCACACACACACACCCAGAAGGCAAAAGAAGGGAATGGGGGGACATAGTCAGCCAGACAACACACAAGGCACACCGGGCACAGGGAGGGGGGGCACGGAACAGGGGAGAGGGGGGGAAATGGCACTGGGGCAGGGCAGGACACAGGCAATGGCAATCACAACCCCCACAGCAGAACTGTCCACATGGGCACCCCCACATCAACACAGGCAGTCCCGGAATGGGGGGCCCCAGGAGCTCGGGCCCAAGGCACAACGGGAGCCCACCCGGCACAGGGAGCGGCCCGGGATGGTCCAGGAGGTACCCTCGGACCCCACACGCTGGTGAGGGGGCGATGGAGGGCAGGCAGGAGAGTCGGTGCAGCGCAGCAAGTCCAAAGACAAAGACCCTCCCGGGAGAAAGCCGGGACGGGCAGTCCAGGGACCCCAGAACCCTGAGGTCACACCAGCACCCAAAGTGGGGGATGGGGCCTCAGGAGGGAGCGCTGGCAGGTGAGGACAGGCATCCGGACCCAGGCGAGTCGGGGAGACCATGAAGAGAGCTGGACCCAGGCACCGGGGAAGGCAACCACAGAGGGGAACACCGGGAGCAGAGGCAGACAAGGGGGGGACTCAGAGGGCGTTTCCGGGGTGCTTCCTCCCCTGGTCCAGCTGATGTCCCCGTGGTGGCTTGTCCCGGCTGCTCCTGCTGTTGTCCCTCTGCCTCCTCCATCCGCAACATGACCACTGCCTCCCCCTCCTCCGCCTGTGCTTCCTCCACCACTGCCACTGCCTCCTCCCTCGCTCTCTCTCCCACCGCTCTCCTCTGTCTCCCTCCATCCCACCACATTTCCCTGCTGCTGTGTGCCCTTTAAATCTCCCTCTGGTGCCTGTGTTGTTGCTGGTTGCCTGGCAGCGATGCTGCATGCTTTGTCCCCGGCTGGGAATCATTTCCTTTGATTCCGGCTGGTGGTTGCCATCCAGATGTTACTTTTTGTTGGTTCCCGTCAGGAATTTCTTTTTGTCACACTTTCGGAGATGGTCTGGGGGGGAACTCCGAAAGCGTGGTTGAAATTTACCCCATGTGCGTATTGACTGTGGTGAACTTCTGGTGGCTGCTGATTCAGGGCGCTTTGTCCCTGCCACGGGATTGACCGTGGTTCACTGTGGTTGAGCGTGATCTCGTAACATCTGAAAATACCCATCGTGTGGCAGGATATGTTAGGAGTTGTAGTCAATCACAAACCGAATATGAGTCAGCAGTGTGATGCAGCTGCTAAAAGGGCTAATGCAATTTTAGGCTGCATTAAAAGAAGCATTGTTTCCAAGTCACGAGAGTCAATAGTTCTACTCTATTCTGTGCTAGTCAGACCTCATCTGGAGTACTGTGCCCAGTTCTGGGCACCACACTTTAGGAAGGAGGGCGACAAAGATGGTCAGGGGTCTGGAAACCAAGACCTATGAGGAAAGGTTGAAGGAGCTGGCTATGTTTAGTCTAGAGAAGGCTAACGGGGAGACAATGATAGCCGTCTTCCACTACCTGAAGGGCTGTCACAGAGAGGATGGCAAAGATGACAAAGACTTGTTCTCTCTTGGACCTAAAGGCAAGACTAGAAATAATGGGCTCAGATTACGAGAAAGCAAATATCGGTTAAACATTAGAAAGAACTTCCTAGTGGTAAGAGCTGTTCCACAGTGGAACAAATTGCCTAGGGCAGTGGTGGGTTCTCCTTCACTGGAGGTTTTCCAAAAAAGGCTAGATCGCCATCTGTCAGGGATGCTGTAGCTGCAGATTTCCTGCATGGAGCAGGGGGTTGGACTAGATGACCTCCGAGGTGCCTTCCAACTCTTAGATTCTATGATATCATTTGTTCATTCATTTTTCTTACACACCCTTCTCCAAAGGCTTAGGACAGGTAACATTTAAAATATACATAAAATAAATTATTATTCTTAGACCGTGTCTATTTCATTACTTTGTAAAGTGCCAGGTACATTGCTGGTGCTATATAAATGCTTAATATAATAATAATAATAATAATAATAATAATAATAATTAATAAAACAAAATTATGCATTTATATAGCACAAGCAATGTACCTGGCACTTTACAATTGTAATAAAGAGACATGGTCCCTTCCCCAGCAGGCTTACAATCTAAGAGAGATGGGAGGGGGAGAGGGGGATGGAGACAAAGGTTGGGGAAAACAGAGGAAGAGACAAGGATTCATTCATGAACTTGTGAAGTCTCAGGTGGACGTGCTTGGCTTAGTTACAAAGGTGTAGTTACTCATTTAATGTTACACAAGATACTATGATTCAGGATAAGTCAGCAAAGGGGAGAGGGGAATGAGGAGCCAGGAGGAAAAGCTTGAAGGAAGAGATGGGTTTTGAGGAGGGATCTTAAGATTTGGAGAGGAACCTGAGCAAAAATGTGTTCAAGGAAGGAGTTCCAGACATGGGGGACTGCCAGGGAAATGGGGTGGATGTGTTTTGAGGAGCAGGGGAGCTGTGAGCAGGCGAGGGTGGTGGCAGAGGAGGAGCAGAGCTCCCGGACAGGAGTGTAGTGGGAAATGAGTACGGAGAGCTAGGGGGGAGCAAGGCCATGAACAGCCTTGTAGATAAAAACCAGGAGTTTGTGATGAATGTGTTCAGGAAGAGAGAGAGAAGCGACAGGTTTGGCAATAGAATCGACCTGAAGTTTAAGGGAGAAAGAGGAGTCAAAGATGAACCCTAGGCTACGTGCCTGAGGGACAGGCTGGCTGTTGACCCCATCAATGAAGATGGAGAAGGAAGAGAGAGAGGAATAAGGGTGTGCATGTCATTTTCGTTATTACAATTACAATAACAAAAATTGTTGTTTTCATTTTTGTTATTGCAATAACAAAAATGACAACCGAGAATAACGATAACAAAAATGACAACGTCGTTATCGTCGTTGTTATTATTAGTGCTGTGGCAGTTGGGTTTTGGAGGGAAAATGTGGAGAGGGGAGGAGGGAGCAGACATCTCGGAGCCCTAAACAGGGTTGAACTCTTGAACTGTGCCTGTGTTGGGAGGGGCGAGCAGCTCAGCAGTATCTGATAGATGTATCGCTGGCCAATGAGCAGTGCTAGCCGGCCCCAGCAGTCTCACGGCACTCTGTGATTGCTCAATGCCTGCTGCCTCCCACAACCAATCAGGGGGACTTTGGGGGAGGGCACTGCAACCCTTTATAATGGGCGGGCCAGGCTTTTTCTCTCCATTCTGAGAGCTCTGCTTGTCAGACTGCATTTACAGAACTGTGAGGCTGGCACACACAAAATTCTCCCCAGCCCTCATTGTATTACCAATACCTTTCCTTCCTCATACCCTACATTTTACCTTCTCCCTTTCCCTGCCCTTCTGCTCCCTGTACATTATATATAGGTAGGTACGATAGATAGATAGATTAGAATAATTGTATAGATAATAATAATTATTATTATTATTATTAACAAACATTTATATAGCGCCAGCAGTGTACCTGGCACTTTACAAAGTAATAAAATAGACACGGTCCCTGCCCCTAGGGCTTACAATCTGAGAATTGATTAGATAATAGTTTTTCTTTTCCCTTTGCGTCTTCCTTAGGTTTAGATAGATATTAGTTGTTCACGGGAATCAATACCGATAACGATACCGATGTCAAGAATAAAATCTGTGTTTGAAAAGGTACCGATAACGATACCGGTACTGATATCAAAAATGATAACGATAATGAAAATGACATTGTTACTAATAACAATAATGAAAATGACATTTTTAGAAAACAAAAAATTAAAATGACATGGGGGCCTGGTGCACCCCCCTAGAGAGGAAGGATTGGGGGGGACGATGAGGAGTTCAGTTTTAGCTATGTTAAGTTTGAGCTGACAATGAGACATCCAGGTAGGAATGTCAGAGCGACGAGACTGCATAGAGGGAGAGGGGGTGGCGAGATAGAGTTGGGTATCATCAGCATACAGATGGCATTGGAAGCCATGAGATTTGATGAGTTTGCCTAGGGACAGAGCATATAGAGGGAAAAGAAGAGGCCCAGGTACAGCACCTTGGGAAACTCCAACTGAGAGTAGATGAGGCACCATCAAGAGATACATTGAAGGATTGGTCAGAGAGGTAGGAAGAGAACAATTTGAGGACTGGGTCACCGAAACAAAGGGAGTGTCAAAAGCAGCAGAGAAATCGAGGACAAGGATGGAGTAGAGTTCCCACAAGCCCCTCAGGTGGGCGGTGGGTGGAGAGGAGGAGGAGGAGTGGCTGTCACAGTGCCTCGCTTCCCGGGCTCGGAGAGGGGAGAGGAGCAGAGCGGACAGCCGGGAAGTGAGACGCTGTGTAACTATTACACAGTGCCTCGCTTGCCCGGCTCTTGGCTCAGCTCCTCTCCCTTCTCCGGGAAGCAAGACGCTGTGTAACAGTTACACAGCACCTCCCTTGCCTGGCTCTTGGCTCGGTTCCTCTCCCTTCTCCGGGACCCGAGAGCCGGGCAAGCGAGGCGGTGTGTAACTGACATGCGGGCACTGACATTCTGACAGGAGGATTTATGCCGGTCATTTCAAACCAGCACTTGTAAAGATAGGTTTTGGCCGCTTGTCAATGCGCTTAAAAAACAACCGCAAGGATGGTTAAAGAAGCGCATACAGTCTTTCACACTTCAAGGAAATATGCGGAGAAAAGAAAAAAGCACTGGTTTGCTGTATGTGGGAATGTGCTCAAAGTAATTCCAACGGGTGTACACAGCACATTTCAGGAGTTTAGAGACAAAAGGGAGGTGAGGGATGCAACGGTAATTAGAGGGATCAGAAGAATTGGGGGTAGGATTTTTGAGGACAGGAGAAAGAGTGGAATGTTTGAAGGCAGAGGGAAAGGAGCCAGTAGAGAGGGAGAGACTGACTATGTGCAGGAGGGACGGGGAGACAGTGGGTGCGATAGAGTTCAGGAGGCGAGAAGGGATAGGTTCAAGGGGGAAAGTGGAAGGGTTGGAAGTGGAGTGTGATTTCCTCAAGGGAGGCTAGGGGAAAGGAGGACAGGAGAGAGGGAGACGGAGGAGAAGGGGGAAAAAAAGGGGATGGAGAGGAGTGGGAAGCAATATCAAAGCAGAATTTATCTAACTTGTTAGGAAAAATGAGGCGATAAATCCCTTAAAAATATAAAATTCCCTAAAAACACCTCCAGACCAGCTTATGGGGAAGAGAAATCAAAATGGTGATTTCCTGGCCAGAGTCCCAGAAATCACTGACAACCACAGAGATGTTTCTGGGTAGAGAGGATATTTGTTCTATTCCTAATCTGTACACTCAATTCGGATTTACAGTTTACATGGATGTTAACCTGGGCTTATTTGAGCCCAGGTTAAAATGGGGAGGAAATAAATCCAGGTTCAACTTTAACCCAGATATTTAAAACTAGGATTAGGTTTTTACATGGACATTTAAACCCGAGTTGAGAGACGTTATTCCGGATTTAGTGTCCGTGTAAAGAACAGCTAAAACTAGAGGCCTCTGTCAGCTCTATGCTCCGTGACTCCCCATACCTTCTCAATGCCAAATGCTAGAGCTAGAATTCTCCAGCTGTCCAGAATCCTTAGTGGCAAAAGAACATCTCACAAATAAGATACTGATCCTATAAGAACTTGCTGTGCCCAATTGACATCACTGGAGGACTGCCGAAATACATCTCTCTCTCCAGGCACTTGGTTATCGAATCAGGCCATAGTTTTGTAATGAAAATAAGAGGTCCTCCAAGCGAAACCAGCAAATGACTAATCTGCGAGGAGTGATTTATAATGCACTTGGAAGAAAAGTTTTCGACAACAAGTCTGAATTCTCTATTAAAAATCAGCTCGGCTCATTACAGAGTTACCAAACAGGCAAAGGAAATATTCCCCACGTATCCCAAGACTCCTTAACTCCTGACAATTTTAATAAATCAAGGACGTTTTTAAGTACTAAATGTTAAATGTGTATTCACATTTAATTTTTAATCAACTAACAACGGTGATGTATTAATTGAATGCCATTAAGAAACCATAACTTGATGCATTAACTATTTTCTTATGCAGGGAAACCTTTCCCAAGGCTTTCATTTAGGTCCTTGGTTCCTTACCAAAAAAGAATGCATTTTTGATGCGCATAGTTCAGAGTTCTACAAGGTTGGGCAAGGTTTGCAACAAGCTCCTCTGAGATTTGGGATCTTGAGGGAATTTCTAAGCTAAATTTCAAGGGATCCTTGAAATGAATCACTTATTCAGTGCTTTCAGGTAATTACCATAATTCCGACCACTGTGTTGGGTGCGCAATGGGATACCCAAGTGACAAACGTACTCAATGGGAAATAATTAATTTTTGCTTCTAGGCTTTTGGTCTTTCCTTCTGGTGTTTAAAAATAGATGGGTTTATAAATTATCGGTAAATTGGTTTGCAGACAGCGAAAAACTGAATGAAAACTTGAGAAATCAGGACAGAAACTCAAAAAAACAGTATTGGAAGTTGGAAAATTGGGACATCGGTTAACCAGTTAGGCACCAGTTGGGTACCAGATAGTACCCAACAGTGGGTGGGTGGGGGGTGTCGAGTACTGGAAATTCAACAGATTTACCTGGTTTTGTGGGTACTTGTTTCATCTTTAATCCTGCCAAATTTGGGATGGGGATTTTTAATTTTTTTTTTAATTTATTATAAAATTTGTATGCCGCCCTCTCCTGCTAAAAGCATTGCAGGATGGCTAACAACATATTAGAACAATTTAAAACAGCAATAATATTATTTAAAACATTATTAAAACACAATATAAAAACACTAATTAAGAGAACAAAAATAAACATTCAGAACAAAATCAGAATTTGTCAAAGTTGACCTATTTGTTTCAGTTTTACAAATCAAATAGGAAACAATCGTTGCTTCCAAAACAAAATTATTTGTTTCATTAGTTTTGTATCTTTTCATTTGGTTAGCTTGTTTACTTTGTTAGTTCATTTAGTATTAAACAGTACTAAAACGTGCCAACTAGTATTGCCATCGTTAAGGAAATCCTGAATGAATGAACTATACAAATTTTGCATTATAGCAAAAATCATTTGGATATTCAGCTCTGTCACTGACATGGAAATTATCATTGGAAATATAAAATTACACATTTGTTTTGGCCTAGATCAGAGGTAGGCAAAGTTCTCAACTCCAGGGGCTGTGACAAAACCGTCATATGACTGAGACCCACCAGATATACATGCGTGTGTATGCGCATGCAGATCTTTTCTGGTTCATGACTGGCAGGTGGGGATGTGGGGCACCAGAGTGTGCAGAAGGCACATCATTCGTTTTTGGTTTTGTTTTCAAAACCGCACTAGTTTGGGGGGGCTGGGGGGAGGGGGATTGTAAAGGATGCTGCGATTTTCATTTATTTTTTCATTTAATTTTATTTTAAATAATTTTAAAAATCATTGCGCATGCGCAAAACGACCACCAGGGACATTCCGCGCATGCATAGCCTTTTTCAAAATGGGGCCGATGCTGCCGGTGCCATTCTGGAAAGTTGTGCACACGTACAGAATGGCCCCGGTGGACATTTTGCACATGCACAGTGAATTTTTAATTTTTTTTTTTTTAAAAATGAAATATAACAAAAAAAAAATAATGAAAAACAAATGTAATCCAACGAATGTTGTTTGCTTATTAATTTATTTTCATGAACTTAGTTATGAAAACAAATGGGACGCCATTCATTTGTGTAATTATTGCATGCCCCAGGGGGACTGCAGTCCTGACTGCTGAGATTCTGATGGGCAGCTCTGATCCAGCTGTTGAACCTTAAGTGCAACAAAGTAAGAGACACAGGACTAGAGCTGAAATGGTTAGCTAACAAAGAATCGAAACGTCGCATGGCGGCTGAGCTGGCAGGGAACATCTGCAGGACTTGTCCGCCTATTCTCTATTGACTGATTAGTAGTAGCCCTCTTGGCCCACTGTGAAAGTCCCAGTCTGGGAGATGTGCTGCGGGGGAGCGACAATATTATGATTTTAATTTGGTGGGGGGGGGTCGCTAAAATGGTAATATCGACAGACCATCTCTATGCCAAGGAACGGGGCTGGAGGATTTCCCAAGCAATATTTCAGGTGTTAAGTGGGAGATGAATGAAAGGCATCAGTAGAGCTGATTGAAACCTGTCCAACAACAAAGAAATGCTCTACTGCCATGGGGCCATTTTCTTTCGGATTCCTTACTCCATTAAAGGAATCTGTCTACTTTCTGATTACCATGCAGCACACATTTCCAAAGTAAGTGATTAATGAGAAACAATTTCCATTTCAATACGAGGCAGCAGCAGACTGGCGGCAGTTATGGCTCAGAACTGCAAAGGTGGAGATCCAGTTTTAGAAGGTGTGCTGCCTTCTCTTCTTCTTCGCAGAGGCAGTTTGGTTCTTTAATAGAGCTGAAGCTAACATTCATTTTGAATACTGTATTATTTGTACTTATTAGAGCTGAAACGGGTTGTGAGTAGAGCTGAAGCTGGTAGCTAATTTTCCACTAATTACCTGGGGCTGGCCCTCCCCCACCCTTGGACCCTCCTCCATCAGGTTCTAAAGCTACCAGACTCCGCTGCTGCCAAAGGTGGCTGATGAAGTCAGCTGCCAAAGACTAGCTGCCATGTTGTTTGGCAGCAGAAGGCTGGGCTGGGCCTGTCCTTACACCATTGTCATTTTGTTTATTTATTTATTGTATTTATTTTAAATATTTCTGAGTCGCCCCCCAAGCCTACAGCATCTCGGGGCGACGTACAACTTCATAAAAACAATAAATAAAAACATTTTTAAAAACAACACAAAATAAATTTAAATTTAAAACAGGATTGGGAAACAAAAAGTAAAGGTAGGGGAGAGCCAACACCCTAACCCTCCCCCCTCCTCCCCAATGGCCTGGCAAACAGCCAGGTTTTACAAGCCTGCCGGAATGTCAAAAGGCTTGGGACCAGGTGAGCTTCCTCTGAGAGGGAATTCTAGAGACACGACCCAGTCATCGAGAATGCCCTCTCCATTGTAGCCCCCCACTTAACACGGGGGACCTCTAAGAAGGCACCCCCAGCAGACTGAAGCAGCCGCTCTGGGGCGTGGAGGGTGAGGTGGCCCCTGAGGTACGAGGGGCCCAGACCATGAAGGGCCTTATAGATTAATACCAGTACAACTGAACCTGGCTCGGCACGCTATTGGCAACCAGTGCAGAGTCCGGAGCACTGGTGTTATATGCTCCTGACGACCCGTCCCCATCAGGAGCCGGGCCACCGCATTCTGCACTAGCTGCAGCCTCCAAACCAGGAACAAGGGCAGCCCCACGTAGAGCGCGTTGCAGTAGTCCAACCTCGAGGTAATGAAGGTATGGATAAGGGAGGCCAGATCCGGCCTGGAGATGTATGGACGCAGCCTCCGTGCTAGATAAACTGGCAGAAGGCAGCCTTCACCACACCTCCACCTGTCAATCCAGGCAGAGATCCAAGTCCAACATCACCCCCAGACTCTGAACCTGCAGAGCTATAGGAGGGCGAACCCCCCAATCAGGGGGCTGACACCTCCCTCGCCCTCCCCACCATCATCACCTCCGTCTTATTGGGGTTGAGCTTCAGTCTGCTCTGCCGCATCCACTCCGCCATAGACTCCAGACATTGGGATAGCAATGAGACAGCAGGGTCTGGGTCAGCTGAAAAAGAGAGGTACAGCTGAGTATCATCAGCATATTGGTGACAACGCACCCTGAACCCTCTCACGACCTCCCCCAAGGGCTGCATATATACATTAAATAATAAAGGAGACAAGATGGAACCCTGCGGAACGCCACAGGACAAGGCGCGGGGGCAAGATGTTTCAGCTTCCAGCACCACCCATTGGCTTCTCCCCGAGAGGAATGAGCAGAACCATTCAAGAACAGTCCTGTCCAGACCCCCCAGGTTACGCAGCCGCCTCACCAGAAACCCATGGTCCACGGTATCAAAAGCAGCCGAGAGATCTAGCAGGATAAGAAATTTAGACCATCCTGCATCCATCTCCCGGTGGAGGTTGTTGACCAAGGCCACCATCGTTGTCTCAGTGTCATAGCCGGGATGGAACCCAGATTGAAAAGGGTCCAGGATACCGATGCCGTCCAGATGTGCCTGGAGCTGGATCGCCACCGCCCGCTCAAGAACCTTGCCTAAAAAGGGAAGGTTAGAGACAGGTTAGAGATGCTGGAGAGTGCATCCACATGTAATGATGGTTTTTTCAGCAAGGGGTGCACCACAGCCTCCTTGAAACAGGGCGACAACCTCCCGTGCTGTAGGGACACATTGACCACTCTCACCAGCACCATCCCCAATGTCTCCCTGGAGGCTTTCACCAACCAGGGCAGGCAAGGATCAAGTTAAAAACTGGTGCCTCTCACAGGCCCCAGAACATCCACCGCATCCACCGGCATAATTTCCTGAAACTCCCCCCACAAAGTTGGACCAGACGGGGCCTCCGTGACCTCGCACTCCCCACCTACTGCCCCCAACCCGACAGTTGTTGATTTTGTTGTGGAGTGTGAAGAGTGGTTGTGGTTTTATAGCTTTTATATGATTTTAGTTGGGTGGGTAGGTGGGTCATGAGGAGAAATGGTGAGTCTGGGGAGACGGTGGCAGGGAATGTCATGGCCCCCCAGTGAACGGTGGTCAGGCACACAGGAAGAGGGTGCCAAGACTTCCTAGTGAGAGGGGGGTCTGGGATATGGGGTATTGGTTGAGAAGGGAGAGGGGAGCTGTTTCCTCACCTGCCTGCCTCTGGGGGAGACTGGACTAAGGAGTCCCTTTCTGACCATTGCCTCCCCCAAGCCCTTATGGGCATCATGAGTGCTTTCATTCTTGGGGAGAGGGAATTGATAATCAGATGGCAGGGAGGGGAGCCTTTCTTGCATGGGGGGAGGAGAGAGGGCAGATTTTGAGGTCATGTAGGCATGGTGAGGTATGGTACGGGGTGAGGTTAGACCATTGGGACTTTGGGGAGAGACACCTGGTGTCAGTCCCATGCCCCACTCCTCCCCTGTTCTGGGATATTTGGGAGGTGAGGCCAGTAGGGCCCCCGATCTGATACTGATGTTGCTTAATGCAAGGTTGATGACTAATAAAACATCTGTCATCCATGATTTTATTCAGGATTAGGCCTCAACCTCAGATGCATTCTGGAGGCCTGGATGGATGAGGCATCTGGGCCAGTATTGTCCCAGATGGTGCTGGCAGCTGAGGCTCAGGAGACTGGGGTAAGGGTGGAGTGGCCATGTTCTGTAAAGACACCTTGGCCTTTCTGAGGTATCTGGTGCCTAACTCATCCAATATATAGCTCATCCACCTTGTCCTGGATTTGGCTGGGGATAGACTGGAGATCCTCTTGGTGTATGACCACCCCACTGCACAGTTGATTCCCTGACTGCTCTAGCCAAGGTGGTGCTGCTGAGATCACCAAGACTTACTGTCTTTAGCAATTTTAACATACATGCCAAGGCTGCCCTTTTAGGGGCAGAGTAGGAGTTCATGGCCACTATGACAACCATGGGCCTATCCCAAATAATATTAGGCCTGACGCATGAGGCAGGACACACATTGGATTTGATGTTTTGCACCAGCCTGTTCTGATTATCAGGAGAGTTGCTATAATGCCGTTGTCATGGTCGGAACATTGCCTCCTGATGACCAAAATCCCAACCCTCCTATGCGCTCATTGGGGTGGTGGACTGGGTTAGATTGGTCCACCCCTGGAGACTGATGGAGCCGATCGGTTTTCAGAACTCACTGGGAATTTATCCACTGACCTTGACGGCTGCTCTGTCGATGCCCTCTCCGAATATTCCTGGGAGTGCCTAGGGGTACACCCCAGGTGATATTAAGATCTGAGTTGCTCGTTTGCCCCCTTAGATTGTATCTTCTTCAGGCCTCGGTGATTTTTTTGGTGTAAGTTAGTCCTTTTTCCCACTTATGATAACTCCCTCATGGCTTTGGCCCTGGAAAGCGGCCTTGCGTATCCCTGGCTTAAAGCTGTGGAATACTAAGGGATTTTCACCTGCAGGGCTTAAGGGTTTAGGCTTTGGAGCTGTCAAAAGGCTTATTAAAAAAAAGAATATTGGATCAGACATTACAGCTTGAGAGAACACTTCTTAGGGAGCAGAAGACTGCCCCCGATTTCCTGCCATTCAACCCCTCATTTCCAGGGTCATGTTATCAGTTTGTGTGGCAGGATTTTGGTAGGAGATCAGTCTTTGCCAAAATGAGGTATAATGGCTTTCCATCAGCCCTTTTAGAGGGCCGATATAGAGGTGTCCCCCACAATCAACGGCTCTGCACATTTTGTGATATGGGGGAGGTCGACTCCCCTGCTCATATTCTTTTCGATTGTTCTTCATTAAGTGGTCCCAGATTTACATTTCTGGGTGGGATTTTGAAAACCGGGGGTTTATCTTCTGTCCAAAGCACTCTGATGGAATTTCTGAGCCCAAATGATTCTGAATTGACTCAGGCAGTGGCAAATTTCTGTTTAACAGCTTTTCGAATTAGAGGGGCACAGTTGGAGGGCAAATGATTTGGAATGATTTTGGGATGGAATACATCAGACTCTAATTTTGGTTTTTGTATCTAGTAACAGATGTCTAAGATTTATATTTTTATTGACTCAGGCCTTTGGCCCATGTGTATTTTATGTTATGTTTTGGATTCCTGGTTCGGTCTCGCTACTCCCTAGGTCTTGATATTGATATTGTGATGGCTACAGTCCAACAATAAAATTTATTCATTCATTCATTCTGTCGATGCCCATGTCACCTTGTAGAACCAAGGCCATCGACACAGTGGCACCCAGGTATCTGCTCTCAGCACTTTGTTATCACAGATCCCACTGATATATGGAGGACATGAGTCAGTTGAGACAGGAGGGTAGGCCGTTGGAGTGTAGGTGGTAATTGGGCACCAGTCGGTACCTGATGGTTGTCAGGTCAATCCAAGTACCGGAAAGTCACTGGGTATACCCATTTCGCTGGTATGCTCTTTCAGCTCTACTTGAGGATTAGAGTGAATTATAACAGAGAAATATAGAACAAGCACATCATCACCATCCCATAATATGAAGACAGAATTAATATAATTAGTCAAACCAGCGCAAGACAAAAATAACTGCCCCCATCCTGACTACCCACGCCGTGCAGGCCGCCTCCCTTCCCAACCACACTACCTACCTAATCCATGAGCTCCCTATTGTAGACCCTCACCCCCATAACCAAGGGGCTTTCAGAATTTCCCAGCCTCACCCAAAGTTCATATCCCTTCCCCTTGCTCACTGGTGTCCATAACATCTCCACATTTCCCTCATAGCGGTTGACTCCCTCCATAAACAGTGACTTGTATGCTACTCCTCTTTCCCTCTCTTTTTTGCGCCCAACCACCATGTCCATTTCCGCCAAGCAGTGGAATCATTGCATATCAAGACCCTACTTGCATACGGTTTCCCTTTACCTTTCAGGTCCGTTCGTACAACAAAGGAATTCTGGCTGGCCCTTCAGAAGAGGCACGGATGTGAAGACAAAAGATAACCCCCCCACCCCACCCCCCAAGCAGGCCAGTCACATCCTGTAGAAATTTCTCATGCAGTTTCACTAGGGTTGTAATATTTTATTTATTTATTTATTTATTTACTTATTTTTGGCACGTTGGCATTCTCTTGCAGTTGCTAGCTCAGACAGCAAACACTGGCTTGACTTTTCTCCCGAAAGCAGGAATCACGGTGCTTTCTTTAATAGGAGTTTCAGTAGTGCTTTCATCTCCAGGTTTTAATCAATGATCTCTGCTGCAGATAATGCTCACCTCTCTTGGCGCCAGTCCTCAGCCTGTTTACTAGGAATGTGCGAACAGAATGCAGTTCGGATGTTCAGACGTTCGGTCGTTTAGTTCGAAACTCGAGTTTGGGTTTCATTGTTCGTTTCTGTGGAGTTTGGTTCAGCCGAAGTTGGCCAAATATTCAAAAATAGCGCTATCGATACAGATACCGAATTCGAAGGGTTTTCTTTGGTATCGGTATCATTTGGCCCTGAAACAACCCCTGGTCTCCACCCCTGGTGCCAGGAAGTCTGCTCCTCAGCTGCCTCCCCCTTCCAGTCACGTTTTTCCCAATCCCGAACTCATCTGAACTCACCTGAACATGACCGAACTGTTTGACCATTTTCGAGTTCGATTCAGACATTCGGTTCAGACGTCTGAACAGACCAAGTTCAGTCCAAACTCCGAACATCCGAACCGCGTTCGCACATCCCTACTGTTTACTCACCTGTAAGCAGACGGCTTTCCTCCACAGTTGTTTCCCCAAATCTCTGCTCTTCATGGTGGTTAATTACACAGAGCTAAGTCTCTTTGGATGCATTCACAACTCCCACATTAAGCCTTCATCATCAACATCACCAGCATGTATATTTTTATATTTCACTCAATCTATTCAGCTCTGGTAGACTTATAACACTTTAACATAATACACGTAAAAATGCCAATAAAATCCCAACCAAACCCCCTCGCCCACCACAGTCTGGTGCATCTCACACGTGAGACTTCCCATCCCCAGTTTGCTCCCCTGTCTGTCATCTTGCGGAGATGCCATAGCCATCACCTCACAGAAAATTAGAAAAACTTAGAAAATTATATTCCATCCTCTGCCACTGGCCTGGTGGGTGACATTAATCAAGTCACTTCCCCCAGCTCTATCATGTCTATTTAGAGTCAGACTGTAAGCTCTTTGTGGAAGAGCTTCTTTCTCTCACTGGGTAAAATCACAGGTCGGGACGGCAATGTCAAAATGGTCGAGCAGTATAACGAACACGTCAGCGGCCAGGTTGCCAGGGAGGGCAGGAATCTGCATGAACATGTGGCTGGCCCAGCGCCCCACCACCCACCATGCCAGGCAGCCATGTTGGCCAATAATACCCAGCCATGGCTGTAGAGTGAATATTTTGTTCTAGGGGAATGGATAGGACTCTAGCAAGATTTTACCTTGGCCCTTCTAGCTAGGAGGCTGTACAGAGAGAGGAAAGCCTTTCTCCTAATGAACACAGAGACCAAATTAGCTTTTAGTTTACTTTACTATAAGAAGTTAAAATTAAATACAAGTTAAATTGAAAAGAACTCAACCAAGCAATAAATCTGGATCCAAACTTATTCTAACCTAAGTACATAGAGTAAGCAATAAGAAATAGTACAGATATGGCCATATGAAGATATAGAGTAAAACAGAAGCAAAGGTACAGAATAAAGTTCAAAACCTCTTGCAAAAGGGGTACTTCATCTCAGAGCATGACCAGCACAAGTCAAAAGCTAAAGACGTTGAACTCCATTAAGAGTTGTCTTTATACCCTTATACTTTCCACAAACATCAATAAAGAATGTTTTGATGTAGTTAGCACATATTCACTGTACAATTTCTTTAATTGATAGATGTTTTCTTCCTCTTCCAACTAGATCTGAGGCTGTATGAAGATGACCGCATAAAGACAATGGGTGATTTCAGAAGTTACGCGGTCCCGAGTCACCACAGTGGATTTCCAGTGGTGGTGAACCGATCAACCACCCCCCGTGGTCAAAGAAGGCACTGAACAGATGTGATGGGATTGGGACCACGGCAGGGAATCGGCCCAGCAGATCACGGGCCGGGGCAGTGCAACAGACATGATGCCGATTCCCGGCCATGGTCAAAACACCCTGAAGACACCGGAGAGGGGCGGGACACAGACATGGCTGTCTGAGGGTGTCAGGTCTTGGGGCCTGAGGAGACAGGGAAGGAGGTGGTACCAAGGAAGGGGTACCGCAGAAAGAAGGCAAGCAAAAGACCCGGGACCTAACAACACCCAGGAGCAGGAGCAGACCGGGCCCAGTACTGAAGGCCCGCTCTCCCTGGGATTTCCGAGACTCCACCTCTTACCAGACTCCCCGTCCCATGAGCAAACAGAACCGCCACCCCCGACACCAGCACTGCGGCACTTAGCCACGCCCCCTAGCGTGCCACAACGCAATGACAAAGAAACCACGGGGCTGGCCCCGCCCCCCGCAGGTATGCGGCAGCTAGCCACGCCCTCAGGAACGTCCCTGTGCCGCTCTGCGCATCTGCAGAGTAAGACGCAGGCACAGCCTTTATAAGGAGGAAGCAAACAGAGCTGCCTCGCCAGTGAACTAAGCCTCGCCCTGTGAGACTGGCCCCCTGTGGATCCTTGGGACTGTTGTGTTAGTGACTAATCGAAGCTGAGCGTGATTGTGTGTGACTGCGTGAGTGAGTGCAGTAGTGAGAGCGTGTTGAGTATAACTGTGAGTACGTCCATTACCTTCCTTGTTGTCACGTGGTGTCCTGGGGGCCCTGATTGTGTGTTTGTCCTAGCCAGTCCCTGCTGTCCTGGGTTCTGTGCACTGTGATTCCCCCACTCTATTCCTATACGCCCCTTCTTGGTCCTGGACCGGAAGGGTGAGAAATACTTGTGTGTGGCATTCCCTGGTTGGGAAACGGCTTGGCCTGAACCCCTATGATGATCTAGGTGGGGAGAGTTTTATCCCTCCAGAAAACCACCACAAGAACCTGAGGGGTCCTTTTTCAGGCAGCGCCCTTCCCTTCCTGGAAAGGGCCTATAGACTGAGGTTGAGCACACGATCTAGCCTACCTTTCTCCCCCCTCTTCCCGTGGGGTTCGCACACCATCCCCTAGAACCCCACAGAGGGCAAACAAAGCCAAAAGCGCCAAAAGGGAATGCCCACACAAGGGAAATGGGAAGGGAGGTGGAAGAGAAAGGAGAGCTGCTGGGGCAGCGCCCACAACAGGCACAGGGAAAATGAACTCACAGTGGAACACACAGCACAAGTACATGCCTGGGCGCACACACCCACACATGGAAAAGGAAGGGAAGGGGGCACACAGTGGGACAGACAACACACATGGAACATCGGGCACAGGGGGGAGGAAGGGGGCCAAGGACAGGGAGCAGAGGGGGGAGCCGGCCCAGGGCAGGACAAGGGGAATGGCAAACAGAACCCCCAAAACAGCACAGCCTGCATGGGCACCCCCACAGAAACACAGGCAGTACCGGAATGGGAGGAACCCCAGGGGCACAGCACAGTCACAGGGGGAATCCCCACGGACTGGGAGTGGACTGGAAATGGTCCAGGAGGCTGACAGGGATCCCACGCGCCAGCCACGGTGCAATGGATGGGATGGAAGCGTGATGGAGACGAGGAGCAGGACAGCCGGTCCAGCAACACCCCCCCCACTGGGAGGGTGCCCGGAGCCCCAGTCTGGGGGCCCCAGAACCCCACAGTCACACAAGCATCCGGGGGGGCAGGCACAGGAGGGAGCGAGGCCAGAGCAGGAAGGACAGTGGTACCCGGGCTGCTGGTTGCCGGTACACCGTTCAGGACACAGCCGCAGGAGAAGGCAGTTATGGAGGAGAACACCTATTGCAGAGGTGGACAGGGGGCCTCGCGGATGGGGCCCAGAGCCACAGGCAGGG
This sequence comes from Sphenodon punctatus, assembly GCA_003113815.1. NCBI lineage: Eukaryota > Metazoa > Chordata > Lepidosauria > Sphenodontia > Sphenodontidae > Sphenodon > Sphenodon punctatus. Next base: position 48,299 of record QEPC01009081.1, on the reverse strand, counting down.
GAAGTGGAACCCCAAGGCACAGCCAGCACAGCAGCGATCCAGGAACATCAGGGAGGGAAGGGGCAGCGACTCATGGTGCCAGGGCAGAGGTGGGAACACACACCAGGGCCAGTGTCCAGGGCCAAGAAGGCACAGGGGGCCTCACAGTCAGCTTCAAGGGGCCACAAAGGGGCCCGGGGCTGGGTGGCCCACCAGGTGCATGAAGTGGGGCCACTGAAGCATGCCCTGATGGTACTCCAGCACAGACATGTGGTGGGCCCCCAGGTAGTACACCTCAAAGGCATTCTGGGAGGAGAGCCCCACCTGCACATGGGAGCCGGACCACACACCATCCAACGCCACCACCTCCACTTTAGAGGGCTCAGACAGGCCATAGTCTGCAGGTGGGGGCCACAGAAGGTGACCCAGTTCCAACAGGAAGTGATAGATTGGGCCGCAGGACCACTGGTAACCTCAGGCCCTGTGAACACGGCCAAAGAAGGACACAGCCAGGGCAGGACCTCCCTCCGACAGGCAGGCTGTGTAGCCAGACAGGCTGCACACAGAGAGGGTAGACACAGTCTCCGCAGCCGACCACCCCACATGCGAGCACCTCATCTCTGGGATGCACCCATCAGGAAAGGGACACAGGTCCTGCGCCTCCGCATGTAGTTGGCAACGCAGGTGCTCACCACATGGCCATAATACCAAAGCCCGGAGCTCATACTCTCGTAGGCATCTATGAGGCTGTCCGGGCAGCTCAGGAGCAATTGCATGGCTGGAGAATGCCACAGGTCACACAGGGCCATGGTCTTGCGGAAGGTCCAGCTACACCGGGCGCCCGGGGTGCTGGGGCCCGCGAGTCCGGGGGAAACACGGCCAGCCATGGTCCAGCAAGCACCTGAGACTAAACACAATGAAAGGGGGCCCCCGCAATCCCTAGAGGGATGGAAGTGGAAGCCGGGGAGCTCCAAGGTCAAGCAATAAGGGCACAGGCCACAACATTGTACGGATACAGAGAGAGGTGTGGGGTGCGGACCCAGCCCAGCTGCTGCAACAGAGCACACAGACAGGGCAGCCTACACACTAATCAGGGTGCCCAGGACAGCAGGAAGCTGATACAGAGAGGTGGGAGGTGATGACATCAGGAATGCAGCTGCTGCCCGCACACGCCTGCCCGAGGGCAGAACCAAGCATCATGCCCCCTGCCAGGAAGGCATGTGAGGGAAATGGGCCACCCGTGGCCTCACCAGACCACTGGCCCTGCAGAAGGCAGGCCTGCCAGTCTGGGGGGTGTCCAGGGGAACCTGGGGCCATGAGGCCGGTTGACAGGGTGCAACCGGGGGCCTGGGCAACACAGGTCCTAACCTACAACAGGTGTGGCCCCAACCCACCCGGGTCACCCGTCACCATGGAGTTGGGCCCGTTGGGCACCTGTGGGATCCACCTATCCGTGTGTGCGGAGTGGTACCACTCCCACACAGACCTTCTGCGCATCCAGACCACAGAGGTGCACCTGGCCAACTGGCTGCGCGTGTGCATGGCCAGGAGTGCTGCAAGGGCCCGGAGAGCCCACCACGGATGCAGGCGCTCCCTGGCCCACCTCAGGGCCCAGCAGCTGTCCAGGGCGGCCCGACTGGGCATCCTCCATGTCTGGGGCCGGGCTGCTGCGCTCCGCGAGGCAGCCAGTCAGCTCCAGTGGCAGAGGGAGATCATGGGGTGAGGAGCCCTGATTGCAATGCCCATAGACCAGCGGGTATGGGTCATGGAGCAGGCACAGGGGGTTGGGCCAGGGCCCTTGCCCAATCGGACGAGGCCGCCTGGAGATCGCACTTTCGGATGGACATGCACATCCTCCTGTGGCTCGCGGAGCTGCTAACACCCTGGCTGGAGCAGCAGGCCACCCCCATGTGGGCCCCTATACCCATGATCCAGAGGGTGGCCATCGGGATCTGGGCCCTCGTAACACCCGACTTCTGCAGCTCCGTCTCGCAGCACTTCAGCGTTGGGATGAGCACCGTCGCCGGGAGCCTGTGGGACGTCTGCGAGGCAGTGGAGGGCATGCTTCTGGACTGAGTGATCCAGCTGGTGGACCAGGAGGACGTGATGGACAGCTTTGTGGCTGGGGGGTTCCCCAACTGCATGGGCGCCGTGCATGGCACCCACATAGAGATCCTCCGCCCATCCATTGGGGAGGCCTTGGAATATGTCAACAGACACAGGTACCATTCCCTGAAGCTTCAGGCAGTCGTGGACCACTGGGGTCAATTCATAGACATTTTCATGGGCCAGTCTGGTCACAGTCACGATGCCCAGATCATGACCATCTCCCCTTTCTATGCCCGAATGTACCGCAGAGACTTCGCGGACATGGGGATGACCCAGATCAAGGGGGTGATGATGCCCCCCTGCATCCTGGGAGACCCAGCCTACCCACTTACACGCTGGCTGATGAAGGCATATCCGGTTGTCAGGAGCCCAGTGGAGGCGCTCTACAATACTCGCCTGTGTGCAAGCAGGACCTTGGTCGAGAGGGCCTTTGGGGCCCTCAAGCAGCGCTGGAGGAGCCTCGTGGGCCGGCTTGACTACACGGTGGAGACCTCCTCCCTCGTGATCAGAGCCTGCTGTGTGCTGCACAATGTGTGCGAGACCAAGGGGGCTGCCCTCGACTATCCCATGCCTCTCTATGTGAATGCTAAGAACCCATTGGAGTACAGATATGCAAAGCGCATTCGTGCTGCCCTAGCAAGGCGGATCAGCCAGGAGGCCGAGGCGTGAGGCACACACTCCTGTCTCCACCTTCCTGGGGCCCGTGCCAGCACCCTGGGTGCGCCCCTGTACAGCCACCTGCCCGCCCACTGGCCCGGGCCTGTAAAATGACCGACGGAGGTAATAGTTGTGACCATACCTTTATTTCTGCATACAGGTACATGTGTCCCCACCGCCCCCATCCACCTCCCTGTGCTCCCCCCCCCTTAGACCGCTCTCCCCCTTCCCCCTCTTCTCCCCATCCCCCACATCTCTGGGGCCTCCCCCTCAGCTGCCCTGTGGTTGCCGTGGAGCTCTGAGTGCTCCCTCCCACCCACCCCACTGTCCGTGTCCCCAACAGTGTCCTGGGAGGCCTTGGTGTCCTGCAGGTCAGGCTGTGGTGGGAGGGCAGCCGGGGCCGGAGGGGCCCCCCTGGCTGGCATCTCTCTCCTGAGGCCTACAGGCACTGGTAGGTGGAAGCACGGCCCCAGCGAGCATGCCGGTGACTGGGGCGGTGGGGGCACCATGGGGTCTGGCATGTGGACTGTGGCAGGAAGGTTTCCCAGTGGGGTGGCTGCCATGACATAGACACTCAGTACCTGCCTGTAGGAGCAGCGAGGTGCCTATGTCATGGGACCAGTTCATCTTAACGGAGTTCTCCCTGACCACCTGCCTGCTGTACTCCCGGCACTCCCTCCTCCTTTCGAGGCACACCTCTGCCTGGAGCCTCTGGTCCCTGGCCTCCGCCTGCTGCACGGCCCTTTTGGTGGCCGCTTCCATGCTGTCATGGCCTCAATCATCCTCTCACCCTGCTCCGTGGTGGGGCGGACAATGTCCTCCGCCTGCTCCTGCCTGCGGCACCATACCCATGCCCGGTGCTCCCACATTCATTGGGCCGGGGGCATGTGTCCTCCTTGATGCTCCATGGCAGGTTGCCCTGTTGGGGTGCATGTTAGGGGATGGTTAGCCACCTCAGACACCCACCTCCCTATTGTGCCATGGGTGGATATGCCCCCCCGGCCTCCCCCTGCGGCTGGCCACACCCCAGGGTTCAGGGTCCCCACCTGGACTCCCCCGGCCTCCCCCCCTTGTCATGTTGCCTCACCTGGGGCCTCTGGTTGCTCCTGGGGCTACTCGCCTCTGTCCCCCTCACCGGGCTGTTGTGGGTGCCGGGATGTGCTGTGCCCTGTGTGGATATGGGGAGGGGTTGGTGGGGTTCAGCAGTCCATGTCCCCCGGTGGACCCCGGGCCCCTTCCTTGGGGCCTGGGGGTTGGGGGGGTTGCTGAGGGCAGCCCCATGGCCCATGTGCCCCCTTCCCTCCCCCTCGGCCCATCCCCCCGGTCCAGGTCCTGTCCCACCCACCAGCTTACCCTCTATGTCGGTCTCTGAGCCCTCCGATGCCAGCCCCTCGGTGTGGCTGAGGTCCCCCTGTGTCCAGTGGCTTATGGTGACCAGGGTGCCGGCCTCGAATCCTCCCGCTAGGGATCATGGCTGGGGCCTGTCATGAGAGGGGGGCCTGCTTGTCCCTGAGGTCCCGGGGTGTTCCTCTTGGGGGGCGGGGCTCCTAGAGGTGGGGTCTTCTCCGGTGGTGGTGAGGGGAGGGGGTACCTCAGCCCATTCCCTATCCTGGACCACGGTGCTCCCCACGAGGCACGGGGTGACTATGGACCCCTTCATGTGAAGGATGCGGTCCAGGGCATCGTAGTAGGGGGTGGTCCGGGCTCTGTGCCCGGATTGCCGGTTGTTGTCTTTAATGGCCTTGTACCCCTCTTGATCTCCTTGGCCCTCAACCTGCACTGGGTCACTGTCCTGCAATGCCCTGCCGCCTCCATATCCCACACGATCTCCCTGAAGATGTGCTCATTGCATTGGTTGACCGCCAGCTCCAGCTGGTGCTCCAGGGTCCCCCAGATGCGGATAAAGTCCTGGGTTTCCCTGTGCCCCCATTACCCCCCTAAATGGTACGGTCTTCTCCCACAGGCGCCCCCTAGGTTGCGGTCCTCCCCCTCCTCCTCCTGCTATTCCTCCTCCTCTGGCCCTCCGGCCCTCTCCTCCGGGGGCTCGGGCTCCTGGGCCCATTTCCGTGTCTGCAGATCATAAGAGGGGGGTTGGTTACTGTGTTGCTGCAGCCCCGGGTCCCTCCCCCTTTCCCCCCTGCCAGCCGGCCCGACCGCCTTGGGGCCCCCGTGCCGCCTTCCCCCCTTCGGCCCCTTACCCATTTCCAGGGTGCCTCGTCCCTCGGGCCGGCAGTGGGTGCTGGGTCAGCCCGTCCCGGCTGCTGTTGCTGCTGCTGCTGTCCCTCCACCACCTCCAGGTGCAGCAAGACCACCTCCTCCTCTGCCTGCACTTCCACAGCTTCCTCCTCCTCCTCCTCCTCCTCCTCCTCCTCGCTCGCTCACCCACCGCTCTCCTGTCCCTTCTGCCTCACTCCATCCCACCACATTCCCCTGCTTCCGGGTGCCCTTTAAATCTCCCTCCCCAGCCTGTGTTGTTGCTGGTTGCCTGGCAGTGATGCTGCGTGCTTTGTTCCCGGCCGGTAATCATTTTGCTTGATTCCGGCCGGTGGTTACCATTCAGATGTTACTTTCTTTTGTTTCCCGTTGGGAATCTCTTTGACCACGCTTTCGGAGATAGTCCAGGCCGGAGCTACAGAAGTGTGGCTATTTTTGACCCCTGGTGGTGACTGACTGTGGTGAACTTCTGGCATCCACGAAACAGACGTTCATGGCGCTTTGGCCCCACTGCGGGATTGAGCGTGATTCACTGTGGTTGACTGTGATCTCGTAACGTCTGAAAATACCCAATGTACCCTAGTCCTTATCTTAAAAGAGTCTAACTTCACAACATTTTTGTTATCTCACAGTTCCTATCACTCTTTAAAAGGTTATGATTCATTGTAACTGTGCATTACTTCTGCCCTACATACCATGGACAGTGTCTTTGAACTAGCAGTTAGGTTAAGAAATCACCAATTCAGCCAACTACAAAGGCAGCTGGCCAATGTGGGTTCGAACCAGGCCAGCGGGGACAGATGCGCTAACACATTCTGGCCCGCTTTGCCAGGGGCGGATTGGCCATTGAATGCACCGGGAGGATTCCCGGTGGGCCGGGGCGGGCTGGGGGCCGGTCATGCTGTCTTTTTAAAAATTATTCTTAACAAACAAACCCCAAAAATTGTTGGTCCTGACCCCTGTAGGGTTGGGTTGTGTTGGAGAGGAGGGGGAGGGCTTACCTGACTCTCCCTCTTAGTAGCGCTGAAGCAGCAGCGGGGACAGCGATCGGGCTGGGAGATAAGGCTGTTTGTTTACAAACAGCTCCTGCCCATGTGCTGATCAGAAGGTTGCT